>OY992536.1:152844598-153411459 GCA_963921195.1 Pegoplata infirma | reverse complement strand
AACAACGTTTTTAATTGTATCAACAATGTGTATTGTTAATGTGACAAAAATCCGGTTTTATTTCCAATTAAACGCATGAATTAAAATCATTGTTAAAGATTCCACAAAATTCACATTAATAACACAAACAATTTATAAACTCATTTAATCAAGCACAAATATATGCGACGATAGCACGGTGGTAGTGTGCTAAACTCGAATCATGAAGGTTTCGGGTTCGCTGCCAGTTGGCGGAACAGTTTTTTATTTTTGTTTTTTTTTTTATTTGAGATTATTATTTATTTTTAAAAACGCAAAAAGTGCATATTGAAATCACAGACACCTTATGTACGCATTTAGTCAACTTTAATTATACATGAGGAATAGCACGGTGGTAGTGTGCTAGCTTCGAATCATGAAGGTTGCGGGTTCGCCGCCAGTTGGCGGAACTTTTTTTTTTTTTTTAATTTCCAATTTTAGTTTTTTTTTATCATTCTAATTGTAGACTGTTTTAAATATGATGTTTAGTCAAATACAAATATATATAAGGATAGCACAGTGGTAGTGTGCTAGACGCGTAGCACGAAGGTTACGGGTTCGATGCCAGATGGCGGTAGACATTTTTTTTTATTTTATTTTTTTTTTCTATTTTTAGATTATTTTTTATTCTATTTTTAGATTTCAGATTATTTTTTATTCTATTTAAAGATTTTACAAATTTTTCAATTAATTTCATTGTTAATGTAACAATGAATGATGTTGATTTTTTTTTTCAAAAGTTACAAATGCCATTGTTGTATTGACAAAATCCAATGTAGGCTCAGTTTCAATTAAATGTTTAATTGTATTAACAATGAAATTAATTGTATTGACAAATTTTTTTTTTCTGTGTAAGCATAAACTCATTATAACATGTACCACAAAGTGGTGTAGGGTATAAAAATAAAGACAAAAAATTTGTGTCTGGGACTTGAAAAACTTTTTAACATTTTTCCAGGACTTAGAAAATATTTCAAAGTATGTCCAACATTTTTTTATCCTAATAAATTAGTCAATCAATTTTTATCCTAATTTAATAAAGTTCTTTATTCAAATAAACTCCAAAAACAGTTGTGTCTTCGGGACTTATGCAATTTAGGTACGTCCCATTTTTATACCCTCCAACTACAGTATGGGGGTATACTCACTTTGTCATTCCGTTTGTAACGCATCGAAATATTGATTTATGATCGATTCTAAGACTTTTCTAGAATGTCCGTATGTCCGTCCGTCCGTCCGTCCGTCCGTCCGTCTGTATAAGACACGATGCAGTCCAAAATAAAAGAGATAGACTCGTTAAGTTTGGCAGGAATATGTCTTTTGGTCCTAGGCAGTTTAAGTTCATAAATGGGCAAAATCGGACCAGGGGGAAAAAAGTTCCCCCTTGAAGAACTTAACTAACCTCTGAAAAACGACATATTTTCACAGTTTTTTTTGTATTTTTGTTAAGCAAATGAAACAATTTGATGCCAGAAAAAGTTCAAGGCCCTGCACTTGGACTTAGGAAATAAAAAAATATTTTCACAGTTTTTTTTGTATTTTTGTTAAGCAAATGAAACAATTTGATGCCAGAAAAAGTTCAAGGCCCTGCATTTGGACTTAGGAAATAAAAAAAATATTTTTTTTGCCCGCCCCCCCTTTTGTGGGCGTGGATTTTAAAAATGTTTTAAATAATGATAATATTGTATTACTTAAGCTCAAAAAGCATAATAAATGAATTTTTAAACATATACCGCATGGATTTTTTTTCCCCCAATGACCCCTTCTGACCCCCCCCCCCAAAAACACCCCAGCATTTTTTTTTTAATTTTTGTTTATATGTTGGAGGGTATTATAGATTCGGCACAGCCGAATTTAACACTCTCACTTGTTTTGTTCTAAAAGTGCTATAATAGTACTATATTTTTTGTTTTTAAAGCGCTTTAAAGGCGCTTTAAAATAGCAACGGCATACCGTTTACCGTGGTTATCATTTTGGACGCTGGGAGAGTACTAAACCGTGATGCTTTCCCAGCACACAAGCGACCATAAAAGGTACTTTGCCAGCGCTCTCCCGTTCGTATTTTTCTGCCTGTGAACCCATTAAAAAGATATAAGGCTTCAAAGTTTTTTTCTAGTGGCAAAATTATAAAACACTGACCGAAATTTGAAAAATTTTTTGATGGGTCAGTGGTCTGGACACTCGTTTTCGATTTTCCTCTCAATGCTGATTCTAAATCTGGTTTCCAAAATATTCCGTAACATCAGGTTTTTAAGATAATTGAGGTCAAAGTTTAAAAAAAACGCATTTTTGTGCATTATTGAGAGCATTTTTTTGTGATGTTTTTGGATGATATTCTGGGATCATAAAACATGTTTTCGATTAACATTTCGATGCTGATTCTGAATCTAGTTTTAAAATTTTTCTATTACGTCATGTTTTCGAGAAAACATGAGAAAATACCACCGTGCTATCTTCATACATTTATATTTATTAGAGTTAATTTTGAAAATTTGATCTGCGGGTATCATAATTTTTTTTAAGGATTTAAGGGAGCTAAAAAGAATGACGGTATTTTTTTGGAAAAAATTCGCTCCTTGGGGTGGTTTAACGCATCTGAAAACGCGAATTTTTAGCTGATTTTTCTGCAGAGCAAAAACGGCTGAATATATCGCAAATCTGATTTCACCAGTTGATTCTACAGCAAAAAAATACAATGGCCGTTTGTCAAACTCTTAAAAAAAGTTCCAAAAACCCACCACAGAGGGCGGAAATATAAGGTTTTTACATTTTCTTTTTAAATTAATTTTTTAAATATGCACAATTAAAGGGCATTTTCAGCTTAACAAAATGATACCAAATTTTCCGTTCTATTACAACTGTTCTATTTTTTTGCTGTAGAATCGACTGGTGAAATCAGATTTGCGATATATTCAGCCGTTTTTGCTCTGCAGAAAAATCAGCTAAAAATTCGCGTTTTCAGATGCGTTAAACCACCCCAAGGAGCGAATTTTTTTCCAAAAAAATACCGTCATTCTTTTTAGCTCCCTTAAATCCTTCAAAAAAATTATGATACCGCAGATCAAATTTTAAAAATTAACTCTAATAAATATATATGAAGATAGCACGGTGGTATTGTGCTAGATGCATAGCACGAACGTTGCGGGTTCGATGCCAACTGTAGGTGGATTTTATTTTTTTAATACTTATTTCTATTTCTGGATTATTACAAACTTTTTAATTAAATTCATTGTTAATGCAACTATGAATTTAATTGAACAACTTAAGTTGTTTTTTTTTCAAAAGCCACAAAAATCATTGTTGTATTGACAAAATCCAATGCAGGCTCAGTATCAATTAAATGTTTTAACAATGGAATTAATGGTATTGACATTTTTTTTTTCTGTGTTCGCTTAATTCCATAGTAAATTTTCCGAATAGCACAGTGTAATCAATAAATATGTTTTCAGATCTCTCTTGTTAATTTTTGATTCGGTTATAAAAATATAGCTCATTTTAGGTTCAAAGAAAAAAAAATTGCAACCGTCAGATTTTTAACTCAAATTTTGATTATGTCACATCTGCGACGGCAGTTTATTTTATTTTTAAGTTGAAGATTGTATTTCAAATTTATACAAAAAAGTATTGATTTTTACATCTGTTGTAAATATTTTTTTGTTACTTGAAAATTTGTTGTTTTGTATTGTTTTTAAAAAAAGTCCATCTTTTGCATATACCGAGTGGAAAATACATAATTTTTTACACAGACCACGTCTAAACAACCGCGTAGAAGATTTCAAACTGAGTTTTGTTTACAAAACAGCAGCAATTCTATTTAAAAAAATACGATAACACGCTGTCAAAATATGTTTCTTTTTTTACCAAACTCAGAGTAAAAAAAATAAAAAAAACTCAAAATTTCGCACACCTTCTAACTCACAATCTGTAAAAAAAACTAAAGAAAAGGAAACAGTTTGCGACTATAAAAATTTTCAAAGGGTCTACCATAAATCATTATTTTCAAAATATTAAAAAAAATAACCAAAACTACAAAAAATAACCCAGACTTATGAAAACTACAATAAACAACCATAAACCTTTTTTTGTAAAAAAAAACTTCACGGTCATAAAAAACACATTTTAAATTTCATGAATCCCTACTGAACTAAACAAATTTTTGTTAAAATATGAAAATCCATAACTGAGCCTAAAAAGCAACAACTAAAAATAAACAACAAACATTTAGTTTGAAGGTCGCGTTGTTAAATGCTGTCATAAAAAAGGTAAATCCTCCAAAAAATACGCACTGTTACACAAAATTCATATAAATTTTTAAAAAGGTCCTGTGTTGCAAAGTGCATTAATTTCGTTAAAAAAAACACGTAGACAGTCATTTTAAATGACCTGTAAAAAAACACTTGTTTTGTTTTTATTTCACCTGAACTCGGTTAGTAGCAATAATTGTGTAGATATTTTGTATAGAATCCCAGACAATTATGACCTTGTTTTAATTTTTTGTGTGGGCAATTTAAAAAAAAAATATGTAGTAATAATTATAATAATTTCATATTTTTTGGCAAATATTTATGTCAAGGCCATTATCATCATAATTTTTAAATGTTTTCATAATTTTGAACGTGTTTTAATTTTTCATGCAATACGGAGTTTTCTCAAAAACTAAAATTTTTTATGCAGGTGATGGTTGTTTTTCAACCTTCAGGCTTTAATTTGGTGTTCTTTAAAATTTTAAACTAATTAAAAAAAAATTAAATTACCTTATTATCAATTACACTCAAAAAAATAAACTGGTAAAACGTCTGGTAAAATGCCTTGTAATCCCTTTCTACCAATATTTAACAATTTTCCTTGTTTTTTAACAAAAAATCTTGTACTTTGCTCAAACGAAAACTACAGTTTTATTGGTAATTTTACAAGTTTATTTTCGTAATTGTATTCTACAATTTTGAAAGGCTATTTAAAAAAAAAAACTGTAATTTTACAACAAAGTTTTTATTACGAGGATTCTAGTTCAATTACAAAAAAAAACTGTTGTTTTACAAAAATTATGTTATACGAGGATTTATGTTGTTTAACAAAAAATTGTAATTTTTTTTTTAATGAAAAATATTTAAAAAAAAGTTGACAAAATTTTGAAAAATTTATTACGAAGATTCTAGTTAATTAACAAAAAAAAAACAGTTATTTTACAAAAATGATTTTCTTACAAGGATTTATGTTGTTTACCAAAAAAAAATTGTTTTTTAAATTTACCATTTTGGTTTGTAAATTTACCATTTTTTTTAAACATATTTACCATTTTTTTTGTAAGTTTACCATTTTTTTTATTTTTCCGGTTTTAAAAGAATATTTTTACCAATAAAATTGGTTATTTTAGCAATTTTTGGCCCATTCAAAATTACTAGGAAATCCTCGTAATTTTTCGAGAATTTTACCTACATCCAATTTTACGAGAATAGCCTCGTAAAATTACGAGATTTTTTCGTAACTTTACAAGTTTTTTTTGAGTGTACGAATAAGAACCGAGAAAAAAACTCCTTTTACCATTTAACATTTTAGAAAAATAAAATAAAGTTGCAGGGATGTTTTTGGGGGAAAATAAAATTTTTTCACTAGATTAATAAAATTTAATCATTATTTAAATTATTTTTTTGGCAATAAAGGAAGTGGCTGACTGGTTGAGCTGCAATATATTGTCAACAACTGCAGTCAACATCTATTCTGAGAGTCAAGCCGCGGTCAAGTCCCTGGAGTCAGAGCTTCGAACGAATTAATTCTATTGAGAATTAATTCCCAAAAAGTTCAATTCTGTTTTGAAAAGTTTTGAATTATAATTCCTTACTAGCATTCAACACGAATTAATTCAAAGGCTTAATTCTCAAAGCTTAAATCAAATTGAATTAATTCCCAAGAGAATTAATTCCTTGCAAGCTAATCATTCAATTGAATGATCAAAATTGTTCATCACTCAAATCTATTACAAATTGAATGATGATTTTTTTATTTCATTCCCTTTATATTTTCAAAAATGTATTGCTTGTGTGCATTTTAAGCATCTTCGTGTGTAAACGATTGGCTGTTGTTTTGTCGACGTCTCATCTGCTGCTTCCCACACAAGCATAAATGTGTGTGTATGTGTGTTGCGCTTCACTGTTTAAAATTGAATGATAAGAAAATTTCACCATTCAATTTGTAGTAGATTGATTTGGATAAAAATATAGTTCATTCCTTAAGAATGATCATTCTTAAGGAATGAATTCTTGAAAGAATTAATTCAGTGATTTTGAAAGATGAAATAATTTTAGGGAATGCCAAATTCTATTTTTTTAATTCGAATTAGAAAATTGAATTAAAGAATTAATTCTTTCGAACCTTTGCCTGGAGTAGGGTTACCAGATTTGAAAAAGGGAATAACAGTACGTTTGGTCTTAAAAAACAGTACATTGCAAATAAAAAAGTACTCTTTTAAAAGTCTTATTTTATATCAAACTACAATAACTTAGCCCCTTTACCCTGATTTCAAACAGATTTCAGCCAATACGAGTATAAAAGTTTGTCTAAAGAACGCGGAAACAGTTGAGGCAAACCGTCTCAAATTAATACAATTTTTTTTACATAATTTAGAACTAAAAATAATAAGACTCACTGAAAATTTTAATATCAGATGCCTAAGCTCTGGTTATGAACATATTAATGAGCTCGCTCATCTTAGTTAGGATTGTAAGTAGGTTAGGTTTAGTTGTTTTTATTAAAAAAAAAAAAATTGTCAAATAGGTTTTTGCTAAATTTTTACCTCCAATAAAATCTTTTGTATATATGTACATAAATTTATAAAACTTTGTTAAATTTTATTATTAAGCAGAAAAAGATAAAAATCTTGAACTCTTTAAAATGTATATAAATTAAGTGAAATGTAAATATTATAAAAATCATATAAATTGAAATTGAAATTGAATTTAGAACTAATTATTTCATCATATTTATCTTCTTAGACTTGAGGAAGTTTTTTCCTCAGGTTAAGTAAATTTTTTACAATTTGAGAAAAATCATTTCTTCAAAAAACTGTTTCAAAAATGGCGAAATTTCAAAAACTAACAATAAGCCAGAAAGAGCAAAATAGTGTTCATTTCCGGTTCTAAGAATTTCCAAAGAATTTTCGGTACTCTTCCAATGTGTGGACTACTTAATTTGAATCTAAAAATTTGGGCATACTCCAAACTTTAAAAATGAACATTTCTCAGCAAATATTGCCGAAACAACAAAAAGGAATTTTTGTAGCTCTTTACACGACCGTCTTAATCCCTCTGTGTAACAGTTTTGTAGTTATCCTGTAAGATTCTAAAAACCCTTTTGGGCTCTTAAATTTCCGTATCGTAAAAAATAAGCAACGAGCGAAAAGAACAAACATGTTGGGTCAAAATTTATGACGATCCTTAATAGACCGAACTGGGACTGGGACCAAGGTGGTCTGGACCCATGGGTTCCATGGCAATGGAGCTAAATCATCATTTAATTAAGTTAAGCTTCCCTTTTTTAAAATTAATTTCTTTTTAAGAAATTAATTGTTTTTAGCTCCGTTTTAAAAATTGGATTAAAATTTTTCAAATATGAATCATTTTGCGAAAAATATTACATTTTAGCGATAAATATAAAAAAATAGTACAAAAAAGTACACGCTTTAAAAACTTTTGCGAACTGTTTTAGCAGTTTAACATACGACTAATATGGGTCCCAGGGCATAGAGGCATTCCAGGGAATTGCAAAGCCGATGAGCTTGCAAGAATATTTTGGTATGCCTCTACACTCAAAATAATTACTCTGTAAAATACTCTGTAAAATGACTGTAATCTCAATTCGACAGATATTTGACAAGGTTATCTGTCGAAATACAGATTTTAAGAAAATACTATGTATTTTCTTCTGACCGAAAAACAAAATTTTATCTGTAATTTTACTTTTTCCTTTGTAATCTCAATTTTACAGATAATAAACATTGTTTTTGTTAAAATAAGGATTTTAGAAAAATACTTTGCTTTTTTCTCGTAACCAAAATACTAAATTTCATTTGTAATTTTACTTATTGCTCTGTAAAAATAAAAATCACTTCAAAAAACTTCCAAATATGACCGATAAACCCCTCTTTAAAAAGTGTCTTAAATTACAATAAAAACTGGTAAATTTTACGAGGACGACGTCTAAAATTGGAGTTACTTGTTAAAAACTCGTAATATTCACAAAAATAAAAAAGTAAATTTACAATTTGGAAGCATTTAAGCGGGAAAATTTAACAAAATTTTGCTTTTAATTAATTTAATTTTTTTAATTTTAATTAATGTTTTTGATGCAGAGAAGTTTTACTCATAACATGGATTTAACTAAAACTTTGTAAACTTACAGAGTTTTTTTTGTAAAGTTTTGAACTCAAAAAAGGCATTTAACTAAAACTTTGTAAATTTACAGATTTTTTTTCGGTAAAATTCTTTTCGGGTTTATCAATATTTTACAGATAATTCTATAAATTTAAATTTTTTTTATCGAAATCATTTTACAAAGTTTTCTTCGTAAAATAACAAAAAATCTTGCTGGTTGGAAATCTATGGTATTTTCTGCTGGCTCAGCAGAGTATCTCTGTAATTTAACAGAGTGATTATTTTGAGTGTAGAAACTTGCACGCAAGACCTACAACTTTGCTCCGCGACGGAGACTAATCAAAGATGGGCAAATGGATGGACGTGTGAGACAACACGACTGATTTGGACTTCTCTTAATCGCTTCCAAGAGGAGAGATTTCGACGGTGGTAAGTACACTCAAAAAAAAAAACTGGTTAAATTACCAAAAAAGTTTTTTTTTGCTACCTCCTATTTGACAAAAAAAAATCCTTGTTATTTTGCAAGCTTTTTACCAATAATTTTGTAAATGTACAAGCTTTTTTTCCAAAAAAAATTGTAATTGTACAATTTTTTTGACGCGATAAAACTTACAAGGAGGTTTCGTGATTTTACTAGATATTTTGCTACCTCCTATTTGACGAGAATTCCTAGTAAAAATTACGAGTTTTTTTGTAATTTTACAAGATTTTTACCAATAAAATTGTAAATTTACAACTTTTTTAACGAAATAAAATTAACAAGAAATTCTCGTAAATTTACTAGATTTTTTTTTGTAAAAAATCTTAAAAATTTGTAAAATTACAAGAAAAACTGCAAAATTAAAAATAAAAATCTAAATTTCCATCGAAAATTATTTGTTAAAAAACAAGGAAAACTCTCAAATATTGGTAAAATAGTATTACGAGATTTTTTTTAATCAATTTGACAAGGTTTTTTTTTTTGTGTATAATTACCGGAAACTGTCTTATAGGGAAGCACGCAGAGCGTGCAAGAGTTGCATGGAGGAAGAGGAGCTTTTGCCTGCCACTTTCTGGTCAGAGTCTTGCTTCACTGGGATAACATAAAAAATAATTATTTTATAAAAAAATGCATAAGTTTAAACTAGAGATGGGCTCACGACAGGAAATTTCTAACGACACACACTCACGAGCATATTTTATCTACTTACACTCACTTACAATCACGTGAGTAAATTTAATACAAAATTATTTTTTCACTACTCGTAACACCTTATATATTATCTTCTGGTATGCTATATTATTTTATTTCTCGTAACCTATAAAATATCATATATTTTACACCTTACTCGTATTCTTCGTTATAAATTTATGACTTATTTTATACCTTACTGGTATTCTTTGTGATAATGTGGATGCATTACTTTGAGTCTCATCGCCTGTTAAAATCATCAATGCTGCAATGTATAAAATAAGAGATCCTATACCTTATTTTATACCTTATTTGGTAATCTAAGTTTTGCTGGGATATACATAATATAAAATAATTATTTTGATCCAATGATTATTTTTCTAATTTGATTACAAATCATTTTTAATAATTTAAACCTAACCGAGAACTGGTAATAATGACCGTCGACTCTTTGTAACTAAATCGACCAAGGCACTATGGTTCCAAATGCATATTTTTTGGCAGAAATAGAAAAAAACTTAACAAATTTCCAAAAGCTTATACTGTTTCTCAATGGCAACACTCCAAGTCATTAAGAAAGTATAATGAAAAAAATTTGACGGCAATACTGTCAGTCTGCCAGGGTTTCAAAATTGCTAGTTTTTAAGACGTATTTTTAAATCGGGATCAAAACCATATTAGAATTATAATAAGAGCAAATGGGAAAAAATAAAATTATATAAAGGCTAAAAAGGGAAATTGAAACGCAAGGAAACTAGTTGTTATTAAAAACTCCAATTTTTTTAATTCCATGCATCTTTGGCGTTATTCTTGGGGTTTGTGGTTTTAAGGATTTTGAAGCCAAAATAGCCTATATCGTTCGTGGACAAAAAGTTGTGTTTGGGCACTAGAGCACCCACAAAATGTATGGGATGTGCAAAAGTGTATTTTTTTATCGCTCCCCGCTCATTTTCGGTTGAGTTGGGAGTAAAAAATAATATCTATCCAGAAATTGGACTTCTAGGTTGCAAACAAACCAAGCAGTTTGAACTTTTGACCTCAAAAATGGGCTAAAAAACCTTTATAGATTAATTTGGCTGTAACTCTTTGGTACTGAAATCACCTTCTCAGATGGAGCTAAGTATCTTGGAGTATTTCTAGATAGGAAGCTGAATTTCAGGCGTAAGATTGAGGAACGGGTGAGAAAAGCAACGATTGCTTTGTATTCCTGTAAAAGGGCCATTGGAAAACGATGGGGTTTTAGCCCTCAAGTCGTTCATTGGATCTATACAGCAGTGGTGCGTCCAATTTTGCTGTATGGAATCATTGTCTGGTGGCCTGCTTTAGAAACAAAATCGAACTGTGTCTTTATCACGAAGGTACAGAGAATGGCGTCAATGTGCATCACTGGTGCTCTTAGTACTACACCTACGGCTGCATTAGAAATCCTCCTTCACCTGATACCCTTGGACATATTGGGTAGGCAGTATGCAGCTGCGTCGGCAATTCGACTTAATAGCACGCTGCAATGGAGGAGCAGCGATTGTGGCCATAGCGCGATCTTTAAAAAGATAACAATACCACAAAATGTGGATTGTGCTCCCTCTTTGAGCCTCTTTGAGCGCCACTTTACCACTATGATACCATCCAGGGAGTCTTGGATGGGGGATACTCCGGGAAGTGGAGCTACCATAAATTTTTACACAGATGGATCGAGGCTGCACGAACAAGTGGGCTTTGGGGTCTATTCGGAAGAGCTTGGATTGAGCCTGGCTCGTAGATTGCCAGATCATTGCAGTGTTTACCAGGCAGAGATGCTGGCAATAAAGGAAGTGGCTGACTGGTTGAGCTGCAATGTCTTGTCTACAACCGCAGTCAACATCTATACTGACAGTCAAGCCGCGGTCAAGTCCCTGGATTCAATGTTTCTGAAAACAAGATCTGCCCTTATCTGCCGCACGTCTTTAAATGAGATGGCCAAGCAGTTTAACATACGACTCATATGGGTCCCAGGGCACAGAGACATTCCAGGGAATTGCAAAGCCGATGAGCTTGCAAGACTAGGAACTACCTTACAGGTTCCAACAGAATTGGAATGTGTTGGTATACCTCTAGAAACTTGCAAGCAAAACCTACGGCTTTGTTCTGCGACGGAGACTAATCAAAGATGGGCAAATGGATGGACGTGTGAGACAACACGACTGATTTGGCCTTCTCTTAATCAGGGGCGCACAAGTGAGCTGATATCGCTTCCAAGAGGAGAGATTTCAACGGTGGTTTCTATAATTACCGGACACTGTCTTATAGGGAAGCACGCAGAGCGGTTAAATGTGCCGTCGAATGACTTTTGCCGAAGTTGCATGGATGAAGAGGAGTTGGAAACTATCGAACACTTTATTTGCCATTGCCCGGCACTTTCTGGTCAGCGACTTGCTTCACTGGGATCTAGGGAGCTGTACGATCTTTCAGATTTGTCGGATGTCAAAATTCAACATCTAAGGAGTTTCATAAGAAGCTCAAACTGGTTTAACGACAGGGACTAGTAGGGAAACCTATTACGATCCCGTGGTATCACAATGGACCTCAGAGTCTACGTGTGTTGACGTAAAACGTCAGCAGCCACTTACAACCTAACCTAACTCTTAAAATAAAAGTTTTTCGCAATTAACTTTCATGACAATTTTTATGTAGAATTAAAATGCAAAGATTTTTCTCTCATACTGTTTAGACCTAAATATGTCCGATAGCGGTGTTTTAAGCGGTTAAAGTCAAAATTTGGGTCAGAACTTTTTTTTAAAAAATTCTCGTAAATTTTTAAATTGGGGAAAATTTGAGCTCTTTGCACAATTCACTAGGGTATTGAATGTACTTTTCCAAAAAAATTTTTTTTGCAAAAGTATATCGACCCTTCCATGAAAAAATCCCAAAGTTCTTCTCTGAATCTCTTTTTTTTACCATTCAACCTCAATATAGGCGAATACTCACTTTGGAATTCCGTGAGTTTCGCACCGAAACATCTGTCTAGGATTTCCCTAAATATATATGGGGTATTCAGTGCCAAATTGGACACTTTGAAAATTTTTATTTTAGATTTTTTAAATATTTTTAAATTTTTTTAAAACCCATTAAAACCCCCATCCAAGTTAGTTTTCAAAATTTTTAAATTACCCGTTCCAAAGATATCGAATTTTCAAAAAAAAAACAACTATCGTTTTCCGTATTTCTATCAAAACAAATTCAAAAATGGTCAACATTTTTTTTTTAATTTTTGTTTTTTTATTAAAAATTTCTTAGTGTTCTAATATGCGATTTTTAAATGATTGCACTCTTTGTTTTTTTTTTTTTAATCTTTTCTTAAAATTTTTTATTTGATTTTTTTTTCATTTTTTGTGGTAAACTTAACATTTTCTTAAAGTTATAAGCTTAAGTAGATCGTGGGATTATGGTAATATATAAAAAAGAATTAAAAATAAAAAGGTAATTAATATATTCAGCGGTTTTTGAGTTTTTTTTTGTTGTCTTCCAATCTTTATTAAAACACTTTGACGAAAAAAAGATAAAATTTTAACAAATTATTTCGAATTTGGACCATTTTTAAAGAAGTGATAAGTAAAAAACAGAAAAAATCGTGTTTTTTTTATAATTCCATATTTTTTGAACGGATTATCAAAAAAGATATCAAAATTTACTTGGAATGGGTTTTTGAAGGGTACTACAAAATTTAAAAATTATAAAATTAAAAATTTTCCAAGTGTCCGATTTTGCATGGAATACCCCATATATACTATGTGGAATCCTAGACTTATCTTTCGTTGCGTAAAACATGCACTTACAAAGTGAATATACCCCCATAACGTGTTTGGAGGTCAAAAAAATTGTGGTTCAGAGTAGGATTTTGGCAACTCTTCATGGAAGGGTCGATATATTTTTGCAAAAAAAAATTTTTGGAAAACTGCATTCAATACTCCATTTAATTATGCAAAGAGCTAAAATTTTCCCCAATTTAAAAATTTATGACAATTTTTAAAAAAAAGTCTCACCCAAATTTCGACTTTAATCGCTAAAAACACCGCTATCGGACATATTTAGATCAAAACTGTATGAGAGAAAAATCTTTGCATTTTGAATCTACAAAAAAATTGTTATGAAAGTAATTTGCGAAAAACTTTTATTTTAAGAGTTACAGCCAAATTAATCTATAAAGGTTTTTTAGCCCATTTTTGAAGTCAAAAGTTCAAACTGCTTGGTCTGTTTGCAACCTAGAAGTCCAATTTCTGGATAGATATTATTTTTTACTCCCAACTCAACCGAAAATGAGCGGGGAGCGATAAAAAAAACAATTATGCATATATGGGTGCTCTATTGGGCACGAACTTGCATGAGTCTTTAAATGTGGAAGTGTTTTTTAGATGGTCTATTTATTACTAAAATTAACATCTAGCCAGCATTTTCCGCAAACTCCCACAATTGCCATTTTAGTTTGGCACAAATTTCGCAAAATTTTCTGTTTTTTGCGTGACACATCATTAAATTTTTTTGCGCTCGGCCGAGCTAACTGACTACTAGAAATATATTATTGTTGAAAAACAAATTTCCAAAAAAAAAAAAAAATTTGAATTTTTTTTTTTGAAAATCGTTTTTTGATTGCATTTAGAGATAAAATAACTTTTCAGATTCACACAAATTTCCAAAAAAAAAAATTTTTTTTTTTTTTTTTTTTTTTGAAAATCATTTTTTGATTGCATTTAGAGATAAAAAACATTTCAGATTCAAAACTAGCGACTTTGCTTCATTTTTGGAATTTATGCCAAAAAAAAATGATTTGGAATCATAGTGCAGCGTATTGGTGGGAATCGAACCCACGAAACCCGTTTCATAGGCCACGATACCAACTAACCTACAGCGCCCTCAAGAACAATATATCCACGCCCAAAGAGGATATACCAAAGTCTAATGCCAAAATATATTTGACATTTCTTGGCAAAAGAGCTGCCTGCAGTACAGCTTATATTTTTTTTTGTCAACTGCTTCAAACTTTCATTTAAGCTAAAGAAATATTTATAGAAACTTTTGAAAATGAATTCACAGACCATATCATACCAAATTATTATAAAATTCATATCTAGTAGAATAAAAAATAGTTGTATATAAAACCCATAAATTTACAAAATAATAAATTAGAAATAAAATCACTTGAAAGTGGCTGTAAGAGGATTAATTTGGCTTTTGGTCATTCCAATTCCTTTAACCATATTAAAGTATATTTTGGCTACAATATAAAATCCATTAAATGCATACATGTGTAAGTTGTACAACCGATTACCGGCATTATGTTGATTACCACAGCATGTACTTTCATACGATGTACACTGGACAATTCATGTACAATGTGTGGTTTTTGTGCAACATTTGTGCAACAAAATATTAACGTTAACACACATACACATAACATGGATTGTTGGTTGGTCAGGCTTAAAAATACAAACTTCCAACTAACATAGACGACATACGTCCTTACTATTTAGCCTCTATCCTTTAATAATGGGCTTTTTATATAATGCAGTGATTTACATTTAACACGACATAAATCAGATGTTGTAACCACGGCAACATACTGTTGGCTAAAGTCAAAACTGGCCAACAATTTACATACATTTATTGCAGTTTGTACATAAAATATGGGTTTTCAGGATGGCTATATTCAGAAAGAACTATTCCCTTTACTGGTGAAATATGGTTAGCTATGACATGTTTTCAAACGTTAGAACTTGTGACACGTTGTCAAATGTTATATAGGGTTCAGAGTTCAAAAAATTTGGGACATCACACGATGCGCCAATTAAATCCGCAATAGGTTATGTTAAGGTGGCTGATCCATTTTAAGCAAAAGTTCAGGTCTAGACCACACAGAAAAAAATATGGAGGAAACAAATTTAAGTAATCACTTGTTTAAATTTAAAAACAAAAATTGAGTAATTTTTTAATTGTCGCAATTAAAAATTTACTTAAAAATTTTAAAAACAATTTAAGTAAATAATTTAATAAAAATTTAATAGTTTTTTTATTTTTTTTTTAACTCTCATAGTTTTTTAAATTCTCGTTTGGTTTATAGTTTTTTGTATATGTATATGAAAATTTGTACACTAAGAAAATTATGTCATTAACTGTTTGTAGGTTATTTTAAAAAGTAATCAGTAAAGTCATTATACTGTTTCTGTAGTTTAAAAAAATAATTTACTGTATTAAAAATAATTTTCTGTTACATTTAATTTCGGCAGTAAAAAATTTCTTCTATAGTTTCACTGTTTTTCAATACAAAATAACTGAATATTTACTAGTTTTTTAATGTTTTGGTTAGTCATTAAATTAACATTTAAAATTACTGTAATGTGTTTTTATTTTAAATGAAAAAACAGTGGAATGGTTTTTAAATAAAATTTCATTTGTTTTAAGTGAATATTCACTGGAATTTACCTACATATTTCTTTGAGTGTAATAGTCTTTATAAAATTCTTCTATGTTTTTGAGACATTAATATGTTTGGTAAAGTTTGAAAAAACAAGTTTTTTGTAAAAAAAATTAAAACTTTTTTAAACTTTTTAAAAAAATAAATAGATAAATTTTGCGTAAATTTTTAATTGTGTAAATTAAAAATTTACTCAAATTTTGTTTCAAACATTTAATAAATTTTTATTAAAAATTTATTCAATACTATTATATCGTTTACTGGTGCAAAATTGAGTATTTTTTTTTATTCAATAATATTAAAAATTTACTCAAATACTTTTTTATTTTTTTCTGTGCAGTCTTTACGATTTTGGGCTGCTCATATGAGATGGTCCTTTCCCTGTAGGAAAGCTAGTTTGACCGTTTGCAAAAATGCATCGTGAAAGCCCTTAATTTTGTTTATATATGATATTATATTGTAAAAATGTACTACCAGTATGGTATAACATGGTCATTTATTTAAAAACCGCACATAGAAAACAAATTGTTAAGTTTTTTTTTCGTTTCACTGCATGATCCTAATGAAGACAGTTTTTTTTAGAAAAAGTGTTATCAGGATTTATATTTTTAATTTATAGTCCAGGTTGTTTATAATAAAAAATATTTACAAATTAAACAACTGTTCACAGAAAAAAATATGGGGAAAAACAATTTGAGTAATCACTTGTTTAAATTTAAAAAAAGTTTTGAGTAATTTTTTAATTGACGCAATTAAAAATTTACTCAAAAATTTAAAAACAAATTGAGTAAATAATTTTATAAGAATTTAATAGCTTTTTTAATTTTTTTTTGGAATTTTCTTAGTTTTTTTAATTCTCGTTTAGTTTATAGTTTTTTGTATATATACATGAAAGTTTGTAATCATATTTATAAAATTTTTTTATGTCTTTAAGACAATAATATATTTGGTAAAGTTTGAAAAAACATGTTTTTTTTTTCTTTGTAAAAAAATATGAAATTTTTTTAAACTTTGTTTTTTTTAGAGTAGAAACAGAATAAGCCCGGCACGACTTTTTCCATACGGTTTGGCAGATTAAACCGGTGGCCGGCGCCGATGTGAAATAAAACTTGTTCTGTTTTTAAAAGGTGGTGCTTGTTGTTCTGTTCCTGCACTTAATAGTGTCAATTAAAAATTTACTCAAATTTTTTTGGCAAACATTTAATAAATTTTTATTAAAAATTTACTCAATACTATTAAATCGTTTACTGGTGGAAAATTGAGTAATTTTTTACTCAATAGTATTAAAAATTTACTCAAATTTTTTTTTTATTTCTTTCTGTGTTCTAAACAAAATTTAAATTTTCCTATTTTGAAATTTCAACGAAACAAATGTTATGGTTAAATTGACGCACCATTTTTTGATGAATGATGAAAACTTTACATACAAAAAAGAAGAATTTTTGATTACAATTTTTGTTTTATTGATTATAAAATTGTTTATTTTTGCAACAGTAAATAAAGTTTATGATTAAAATATTATGTTCAACAGTTGTACACAGAAAAAAATAAAAAAAATATTTGAGTAAATTTTTAATACTATTGAGTAAAAAATTACTCAAGTTTGCACCAGTAAACGATTTAATAGTATTGAGTAAATTTTTAATAAAAATTTATTAAATTTTTGAAAAAAAAAATTGAGTAAATTTTTAATTGACACAATTAAAAATTTACTCAAAATGTATCTATTTATTTTTTTAAAAAGTTTAAAAAAGTTTTAAATTTTTTTACCAAAAAAAAAAACAAAAAACTTGTTTTTTTTCAAACTTTACCAAACATATTTATGTCTCAAAAACATAGGAAAATTTTATAAAGACAATTACAAAATTTCATATACATATACAAAAATCTATAAACTAAACGAGAATTCAAAAAACTATGAGAGTTAAAAAAAAATTACAAACTATTAAATTTTTATTAAATTACTTACTTAAATTGTTTTTAAAATTTTTAAGTAAATTTTTAATTGTGTCAATTAAAAAATTACTCAATTTTTGCTTTTAAATTTAAACAAGTGATTACCCAAATTTGTTTACTCCATATTTTTTTCTGTGTAATGACTGTTGAAGATAATAATAAAATAGTACTAAAATGTAAAAATATTTTTAGTTTAGCCGGTTTAAAAATTAAGAAGGAAACTTATCGGCTTTGCAATTCCTTGGTACACAGAAAATAATATTGAGAAAAACAATTTGAGTAATCACTTGTTTAAATTTTTAAAACAAATTTGAGTAATTTTTTAATTAACGCAATTAAAAATTTACTCAAAAATTTAAAATAAAATTTGAGTAAATAATTTAATACAAATTAAATATATTTTTTTTATTTTTTTATTCTCTTGGTGTTTTGAATTCTCATTTAGTTTTTTGTATACGTATATGAAAGTTTGAAATCATCTTTACAAAATTTTCCTTTGTCTTGAAGACATACATAAGTTTATTTGGTAAAGTTTGAAAAAGCAATTTTTTTTGAAAGACAAATTCGAATCTTTTTAAAAAAATAAATTGATACATTTTGAGTAAATTTTTACTGACACAATTAAAAAGTTACTTAAAAATATTAAAAAATTTTAAGTCAAGTTTAAAGTGAATTAATAATTTACTCAAAATTTTTATTAAGCACTTATTAACTTTTTATTAAAAGTTTACTCAATACTATTACTAGGGCAAATTGGAGTAATTTTTTAGTCAATAGTATTAAAAATTTACTCATTTTTTTTTATTTTTTTCTGTGTATGTCTGTGTACCCTGAACCCCATATGAGTCGTATGTCAAACTGCTTGACCATCTAATTTAAAGACGTGCGGCAGTTAGGGAAAGACCTTGTTTTCAGTAACATTGACTCCAGCGACTTGACTGTCAGAATAGATGTTGACTGCGGTTCTCGGCAAGACATTGCAACTCAACCAGTCTGCCACTTACTTATTTGACAGCATGTCTGCCTGGTAAACACTGCAATGATTTAGCAATCTTCTGGTCAGGCTCAACCCAAGGTCTTCTAAATAAATTCCTAAGCCACTTGTTCGTGCAGCTTCGATTCGTCGTCGTAAAAATTTATGGAGGCTCCACTCTCCGGAATACCCTCATCCAAAATTCTGTGGATTGTATCATAGTTGTAAACTGACGCTCAAAAAGGCTCATAGAGGAAGCGCAGTCCACATTTTGTGGTATTGTTGTCTTCTTCAAGATCACGCTTTGGCCACAATAGATGCTCTTCTGTTGTAGCGAGCTATTCGAATTGCCGACGTAGCCGCATACTGCCTACCCAATATGTCTAATGATATCAGGTGAATAAAGATTTCTTATGCAGCCATACACTCAAAATAATTATTCTGTTAAATACTCTGTAAAATGACTGTAATCTTAATTCGACAGATATTTGACAAAGTTATCTGTCGAAATACAGATTTTAAAAAAATACTTTGTATTTTCTTGTGTCCGAAAACCAAAATTTTGTAAAATTGGAGTTACTCATTAAAAACTTGTAGTTTTCACAAAATTTTAATTTTATTAAATTAAATTTTCTAATTTTAATAAAAATGTTTTTAAAGCACAGAAGTTTTACTCATAAAATGGATTTAACAAAAACTTTGTTAATTTACAAAGTTTTTTTGTAAAATTTTGAACTCATAAAATGCATTTAACTAAAACTTTGTGAATTTATAGAGTTTTTTTGGTAAAATTCTTTTCGGTTTTATCAATATTTAACAGATAATTCTGTAAATTTACAGTTTTTTTTTATCGAAATTTTACAGAGTTTTCTTTGTAAAATAACAAAAAATCTTGCTGGTTGGAAATCTATGGTATTTTCTGCTGGCTCAGCAGAGTATCTCTGTAATTTAACAGAGTGATTATTTTGAGTGTAGGTGTTGTACGGAGTGCACCAGTGGTTTAATAGATGACACTCTCTGTACCTTTGTGATAACGACACAGTTTCCCTTGTCTCCAAAGCATGCCACCAGACAATGACTTCATACAGCAGATTCGAATGCACCACTGCTGCATAAATCGGAACTGTGAAATAACTCCCCAAAATAAAATGCAATAACTTCCAAAATTTTTCCATTCGAATTGGGACTTATTTCATTATTATTTTGATTTTAAATAACTCCCAAATATTGGAACATATTTAATTTTTCCTTTGGAGTTATTTCGTTTTTTAAAGGTTGGAGTTCATTTATTTTTCTTGGAACTTATTTTATTGGGAATTTCATTTGGGAGTTATTTCGCAGTACCTTATAAATCTAATGAACGACTTCATTGCTAAAGCCCACCGTTTTCCAATGGCCCTTTTACGGGCTGATAAAGCAATCGTTGCTTTTCTTACCCGTTCCTCAATATTACACCTGAAATTCAACTTTTTATCTACAAATACGCCAAGATACTTGGCTCCATCTGTTAAAGTGATTACAGTGTCCAGAGAAAAAGGATCAAAACCAGGAATCAGGAATCTTGTACACAAGACAAGCTCTGTTTTACTTGGACTAAATTCCAGACCACAGTTCCTGCCTATTTGTACAGATCTTTCACTTTACCGCTATTGCGACATCATGACAACCACGTGCTTTAAAAGAGAGCAGCATTGACTTCTTTGCCACCACCCTGTGGTGTGCCCCTGTTGACTAATCGATGATATCATATACACGCTCCCAAATCAGACGTTATACGTCTATGTGAATTTTCCACCACTAAAACGATCCCACACTTTACTCCTAGACCAGACAATGCCACAACTATCGAGTCTGGAAAAACATTATTAAAATACCCCTCAATATCAGGAAACGCTATCATAGTGTACTCCTTTACCGAATGCGCTCACTCGATGGTACCAACGAGCTCATGAAGAGCTGTTTCCGTTGATCTACCCTTTCTGTGTGCATTTTGGCTAGTGGAAAGCAACCTCGGGTCACTCACTCTACGCAAATATGAGTCTATCATTGGTTCCATTGTTTTTAACAAAAAAGAATACAAACTAATTGCAAGCTCCTCGCTTCTCGCTCAAAAATATTTTGAACTTTTTTACAGAAGGTACGAAAACTTTAGACGAGGAAAATACCATAATGTTACAAACAATGCTAACTTTTTAGATCGAAAAAGCGCTTAATAAATTTTGAACAAATGTACCAATTTCTAATTAGTATGGTAATATTATTTAAGAATCACATTTCAAAGTGTTTAAAACAAATTCTTAGCAAATAAAAAGTCTTTGGATTTCCCGATAATCAAAAAAACATTTCTTTTACCGCTAAATGCAAAAAAACGGTCCATTAAGTCGGAAAAACGACAAATTGCAACATTTTTCTTTCATTTTTATTTGTTCATTCGTCCTCTGTAATGGCATAGTTAGCCAGAGAGGGTTTAACAGAAGTTGGGAGACTTCAGATATCTTTATTATCGAGAGTTTTTGATATAGCCAAGGGGCTATATAGTCTCACACAGAGTCATAGAGTAGGATAACAAATGGCGTTTGAAAAAGTAGTAAACAAAAACCATATGGTATTGTTTACGAAATTTTATCACAAATCGAAATGTGAGCGAGATGGAAGATACCAGTTTTACAGTGAGAATGCAGATTGTTTTTTGTCTCTCTTTGCTTTACGTTTGAACTTTAGTTTGGCATTGCCAGAATTTTCCAATTATCTTTGGTGATGCCAGATCTACAAAACGGTCGATGGATTACTTTATAGCTTTGGTCTCACACTTGCTGCACCTCAGCCGTGATTACGCTATCAGTTCAGGGGATCTATTGGGCCTAAAGCTTTCAGATCAATGTTGACATATCTATTATTTCCGAAGCAATTTCAGATGCTTGGGCATCAGAACGTTCCAAAGCCCTAAATGGATTCATGCAATTGCCCGGAAAATGAGTGTTTAGAAGGAGATCCAGCGACTCTTCTCACTTGACAAATCTAAATCTGATCATCTTATAAATCTTAAGTTGCAGCCTATATGCAGACCAGTCCTCGTCCGCTTTTGCCTTATTAAGGAGTTTTTGCAGGAATCTCTGCTCGTCTGAAACTCATTTCATTACCAAGGTGTTTTTTCGTCTGGGCTTTGCAAAAGGGCAAGACGCATCCGGATACCTATTACAAATTTTGGTGATATGTCTGGTTGACAGTCAATTTCCGCCAAACTATGTGGTTCAGATAAGGGTACTTCATCCAAAAGCCTAGAAAAGGTCTCCCTATATTTTACCCAGTTTGTTCTTTTTAAATATCTAGAGACTGTTTCAACCGGCCTTTACTACCTGAGTAAAAATTCAATGTAGCGATGATCTAAGAAAGAATGTTTTTCAAAAAAAAAAGTTGCAAAAAATCATGTTCAGTGGTTATTCTACACGATTAACTGTGGCAAGGTACACTTAAAAGTTTAAGCACCTTGGAATCCACATTTTGTCTCAGACAAACTCTTTTTAACCTTACGAAATAATTTTCTATTTCTCTATGTTCAGAAAATGTTTATAAAAGATTTAAAAATTTGCATGTTTAATTCTTTAATTTATTATTCGCTAAAAAAACATAATCTATTTGAACTATAAATTCATCATGTCTGCATAACGCATATGTGTGTATAAATCTACTCTGTGCGAATGTAAAAATTTGCAATTAGTATATTCGAACCATGTACAAAATTGATTTATAAATCGAATTGAAATTGACTTTGCGACACTCTACAATAACTCATTTAACGCAGCGACCGTGAGCCGCATGATAATTATGCAAATTTCATATGCAACCAAAATGACAACTTATGTATGGCTCCATACATAAACTACATGTTTGTATGTATATTGTACATTAAGGGTGTTCTTAACAGTAAGGGAAAAATTTAAAATGTTTTAATTGCTTGGCACTGGGCAGAATTTTGTTCCTTTGTACTAAAAACTTAATAATAAAAAATTTGAAGTTAATCCGATAACTTTAAGTGGACGCGGAAACGACCTGAAGTTTGAATAACGGATTACAAGGGGAAAAATGACTTTTTACTCATTTTCTCAATTTTTTCGATATTTTAAGTTAAGTTTGAATTCCAATGATTACAGAATTGAGATGTGGAGTACATTACCTTTGTAATAAGGCAACAAAAACTAAAATCGGTTAAAAATCAGCCAAGTTATTACAACTGCCCCAGGCAACTAGCGTGTGGCAGACCACTTGATCAAAGATTTCGAGTTCAATTTTTGAAATTGATTGAAATTATCTACTATAGCAACATTTTTTTATTCTTTACTTCCCAATGTACTAAGGTGATAGGTATTTTTCATATTGTGTTATGCTAACTTGTTTTAAATTAATGTTAAAAAGGTCTAAATTTTTCAGCCCTGTTTTCAAATCCACAATTTTAAATTTTAATTTTTTTAGGCAAATAAAATTTAAAAAATCGACCATTGGACCATAGGATTTTGTTAAGCACATATAAGGGAATAAAAATTACAGAAATTGTAGACATTCCTTTTTTCATTCGTCTAGTTTAGCGATTTTATTTCGGCGGATTTCGAGATAATAGTGATTTTGGTAACCTTTTTAGCTTTTAGTTAATTTTTTTATTTTTTTTTAACAAACTTCATATGTTTTCTACCGAATTACTACAGAATAATATAGAATACTTCAATTCCTTTAATCAGGGCAAAATTGAGATATGAAAAATTGACCCAGTTAAAGGTCAAAGGTCTAATTTGAGAACAATTTGAATTTTTAAAGATTAACAATTTTTTTGAGCGGATATTTATGAAACTCCTTGATGTTATTTTAATATGACTAAACATAAATGGTTTATTATTAAAATTCGGAAAATTAACCCATAAGTGATATTGGGGTCTATATTTTTTTTTATTTAATGGAGAAAATATAAGTATATTATTTCATAGGGTCATATAGACCCCAACAGCACTTAAGGGTTAATGTTCTGAATTTTTATAAGCCATTAATTTTTACATCTTATTAAAATAACATTTAGGAGTTTCATTAATATCCGCTCGAAAAATCTGTAAATCTTTAAAAATTCAAATTCTTCTAAAATTTGACCTTGAACTGGGTCAATTTTTCATATCTCAATTTTGCCTTGATGAAAGGAATTGAAGAATTCTATATTGATCTGTAGTAATTCGGTAGAAAACATACGAAGTTTGTTAAAAAAAATAAAAAAATTAACTAAAAGCAAAAAAAAGTTACCAAAATCACTATTATCTCGAAATCCGCCGAATTAAAATCGCTAAACTAAAAGAATAAAAAAAGGAATGTCTACAATTTTTGTAATTTTTATTCCCTTATATGTGCTTAACAAAATCCTATGGTCCAATGGTCGATTTTTTAAATTTTATTTGCCTAAAAAATTAAAATTTAAAATTGGAGATTTGAAAACAGGGCTGAAAAATTTGGACCTTTTTAACATTAATTTAAAACAAGTTAGCATAACACAATATGAAAAATACCTATTTCCTTAGCACATTGGGAAGTAAAGAATAAAAAAATGTTGCTATAGTAGATAATTTCAATCAATTTCAAAAATTGAACTCGAAATCTTTGATCAAGTGGTCTGCCACACGTTAGTTGCCTGGGGCAGTTGTAATAACTTGGCTGATTTTTAACCGATTTTAGTTTTTATTGCCTTATTACAAAGGTAATGTACTCCACATCACAATTCTGTAACCATTTGAATTCAAACTTAACTTTAAATATCGAAAAAATTGAGAAATTGAGTAAAAAGTCATTTTTTCCCCTTGTAATCCGTTATTCAAATTTCAGGTCGTTTCCGCGTCCACTTAAAGTTATCGGATTAACTCCAAATTTTTTATTATTAAGTTTTTAGGACAAAGGAACAAAATTCTGCCCAGTGCAACACAAAAATCCGAAATAAACAAATAAGAACACCCTTATTGTACATACATAAATATATGTACAGTGTACACATACATACGAATAATTTACTATGTATAGCATGATAAATTTCATATAAAATATGAACCATTTCTTTCTTTGTAATAGTTGTTGTTGGTATATATGGATTTAAAATTTTCAATACGAAATAATAGAGAAAAACTCTATTCAAATTTTAAATACAATACCAAAAAAAAGGAGATTTAAATTGAATTGGAAAAGAGCATAACCAATCGTAAAAAATCGAATAAAATTATATGTATTGAAAAGCCAAGGTTGTCATATATACTAGTAGTTTTTCACCAAAAGTTATGATTTTTAAACATGTTTTTAGTTTTCGGTTAGACGATTTGCATGATTTAAGGATTTAAAACGTTGTTTTTATTGAAAAAAAATAAAATTCATCATATTTGCCTGATGATCATCTCTAATTTGCCATTCAGTAATTTTTGGAGATCCAAACTTAAAAACATATATTTTTTTTTAAATAATGCCACTCTTTTTAGCAATTTTTGGCAGTATTGTGGTACTTTTATGTTCAATTATGAATTTTTAAATTGTTTTTAAATTCTTAGAAAAGAATGGCAATGTATTTTCTATGGATTTGATACGAACATTTATTTTGTTGATATTAGAAAATTTGCGATATGGTTAAAAAATGGTTAAGCCCTGGCCAGAATTATAAATACATATGTATATGATAGTTGCGATAGTAGATGCATCATGTTTGACAGTGCACTAACAATAAGTTTCCCAGCGAAAAATTAAATACTATAAACTAGAGTTTGCAAAACGATTAAAATCGTAATCGCGATTAATCACAACAATTAATCGCAATCGAAAAAAATTATACGATTACGATTAATAATTTTCTGTGATGTTTTCACGGGTTAGAAGGGGATGCACTTTTTATTTTAAAGAAAATTTATAGTTTGGGTTTAGTACAACCGGGTTAAGCGATCACTTGTTGTTAGTCGCGCAAGAATAATTGATTGTTGATTTGGTTGTTTTGTTAATTCCTTTTCTGCAGTAAGTTGGCTGCAGTTGATGTTGTCAGGGATGAGAAGTGGGGATTTATGGTGCAATAAAAGTGAAATACCCTGTTTTTATGACGATTCTCTTAGAAATAGCTTAAATTCTCTAAGAAATAGCTTAAATTCGATACAAATAATTGTTATCTAAAAGTTTTAAATTGTGTAAAGAGCTTAATGAACTTCTTTTAAAAATATTTAAAAAAATGTGTTTTAATTTTTATTAAATAATAAAAATTAGTTATTTATTCGACCTTTTAAGGGAGAATATCCCAATAAAGAAAATAGAGTTATCATAAGTACTTGTTATGTTAATTCATAATGGGGGACATGAAAAGGCCTCGAATCAGAATAAACTCTTTTTCATATTTAAAAAAAAAAATAAACTAGCATGCTTGGAAAAAAAAACTTTTTATCTGAAGTTTGAAAAGTTCTGAGCCAGTTCTGAATTTTTTTCAAAAATAAATAATGCCCCACAAAACTCTACTAAATCTATATATATAATTTCCCTATTTGTGTGTTCCTCTTTTTTTGTCTATCCAGAGCTTTTTGAAGCCCACTGATGAGCTACAAAGCTGAAAATTGGCATGCTTATAGTAAAACACCTGGGGCAGATCCTAACGTAGCCGGATTTTCGATTTTTTGCCTGTGGGCGGAGATATAAGCGGAAAAGTGGGCGTGGCAAAATGAAATTTTTTTACGTTTTTGCTTAATTTAAAGCCCCCAAAAGACATAGGAATCTGAAAATTTCCTAGAATATAGTCCTAACGATGCCGCATATCCCCAAGTAGTTGGATTTAAAATTTTCGCAATGTGGGCGGAGAATTGAGGGGAAAAGTGGAGTGGCAAAATTTAGATTTTTTAACATTTTTACTTCTTTTGAAGCCCCTAAATGACTTAGGAAGCTGAAAATTTCCTAGAATATAGTCCTAACGATGGCGCATATCCCCAAGTAGTCGGATTCAAAATTTTCGTAATGTAGGCGGAGAATTGAGGGAAAAGTGGCGTGGCAAAATTGGGATTTTTTAAAATTTTTACTTCTTTTGAAACCCCAAATGACTTAGGAAGCGGAAAATTGCATAGCATTTAGTTCTAACAATGAAGCATATCCTGAAGTAATCGGATTTAAATTTTTTAAACTGTGGAAGGAGAATTAAGAGAAAAATGGGGCGTGGCAAAATTTTGTTTTTTAATATTTAATTTGAAGACCCCAAATGATATATGAAGATGAAAATAGGCATTTTTGCTTATTTTAAAGTCCTCTAATGACTTAGGAAGCTGAAAATTTTCTAGCGTATAGTCCTATCGATGAAGCATATCCTGAAGTAGTCAAATTTTAAATTTTTGGACTGTGGGCGGAGAATTGAAAGGAAAATGGGGAGTGACAAAATTGAGATTTTTAACATTTTAACTTCTTTTGAAGCCCCAAAGGAAGCGGAAAATGCACAGAATTGGCATGTATATAGAAGGTTTCATGTGGAAGATCAACACGAGCCTGGATTTTTGATATCCAGTGTATGGGTGGAGAATAAGAAAGGCAAAGGGCGTGGTAAATTTATTTCCATCTATTTTCTGAATATATATTTTATTTTTTTGTGTTTCTCTTATTTTTTGTGTATCCACCGCCTTTTGAATCTCATTGATGGACTTAAAAGCTTAAAATTGGCATGTATATAATAAAACACCAGGGACAGATTCTTACGAAGTCGGATTTTTTGCCTGTGGGCGGCGAATTACGAGAAAAAAGGGACTTGGCAAAAAAATTTTTTTTTTTGACATTTAAGAGTATTTTTAAGCTCAGCCCCAATAAATACGGAAGCTGAAAATCCCTAACATGTAGTCCTTACTATGAAGTATATTCTAAAGTAGTCCGATTTAACATTTTTGGAATGTAGATGGAGAGTTGAGAGGAAAAAGGGGCAAGGCAATATTGTGTTTTATTTTTTTTATTTGACTAACTTTAAAGCCCTAATGACCTACGCAGCCGAAAATTGCAAGCATATTGTCCTGACACTGGAGCATATCCTTAAGTAGTCAGACTTAAAATTTTTGGACTGTGGACGGAGAATTGAGTGGGAAAAGGGGCGTGGATACGAGTATAGTACTAACGATGGAGCTTATCATAAAGTAGTCAGATTTAAAAATTTTGGAATACACAGAAAAAACAGTTTAATTGTGCCAGCCGAATTAAGAGCCAAGTGCATGGTTTAATTACAACAACTGAAATTTTCGGTTGCGATTACCGAAATTTATTTGGACCAACAGAAGTTAAATTTTAAAAACAAATTTTGGTTATGGCAACCGAAAATTTCGGTTGTTGTTATTAAACTATGCAGTTGGCTCTAAATTCGGCTGGCACAACTAAACTGTTCTCTCTGTGTAGGGACGGAGAATTAAGAGAGGAAATGGGCGTGGAAAAATTATGTTTTTACATCTAACCTAATTTTGAAGACAAAAGCAAGCACAAACATAATTTTTTTTAAAGTTTGGTAAAATATTAGAACTATTGAGAAAAGTGATTTGGTGTTCCGCCTGGCAGGGACAGGCTATTCGACTAGTACACTCATAAAAAAACTAACTTAAAAATGGAAAAATTAACTAATTGTAAGTCCAAGGAAAATTGATAATGATTTAGCTCATTTCCTCCTACCACGCGACGGCAAAAGATTGAAGACCAATCAGTTTGACATCTTTTATTTTAAAAACGCTGGAAAGGATAATTGATCTATATATACGAGAGCATTTAGGTACAAATTTTCTATCGGATGCACAGCATGCTTACCAGCAGGGTAAATCCATAGAGACTGCGCTTCATTCACTGTACAGAAGGTAGAAGTATCCCTGGAGTATAAGGAATTTGCTCTTGCAGCATTTCTGGATAGAGAAGGGGCTTTTAACAATATAAATACAAAGACGATAGTTAATGCCTTGGACCGGGCTTCAACTAACAGCTGTTTGAGTAAATGGATAGAGAAAATGCTTCCATGTCGGGAAATAACGGCCGAATGGGGTCATGCAAAAACATCTCGTTACGCTACTAGAGGAACACCACAAGGTGGGGTTCTATCACCACTGCTCTGGCTCCTAGTGTTGGATCCCATTGTAAAGGAACTGAAAACTTTAGGAACCACAACAATAGCATACGCTGATGATGTGGTTATTCTATCATGTGGCAAATATCTGGATACTGCATCCGAGATTTTAAAGGGCTCACTTAAGGCTATGTGAAAGTGGGCTTCAGGATTAATGTCAACCCGCAGAAAACGGAAATGGTCGTTTTTACTAGGAAATACAAAATCCCGGAATTTAGAAAGGTTCGAGTGGGAGGAGTTGAAATTCCAATATCACCGCATGCCAAATTTCTTGGAGTTTTCTTGGACAGTAAGCTGTTCTGGAACAAGAACTCTGAAGAAAGAGTAAAAAAGCAAACAACGCGTATTACGCGTGTAAGAAAATGTTCGGCAGTACCTGGGGTCTAGAACCTAAATTCACTTACTGGATTTATACTTCAATCGTAAGACCAATCTTACTCTATGGGGTTTTAGTATGGCACTCGAAAAGGATGTGACGCTTAAAATGTTTCAGAAGCTTCAACGGCAAATGGGACGGAGCATCACTGGCGCTTTGAGAACAACATCAGCCGACTCTATCGACACTTAATTGCACTTATTACCAATTGATCTCTTTGCTAAGGGCGACGCTCAAAGAGTCAAATTGGTTCAAGTATCGCAACTTTGGACACAGTAACGTTACTAATATGGACCGTATTGACTCTGATTACACAGTGCCCAAACTATTTTTCGACCGGAAATATGAAGTTAGATATCCGGATAGATAATTCTGGTCGATCTGGCAGGGCCCTCCTGCGAACTCAATAAATATCTTTACTGATGGATCGAAGCAATCGCATGGTGTGGGAGCTGGTTTACGATACTGGAACTAGACCAACACTTATCTTTTAAATTACCCGTAGACTCGAGTATCTTTCAGGCTGAGATAGCTGCTATATTAAAAGCTGTGGAATATATGGCAAAGGAAAAAGGTGGAACCCTTAATTTCTACGTGGATAGTCAAGCTTCTCTAAAGGCACTCTTGGGCCTCTGTTCTGTCTTTCACAACTTTTTAATTCACATGAAAATTTCCGAATCACATGAAATCAAGTTTAGTGGTTTGTTGATCACGTTTTTATTTGAAGTTAAAATCGAATAATTTAATTTTAAAAAATAATAAGGAAAACAGTGCATTCGTTTTACTTTCACCAAATTTTATTTATGTGAAACAAAACGAAAAAGAAATTCGGATGTGAAATCTAGAACACCAAAAAAATTCGGAAATTTTCATTTTCACATTTTTTATGTGAATTACTTTTTTTGGAACAGCGGCCTTGAGCTACCAAATTAAATCGAAAACGGTTTTAAAGTGTTACGAGAATTTAAAACAACTTTGCTTAAATAATGAAGTTACCTTATTATGGGTTCCAGGCAGTGTTGCCATATATCAAGATTTCCCTTTTTTGCAAGTTTTTTGAGGTGCTAAAAAGATTTCAAGATTTTTTCTAAAAAAATAAGTTTTTTGGAAAATAATAAAGTTTTTTCAAGTTTTTCTTAATTAGTTAAAAAATACAGAAAGCATCATTTTTTTTTGTAAATACCCGAAATATTGGTTGTAGACCAAGCTTTTAGTATAACGACCGATTCAGAATCACTATCTGATTTGACTTAGCGTGCCCGTCCTTCAGTCTATGTAAACGGTTACAATTAAATACGTCTTTATTCTATGAAAATATGAGATATTCGATTACAATTTTGTTTTTAGCTTGGTAACCTTATTAAATCCATTTAAAATCAGACCATTCTTTGACTTGGTCGCCATATGAAAATTCCACACGATATTCACTTAAATCTGTAAGTTGCCAACATAGAATAATTTTTCTCTTAAATTGTTGCACTAATAAAAGATTTTACCACATATAGATCCAATCCGTCATATATTGTCGAGCATGCACCGGTGTTTGATATTTGCTTACTATGTACAATTTTCTGAGCCTTCATAAGTTATGACTCTTTCAAGGCTCCAAAAAATTAATAGAACGCTCGACATTTGGATTCCTGAATGATTCATGTTTGACTCTTAATTTTGGATATGTAAAAAATTCAAAATATGTTTTTTGAACATTCATATAAGAGTCAGGAAAGAATACGAACATATATTTTTCAGAATCTTTTATGAGTCATATAAGGCCCCTGTAGGTTAGTTGGTAGCATGCTAGCCTATGAAACAGGGGGTCGTGGGTTCGATTCCCACTAAACCCTTGTTCGATTTCGATACAACGAGACGACGGTCATTGTAACCAGTTCTCGGTTAGGTTTAATTAATTATTAAAAATGATTTGTAATTAAATAAAACTAAATAAAAACTGATTGTTGGATTTTAATCCAATATTATAAGAGCGCTAAGAAAAAGGGATTATGTTTTCTGAACGTCTATTTTTTTTACACTTGATATAAAAAATGAATTGAAAATACATAATGAAAATACATAATGTATTAATTTTTAATTTTTTCAATACTTTTGTAAAAAAAAGATTTTTTCACAAAAAAAAAGATTTTTTTTCAGAAATAAAAAGTTTTTTCAAAAAAATATATGGCAACACTGGTTCCAGGGCACGAAGGAATAGAAGGAAACGAGAAAGCAGATGAACTCGCGAAACTGGGAGCAGATGGCATAGGTACCACCACAATGCTTTCACCGCCACTCCAGCATTACAAACTAAAACGAAATACCCTTACTGTTGCCAAGGCAAATCGAAGATGGAAGGAACTTGGGACAAGTCGTATAAGCAGAACTTTATGGCCACGCTATGATTTAGGAATAACTAAATTCTTACTTACACTTACGAGAATAGAATGTCGTATGTTGACAGGTTTAATAACGGGACACTGTCTTGTCGGAAAACATGCCAAGAACGTGAATTTTATTACGGACGCAAGCTGTAAAAGGTGCGAGACACCGGGCGTCGAGGAGACCATTGAACACATCCTGTGTCACTGCCCGGCTTTGGCACGAACTCGACTATCAATTATAGGAAGTTCACAGTTAGAGACTTTGGAGGAAATTACGAGAATGGACCTGAAAAGTTTAAAACAATACGCAATGAAGGTCAATGTATTTAGTTTACATCGATAAGCTGAAAAAGTTTTGTGGTATCGCTATGGACCAATTGGTCTATGCGGAGTGCCATCTGGCACCGCCAGTTCATATTTTTTTTTTTTTTTTTTTAAATAAGGACCCTTTTGAACTAAATGGTTTATTTATAGAATGGAATGTGAATACACACAATATTCTCTTAAGTACATTTTTATTATAAACTAGCTGGCCCGGTCCGCGTTGCTGGCCCAAATATAGGATCAGTTTCATATATGTCTCGCTACAAATATTTGGCCCTGCAAAAAATGTAATGAATTTCTTTGCTAAGAAAAATTTGTGGGCGTGGTTTTAAAGATCCTATCAGGCAGATAATCATCTTCAAATTATATTTTAGAAACTAAAATAAAATTACCATGTGTTCGACTTTTGCGAACTGTACAAATTTAAAACTTCTTTAGTATCATTACGAACAACACAAAAATAAATTACGCATATCGGTCGTTCTTGTCGAGAGCTATCGTCTTGAGTTCAAACAAACCTTTATAATTTTACCTAATTTTCCATTTTTCCGGGACACTTTTCTCATTTATATTTCCTTAAAAAGTTAATTAGAACTACAATTAACATAAAAAATCGGTCCTGTCGTTAGTAGTCGACATATTTAGACAAAAATGGGCGTTATTTGTGTGGTCAGTTAAACTTGCAGATATGTTAACAATACCCAAGGATTTAAAATCATTAGTACCAAGTTTAAGCAAAATCTAGTAAGAAATATTTTTTTTAATAGATCGAATTAGAGTAAAAATGAATTTTAGATATGTATATCAAAAAAAAGTGGGAGAGGACAATTTTTCTTTCCGAGCAATTATATGGACTATTACGAACATTTAAAACAAAAAAATTAGCCAAATCGGTCCAGGCGCTCTCAAGTGTTGAAAATTTTAAGGATATTGAAAAATGTGGACTTTGAAGTAGGGGAGGACAATAATTATTTCCGTAAAATTCTTACTTGTACTATAATGATTATTAAAGAAAAAAAATTAACAAATCAGGCCTGTCGTTCTCCGATTTTAGATGTATTGAAAAAGTTTTTTTTTTTTTCTTTCTGTAAAACCTTAGTTGTACTATCACAAACGTCAACAAATACTACTAATAGCCAAATCGTCCCTGCCGTTCTTCTATTTTAGATATTTTCGTTTTATTTCCGTTTAAACCTTAGTTGGACTATGGCGAACATTAAAAAAAAAGTTTAGTCAACTCGATACAGCCGTTCTCCGATTTTAGATATATCGAAAAAAGTAGGCGTAAAAATGCGCGTGATTAATTTGTTTTCCAAAAAAAACTAAGACGAACATTAAAAAAAAAAAAATTGTAAGACGAACATTTAGAAAAAATATTATTCAGATCAGTCAGTTCGCAAGTGATGCGATTACCAACGAAATACATTTGATTTTTATTTATATTTTATTATTCTTATTTCTTATCTCGTAACCATATAAAGGACCTCACATTTCTGACAATTAAAAATCAACAAAGCCGGTCTTCGGTAAGTCCAACCCATCAATATTCACATATGTAGATCCTTTGGAAGAAATATGAAAAAAAATTTAAAAAAAACTATACTGTTTTCCCCTCCCATTTCTGCACTTTAACCACCAAGATAGCACTTACAAAAAAACGAGTCAATTTTAGATTTTAGTCCTTTATTTAAATTGCAGAATTATTGGAGTGTAATCTATGGGATAATTACACTCAAAATAATTCTACAGTAAAAGTTTTAGTAAGTGATTTGGTACCCAAATCTTAAAATCTAATTAGTTACTAATTACCAGTAGTTTTTTAGTATCTTCAAAGTACTAAAATTAGTAATTTTTACTGGTTTTGAATAATATTAGTAACAAATTTTAGTATTGATTACCAATTCCTGCACTAGATCATTTTGGACTAAAACATTAGTTCATTAGTTAAATTTTTAGTATTGAATACCCACGATTTTTTGAGTGTAATTTTTATAGCGAGGAGGAAGGAGATAACGGCAAAAAATAAATTCGGTTTTGGGAATTATGACCGTATATATTTCGGTTGTCATTCCTATACTGGAAATGATTAGTCCCATTTCTGGTGTGGGTCTTTGACATGTTACCACTTTTATTGCTGGGAAGTATTGTGTTGCACAACTTGAATTGATGCACAGTGGCAAATTGTAATGCATTTTTATAATCTGCATACACTTTTGCATTTAGTAGGAGAAGGAGGGAATTTAAATTTATATCACACTCATTCATAGTTTTAAATTCATACAAAATGGTTGCAATATTTTGCAATATAAAAGTGCGCCATTGAATCAGTGTGTGGCAAAAATGAATACAAAAATACACCAAGAAATTTATTAACTCTGGGCTGGCACAAAAAATCTCATTATTCATGAGGTGGCACTACCGATGAGCTAGGGGATGTTCAACAAATAAGTACATATCTATTTATGCTATTTTTAATTGATACATTACAGTGGAACCAAAAAGTCTATAAATAGGTTATAAATTTAATTTCCTGTCGAAAATATTCGTCTAAGGGAGGCAAAACTAGTTTACAGAATGTCTTTTATAAGTCTGTGATAGAATGGGTAACTTGCTAAAAAAATATTCCATAACAAACTGAAAGTAATATGTGACGTATACGCATTTAAATTCAATATTGGCGAGATTACTGAAGATATCTGTAGCAAAAACGAATAACATAAGTCGAGTTATGTTCAAAACGTGTTTTTGCATTTTCGAAATTTCCATATCGATTTTCGTATTGTATAAAATTTTTATGAAAATCGGACCATTACTTTCTGAGATATTGACTTCAGAACTCCACAATTCTTTTTTTTCCAAAGCAAAAATAAAAATTGTAACAGCATATCTGACTTAAGTTTTTATTTCTTATTTTAAAATCAACAGTCGTTGAAGACGCTAAAATATATTTTATAGGGATACATAACTGCATATCTCGATATTTGATTAGAAATTAAAATGTAATTTTGCAACACGCAATAACAACATCAATGGTTTTCATCCGATATCTCCGTTTTTCTAATTTATATCAACTTTTAAAGTAGCGAAGATTGTGTCGATAATAATGCTTGAGCTATTTACATGCACAAAATGTTCAAACACAGAAAAAAAAAAATTGTCAATACAATTAATTTCATTGTTAATACAATTAAACATTTAATTGAAACTGAGCCTACATTGGATTTTGTCAATACAACAATGACATTTGTAACTTTTGAAAAAAAAATCAACTACATTCATTGTTACATTAACAATGAAATTAATTGAAAAATTTGTAAAATCTAAAAATAGAATAAAAAATAATCTGAAATCTAAAAATAGAATAAAAAATAATCTAAAAAAGAAAAAAAAAAGAAAAAAAAAAAACAATGTTAACCGCCAACTGGCATCGAACCCGCAACCTTCGTGCTACGCGTCTAGCACACTACCACTGTGCTATCCTTATACATATTTGTATTTGACGAAACGTCATATTTAAAACAGTCTACAATTAGAATGATAAAAAAAAACTAAAATTGGAAATTAAAAAAAAAAAAAAAGTTCCGCCAACTGGCGGCGAACCCGCAACCTTCATGATTCGAAGCTAGCACACTACCACCGTGCTATTCCTCATGTATATTTAAAGTTGACTAAATGCGTACATAAGGTGTCTGTGATTTCAATATGCACTTTTTGCGTTTTTAACAATAATAAAAAATGTGGCATTATACATATTTAAAAATAAATAATAATGTTGCATCACACAAATTTAAAAAAATCTAAAAATAGGATAACAAAAAAATAATCTCAAATAAAAAAAAAACAAAAATAAAAAACTGTTCCGCCAACTGGCAGCGAACCCGAAACCTTCATGATTCGAGTTTAGCACACTACCACCGTGCTATCGTCGCATATATTTGTGCTTGATTAAATGAGTTTATAAATTGTTTGTGTTATTAATGTGAATTTTGTGGAATCTTTAACAATGATTTTAATTCATGCGTTTAATTGGAAATAAAACCGGATTTTTGTCACATTAACAATACACATTGTTGATACAATTAAAAACGTTGTTGAACTAGTATTTCGTTGGTAACAATTTGTTTTGTTACTCTTGATTTTACGATATTTTTTTCTGTGAATCTTTAAACCCAGATTTGATATTTGCTTAAAAACTATCTTAAGCTTAAAAACTATCTCCTGAGTGGTAGTATAAAAACACTTATGCACTTATTCCTTTTTGCCGCAGATATAATGAAAAAAATCATAATGAAATCAACGCAATCGACCCATTTTTTAAAATTTTAAAAAAATATGGAATCTATTTGATGCACTCAAAAAAATACGTTAGTAGATTTACTAATTTTTTTTTGCTAATGCTAGTTAGCTAACTTTTAGCAAATTTCTAGTTGAGATTAGCATGTTAGCAAAAAATTCTTGTAAACTTCATTTAGCACATTAGCAATTTTAAACAACCCAGCAAAAAATAATGGAGATTTTGAAAGCAGTGCATACAAGAATGCACTTGTGTAAGGGAATGATTTTTGATGTTGTTGTTTTTTCGTGACATTCGCTTACCTAGCTGCATACCGTATGCAGTAGTATAAGGGAGAGATTTTCTTGGCATACTAACCTGCATACCGGTTGCAGTAAAGTATGGCAATATATTAAAAAAATACTTAAAATATTTAAAAAAAGGCATGATTTCAATTCATATTCATTTCGCCGATATAAGCGCTAATAAGAAATGCTCTAAAGTGGGACATTGCGAACAAATATCATGCCATACGTAAGCAGGTTTGTAAGCAGACAACAAAAATCACTCCCTTACAAACCTGCTTATAGGCAAGCAGTATTTTTTGGTGGGAAACTTTGAACTAATTTCTTTTGCTAAATTTGAAATTGAGTTGACTACATTTTTACAAGATTTTTTGCTAATATTAGCAAAATAAATGGTAAATTTTTTTTTTTCAGAAAACTTAAAATGGAGCTATCTCGGAAACTAAGCCAGATAGAGCAAAATGGTGGCCATTTTTGGTTCTTAGAATCTCCATAGTAGATAGATAGATAGATAAGATCTTTATTTTTTCAATATAAAAAAAGTTACAAAATATTTCTTATTAAAATAACTTATTTAATATTTAAAATAAAGGTGATTCAGCATGGTTTAGAACCGTCTGCTGGAGAATTGGTTTTAATTTATTATTTTGATTTGATTTAGTTTTATTATATATAATTTTTTTAATTTAACTATATATAAATTTATAAAAATTTTAGGAATTAAATTCAATGATAAAATTAGAAATTAAATTCGTTTACTAATAAACTTCTATATTTAAGGGCATTTTTTACATAGTTGTATAGGCTTAGCCAATAAGTATCTTCACCACCATTAAGTACTTCAATAACTTCAGACTCTGATAATGTAATGCTTTTAAAATATTGCAATCTTATAGATTTAAGAACGGGACATCTGCCAATGAAATGAGTTGTTGTTTCAACTTCGTTCATGTTACACAAGGAGCAACGTCTAGAACTATCTTCTTTGTATTGGTTACCATTTAGCCACAACATATCTCCTCTCGCTTTCATTATGTAACTGATTTGATCTTGGTTGTAATTTTCATTGCAATACGTTTGCCCTTTATTATGATCTAGATGTTTATAAATTCGTTGCTGGCTACTAAGGGCGTTTGTTTTATATTCCTGATGAGTTTTGCGCTTCATGGAATCTATTAAATTTATGCAAGCATTGTTCCATGTTGTTTTCTGTGGTTCTGTATCAAACATTTCAATGTTAAAATCTTGAAGTTTTTGTTTAAAATCCTTGTACCAAAAAATGTTTTTTGAAATTATTATCTTTGATAATTTGTGAGGCAGTCTGTTTCTGTCGTAATCAAATATGGACTTTGAAATATATTGGAGATGTAGGCTGTATGAGTAAAAGTGACCCTCTTCTTGATTAGTTTCCAAGGCAATAACATAGTTGGGAGTGTTATTTGGCAGTCTCAAGATACGTTTTGTGAAAAATCTTTGCAATTTATCAATATCGCTGAAACATGTATTTCCCCATACTTGTGCACCATAACACTGTATAGATCTACACTCCGCTAGAAACATTTTCCACTTATCTTTTAAGGATACATCACATCTTCCTATAAAATTCTTCCATGTTACATTAATACTGACTTTGGCAGCATCATTTTTGGCACCCACATGTTTGGAGTAAGACATTTTTGGAGTTAGAAGCATTCCTAAGTATTTATACTCTGATACCACTTTTACAATTTCTCCATTAAAACGCCAACTTTCCCTTGAACTAAGTTTACCTCTTCTTCTAAATACCATTATTTCTGACTTAACGAGATTTACCTCCATTCCCCAGATGCTGCAATATTCTTCTAAGTTTTTGATCATCTTTTGCAAAATATTTACATCTTCCGCCAACAATACAATATCGTCAGCGTACATTAGTAATCGAACGTTTATATTTCCTACCATTAAACCACCATTTAGAGCATCATGCATATCATTTAGGTATAAGGCAAAAAGCAGTGGAGACAGCAAACATCCTTGCTTAACTCCCGTATCTGTTTCAAAATAACTAGAAAGTTCGGTACCCGTCCATACTGCAGATTTCGTGTTCTGGTAAACTTTTTCTATACAATTTATCAGTTTTGTTGACAATCCCATTTGATGTAGCTTATATAAAAGTAATTTTCGTGGCACTCGGTCAAAAGCCGCTTTAAAATCTACAAAAAGTGCATATACTTTTCGATTTTCCGCAAATTTTATGTTAACTATAGCTGTGAGGTTATAAATGTTGTCGATTGTAGAATACTTATCCTTTTCGAAACCCAGCTTGATATTCATTTAATACTTTATTACGTTGCGACCATTCGGATATTCGTTCTTGTATTATTCCCATCATTATTTTTGCACAACAATTCATGAATGAAATGCCCCTGTAATTATTCGGTTGGTTCAGATCTCCTTTTTTATAAATGGGAAATATAATACTTTTTTCAAAAGCATCGTAACTAGTTTTTCCTTCTAATATTTGAGTGAATGCATTTGTTAAAGCTTCTAAGTAATCATCACTAGCCTCTTTGAAGAACTCATAGGGAATCCGGTCTTCACCAGGCGCCTTGTTTAACTTTGCTTTTTCCAGTTGGTTCTTCACTTCAAGTATTGATATAGGTGCATCAAGATTATCGTCCACAATGTGATTTTTTGCATAAAACATATCTCCTGATCTAACTATAGGATTTAGAAGTTCTTTGAAGTATTGATAAAATCGTTCAACGCTTACATCACAACCAATACGATTTTCCTCCTGTCTTAACTCTTTAGCTAACGCCCAAAACATTTTGCTATCATTAACTGTGTTCAATTTTCGTTCTACTTGATTAAAATATTCGCATCTTTTCTTTTTACATAAAATTTGAAAACTATTTTTATTTTCAGTGTATTTCTGCTTATCATTGTTGTTTTGGGAATTTCTAAAAGCTTTTAACGCCTCCATAGATTTATTTCTTGCCTTTTCACATTCCTTGTCAAACCACTTATTTTTAAAAATAGTTTGCTTGGGATTTACTATAGGATTTGGATTAGCTTTTAAAATCAGGTTGTTTAAATCTTTTAATTCAGGTTGCGCTACTTGTGTTTTCAAAATGCTTAGTTGACTGTCCAAATTATTTTTATAGACTGCTTTATTCTGGGGGTTCCACTTTTGTTTTGGTGGCAGATTGATTTTTTTGGGGACTTGTTGTGAATTATTTTCGACATTTACATTTAGTTTTATTGGTAGATGATCCGACCATGTTTGATTTTCAACCACAAAACTTTCCACAAGGTTAAGTATGTCAATTGAGACCACACAAAAATCATTTACCGATTTTCCAATTTCGCTCACATATGTCAAATCACCATTTTCATCTCCCATCGTTCTTCCATTAAGAATGACTAACCCATAGTTTTTACAGAATTCCAAAAAGGTTCTACCATTTGCGTTAACAGTTGTATCCTTTGATTTCCTTATTTCAAGGTCAGCTGGAAAATTAATTTCATTTTTATCTAGTACCTGTTGTTCTTGACCTATTCTCACGTTTATGTCCCCCATAATTATTGGATTTCTTACATCAATTGTCTGCATACACTGTTCTACGATATTAAATTCTTGTAACCAATTTGCGCCCCTTACATAAAGTGGAATTATAGTGAATTCGAGGGATTTATTTTTCAATACAATTAAATCTAAATTACCATGAGTTCTACATTCGTATTTCACTCCAATATCTACTAAATCCTTCCGGATCCCACAGACGTATCCCCCAATTCCTCTTCCTCTTCTCCATAGTATCGCCGGTCCTCTTCACATGTGTGGACCCTAATGGGCCCTAACTTTGGATCCAAAAAAGTTAGCATTCCCGAAAATTTTAAAATGCTCATATCTCGGTAAATATTGCCGACACAACAAAAAGTCCAAAAGCGTTTTTGTAGCTCTCAACACGTAGAACAAGACCGCTCTCCGAGTAATATTTTTGAAGTTATCGAGTTTTTTAATTCTCAAGATCCAGTGGTCCCCTATAATCACGTATCTCAAAAACTAAGCAAGGTAGAGCGAAACGGACACAAATTTTGGATCAAAAACTATGACGATTTTTAAGGAACCCAACTAGGTCTAGGCCCATCGGGGTCTGGACCTTTCGGGTCCGAACCCAATGTGGTCCTCAGATGTGTATATACTAAGTTCAAAAAAAAAAAATATTTAGTTAACTAATTATTGGCAAAACATTTTTGCTAACTTTAGCAAAAAATTTGTGGGTTCAAAATCAACAAATTTTCTTGTAGGTTTACAAGCTTTTTTTGTTAACATTACAGTTTTTTTTTTTTGAATTTAACTTTTCTACTTATTTGGTATTAAATTTGTTACTCAATATTAAAAATATTAACGAAAAAGACATGTTTTTGTTAAATTAGAAAAATAATCTGCTGAGTTCTATTATTATCTAAAACTAAATAACAAAGAACTAAAATATCCATTTCAGCAGAAAAATCTGATAATTATTTGATAATTCAACTGAAAGTTGTATTACAGATTTTTCGACTGACAATAATTTTTTTTCTATCATTAATTGGGGGGTATAAAAAAATGTTGAAGGAAACTATTTTTTTTTACATATCCCAATTTATTTAAAAATATGCAAATAATATTTATTCATAAGTTACGAATACGCAAAATATATCCACTGAAATCAAAGAATGTGAATTTGAAATATCTTACAACCAAATCCTACTTTTTTGCTAAAATTGTCGAAAGTAAAACGACTCACAAGGGAAGTATCTAAACCCTAATGAACCCATTGGCATGAAACTTAAAATATATATAAAAGTGACATTTCTAGGTTTGGGGTATATTGCCTTATCTCGCCATATCGTGGATTTAGGGGTTAAAAGAATGGGTCAAAAAATGGTAAGAAAAAATCGTCGTGGATATTTTAACCATTTCTTTCTAAGAAACATTGATGAAGAGTACAAGGAAGGCATTAAATGATGCAAGAAAACACGACACTGATGAACTTTGGACAGAATATAAGACAATCAGGAAGGAATTCAAGAAACAAATAAGGAAATCCAAGAGGGAATCATGTACCAGGAACTGTAAAGTCTACAAATGGTACCTGAACAACATCGGCGAAGGACACTCTTGAAACATTATTCAAGAGCTATTTCCCGGAATGCAACCAGGGTCTTAGTCAATTAGTCAAACCAAACGAGTCAATTCATATCTGGCAATCACACAATGCACATTGGGGCAAACATATACGATTCTTGGCATTAAATAAACCGCTTATTTTTAATAAGAGTGCGTGGTTCCGTTGTAAAGGGGACAATCTGTAGATCATATTTGCATTATAAAATTTCATGGTTACCTTGCAAAATTCTGAAATTTTTGCAATATTATGTTCATTTAATGTATTTTTTTGTCTTTAAAATCTTTAATTACGTTAAAAAAACAAACTCAGTTGGAATAATAAAATACATACACTTTCTGGTTTCTCTAAAAAAAAAATTGCAAAAAAATATCAAAAAATACAATTCAGAAACAATAAAAACTATTTTTTTCAACAAATGTGAATAAGAAATATTTAATTATATCATATTTTTTAGCATTTTGCAAAAAAACATGCAAAAAAATTGAGTGAATTTTTTTGAGAACAAATCAAGTAAAAATAATTGAATGAAAAAAAGCGAGTAAAAAGTGTGTACAAAATCCCTTTTTCGATTTTGCGAAAACAATGCAAATTTATATTTAACAAAAAATAAAATCAAAAAACAGAAATCCATAAAAAATTTAACAAATTTAAACACTAGCTAAAAGAAAATATTAAATTAACCACCCGGTGAAAAATGTTCGAATATGGAACATTTTTCACCGGGCAAATTACAAATTTTTTTGAAGTTACAAAAGTATTTGTATGCATAAACATTGAAACTATTAAAACCGCTAATAAAAAAGTGTTAAAAGTCTGTAACAAAGCTCAATTTAAAATTACGCACGAGCTTTGTTTAATTATGATAGGACCTTTAGTGTGGAACCACTCATATATTCGAATAAAATTTGTGAGTTAGAAATTTAGTAAAAACATTGCATAAACATTGAAACTATTAAAAACGGTAACCAAAAAGTGGTAAAAGTCTGTAACAAAGCTCAATTTAAAATTACGCACGAGCTTTGTTAAATTATGATTGGACATTTAGTGTGGAACCACTCATATATTCGAATAAAAATTGTGAGTTGAAAATTTAGTGCGGAACCGCTTATATAAAATCGCTTAATCCTTCTTTGTTGCTTATTTTCTTATATCGTCTATTCCATGAGACATTTGATGATTTTAGGCTTTTTTTGACTGAGGGTCTTCCGATTTTTGTTATTTTTTTCATACAGATACTCTATGGAGCCAATTTCAAATTTCATCCATCAGATCGAAAATATTTGAAAAACTCGCGATTTTATTCACGATTTTCGTTTTTAAAAAAGTCAAAAAAATGCAAAATCTGTGTAACTTTGAGCAGCTGTATTTTATAAACTACTTATCGCATTTTAACAATCTATAGCGCATAAGAATGGTATGTAAGTCTATTTTAATATCTAATAAAGTAAAAAATATCGGTGGTTTGAAAGTGCATTTTATATGCAAATGCAGTTTTGAAATGCATTTTGCGAAACTTTTACCCCTTTTAATTTTTTTTTTATTAGCATATTTGGAAAATTTAGAATTTTTGCTACAAAAAAATGTTTTCATTACAATGGACCGAGAATGTATGCTATTTTTAATATTTTTTTTTTTAAATACTTCCTTAAGTTTCCCTTATAAAAATTTTTATTTTTTAAATTTTACCAAAATCATGTAAAAATACATGTTTTTAAACCGTTATATTTTCAAAAGTACTAATCGTATCTTATTTTTTTTATTAGAAAGGTATTTTTTATATATTTTTTGCATTTAATGACTGCAAAAATGTTGGTGTTTCAAAAATGCATTTTAAATGCAAATGCAGTTTTGAAGTGCATTTTTCAAAACTTTTACCCCTTTGAATTTTTTTTTAATTATTATATTTGAAACGTTTACAATTTTTACTACAAAATAATGTCCTCCTAATAATGGACCCGCTGTGTGTGCTATTTTTAAAGAAATTTTAAAAATTTCCTTAAAACAAATTTTAATATTTTAAATTAAACCAAAAAAAATCAGAAATAACATGATTTTTTAAAAAATTCTAAAAAATAGCACACACAGTGGGTCCATTATTAGAAGGACATTATTTTGTAGTAAAAATTGTAAACTATTCGAATATGATAATTAAAAAAAATTCAAAGGGGTAAAAGTTTTGAAAAATGCACTTCAAAACTGCATTTGCATTTAAAATGCATTTGTGAAAAACCAACATTTTTGCGGTCATCAAATGCAAAAAATATATAAAAATACCTTTCTAATTTGCATAAAAACAATAAGATACGATTAGTACTTTTGAAAATATAACGATTTAAAAACATGTCTTTTTACATGATTTTGGTATAATTTAAAAAATAAAAATTTTTAAAGGGGAAACTTAAGGAAATATTTTTTAAAAATAAATATTAAAAATAGCATACATTCTCGGTCCATTGTAATGAAAACATTTTTTTGTAGCAAAAATTCGAAATTTTCCAAATATGCTAATTAAAAAAAAATTAAAAGGGGTAAAAGTTTCGCAAAATGCATTTCAAAACTGCATTTGCATATAAAATGCACTTTTAAACCACCGATATTTTGTATTTTATTAGATATTAAAATAGACTTACATACCATTCTTATGCGCTATAGATTGTTATAATGCGATAATTAGTTTAGAAAATACAGCTGCACAAAATTACACAGATTTTGCATTTTTTTTATTTTTTAAAAATGAAAATCGTGAATAAAATCGCGAGTTTTTCGAATATTTTCGATCTGATGGATGAAATTTGAAATTGGCTCCATAGAGAATCTGTATGAAAAATATAACAAAAATCGGAAGACCCTCGGTCAGATTTTTTGAAATTTCTCATGGAATGGACGATATATCGAAATTTGTAAGATTTATAATTAAATTCTATAAAACACTTAATATTTTATTTTTTTGTTCGATTTTAGAGGGTTCTTAAAACCGCGATAACATGGCCTAAAGGCAAATTAAGGCAACCGTTTTACTTGGAATCTTGTTTTTTACATGTCGCTCTATATTCCACATATGAGTAGTATCAATTCAGTGCAATTCGCAGTATACTTTTATTCCTTTGAAATTATGAATTTTATTAATTTTTATTTTCTAAATAGCCTATTTGAAAATCCCCTAAAAGTATAACTTTTTTGCATGTGTTTATAGCTTTAGCGGTCCAAAAATGTTCTTTACATAATTCTTAATCATGAGGCATTCAAAAAATTTCGGAGTGTGGACGTTTTATGTATCTTTTAGTGCACCAAACATTGCCTTCAATTTTAACTTATTTTAATTTATTAATTTAACATATTTTTGCTTGACTTTGAACCCTTCCTATAGGAAGGCCCTAAGCTAAAAATAAAAAATAAGTATGAGGTTATATGCAGAATTTTGTTGTCTTTCCATTGGTGCAACCCGTTTTTCAAAATTCGCGGTTTCAGTTTTTGACTTTTTGCCAAGGGCCCCCATATAGCTGCCCCAATGTGCAATGTGGAATTCCTTACAGAGGATAAAATAGAATGAGCAATCGGTTCTTTTGGACCCTATAAATCTCCGGGTCTAGACGGCATTTATCCCATAATGCTACAGAAGCTAGTGGGAATCATTACACCAATTCTGAAACTAATTTATACATTCTGCCTTAAGCTATCATACACTCAAAAAAATACGTTAGTAGATTTACTAATTTTTTTTGCTAACGCTAGTTAGCTAACTTTTAGCAAATTTTTAGTTGAGATTAGCATGTTAGCAAAAAATTCTTGTAAACTTCATTTAGCACATTAGCAATTTTAAACAAACTTTGAACTAATTTCTTTTGCTAAATTTGAAATTGAGTTGACTACATTTTTACAAGATTATTTGCTAATATTAGCAAAATAAATGGTAAATTTTTTTTTATTTTCAGAAAACTTAAAATGGCGCTATCTCGGAAACTAAGCTAGATAGAGCAAAATGGAGGCCATTTTTGGTTCTTAGAATCTCCATAGTATCGCCGGTCCTCTTCACATGTGTGGACCCTAATGGGCCCTAACTTTGGATCCAAAAAAGTTAGCATTCTCGAAAATTTTTAAATGCTCATATCTCGGTAAATATTGCCGACACAACAAAAAGTCCGAAAGCGTTTTTGTAGCTCTCAACACGTAGAACAAGACCGCAAAATAGTCAAAAGCTGTCCGAGTAATATTTTTGAAGTTATCGAGTTTTTTAATTCTCAAGACCCCAGTGGTCCCCTATAATCACGTATCTCAAAAACTAAGCAAGGTAGAGCGAAACGGACACAAATTTTGGATCAAAAACTATGACGATTTTTAAGGAACCCAACTAGGTCTAGGCCCATCGGGGTCTGGACCTATCCGGTCCGAACCCAATGGGGTCCTCAGATGTGTATAAACTAAGTTAAAAAAAAAAAATATTTAGTTAACTAATTATTGGCAAAACATTTTTGCTAACTTTAGCAAAAAAATTGTGGGTTCAAAATCAGCAAATTTTCTTGTAGGTTTACAAGCTTTTTTTGCTAACATTACAGTTTTTTTTTTTTGAGTGTATGTAACGAAAAGCTGGAGAGAAGTAAAAGTTGTCTTCATCCCCATGGTTGGGAAGATACAACATATTAGCGCCAAGGACTATAGGCCAATCAGTCTATCATCTTCCCTACTTAAGACACTAAAGAGAGTTGTGGAGGACCACTTGAGGAATACTATGTGTGCAATGGAACTCTCGGGAAACCAGTAAATTCGTGGAAACCGCCCTCCCCGAGTTGACGATGAATATTGAGGAAATAATTAATTATAGCGAATATACTCTGTAATGATTCCTTGATATTGAAGGAGCATTTAATAATATAAAATCTGGGGCAATAGAGAAAGCTCTAGCCAATTCAGGTAATGACCCAATGGTGAACTACTGGATAATGAAAGTCCTCACAAACCGTATAATTGAAGCCGAAATAGAAGGGGAATCAATAAAGACAATGGCGACTAGAAAAAAATACGGAGTGAAGGTAGTAGCTTATGCCGACGACCTAGTAATTTTGGTAAGATGAATATCCCTGGACACAATATCCGACATTATGGAATCATGCTCTCTCATCGCTTCATAAGTGTGCTTCGGCCTGTGGACTAAGAATAAATCCGCAGAAAACGGAAACGGGTCTCTTCACAAGAAGGAGAAAAATACCAGAATTTCGATTACCACAAGTTGCGGAAACGTGTCTGACACTGTTGGATAGTGGCAAGTTTTTGGCATAATCTTTGATAGGAAATTGAACGGATCGAAAACCATAAGGAGAGAGTGAAAAAGGCGTATGCAGCCATGTATGCGTGTCTGAAAATTATTGGAAACACATGGGGTCTTAAACCAAGACTTATACACTGGATATTCACGGCAATTGTAAGACCAACACTGGCACATGGTGCAGTAGTGTGCACGCACGCCACGTACCTGAACAGGGTTAATAGAGTGGCTGCCTTAAGAATCACTGGAGCGCGAAGGACAACATCCACACATGGTCACTGGAGCGCGAAGGACAACATCCACACATGGTCTAAGTAGGATTCTGCACCTGCCATCTTTGGATATTTACGTCCAGGAATATGAACTTAGGACACAGCTGAGACTAAGTCAAAATTGTGTGCTAAAAAAAAATACGTGTCCCTTTATTTTTTCTGATCTACAAAATAAAACCAATTCCATAAAGATCCGCGGGTGACACTAGGGAGACTTCCCTTGTTAGAGATGTCAACCCATGGAAGATGCTTAAATATATTAGGTAAACTCGATGAAACATACGTGAAGCTATAAATCATCATTGGATAGGAAGTCAGAAGTTAATTTTGATTAATATGGAGAGCAGCCAAAAACAATCCCCCCCTCTTCGAGGCATCATTTTGGATCAGGAACTGGTCTTGTGGACATTACGTCAACCTCTTAACCTAACCTTCTAAGAAACTGTATGATGTTTTCATATGATAAGAAATGTTTTTTAATGCCTATCCAACGGTGGCATAACCTTGTAAAAGTTCGGCTTCGTTAAATATTTTTTTATGAAAATATGTAAAGGGGGGTATTTATATGAAGACATAGACCTTCGATGCGGCCCTATGATCCTTTCAGAAGTAAAAGAAACAAATCTTTATGTATATAGACCTACGATATCCATATGAATAAAAAATAATCTGTATTAAATTTAAGTCGACAAGTATTTTTGCTCTATACGATATTCGTGTTAGTTCGAAGGTGTTTTCCCGAAGGTCCACATTGTTTCATAAGGGGACAACGAAATTTTTAAACACTGATATGACCGATAAGCCGAGACACCCCAATATTAAAATCGCCTCTTTTACATATCTGTGGCAAAAAGGAATAAGTGCATAAGTGTTTTTATACTACTTTTCAGGAGAGCATTTTTAAGTTTTAATTTCAAATACACTCAAATAAAAAAGTTTGTAAATTTACAAGTAAAAGGTCTTGTAATTCTATTTTACTAATATTTTTGTCTTTTTACAAATATTGTTGTATATTTAATAAAACGAAAACTGCAGTTTGCTTTGTAATTTTACTATTATATGTTGGTAAATTTATTTTACAAATTTTTTAGGAAAATTTACAAAAAAGTGAATTATTTTACAAATTAAAAAAATATTACAAGGTGTTTAGTTTTTTTACACAAGAAAACTGTAATTGTACAACATAATTTTACTTGATGTTATTTAGTCTTTTTACCAAAAAAATGTTTTATTACAAACATTTTTTTTTAAGATCGTTTACAAGGTTTTCAGTTTGAAATGTATGTATTGAAAAGTACAAAATTCCAATATAATTTTACAAAACTTATTTTATTACTAGAATTAATGTTGTTTTACAAAAAAAAATTAATTATTCAACAATAGGATACGCAAAAGTTTTCTAAGTTCAGATTTTTTTTTGCGTTTTGGAGTAAAAAATTTAGTTAAAAATAATTTTTTATAAATAATTTTTACACCATTTTTTTGGTAATTTGCGTTAAGTAAGATACCACAATTTTTATGTGTTTTTACTTTATAATTGTTCTAGTTTTTTTTTTTTGTATTTTTACCATTTTTTTTGGTGATTTTACCATATTTTTTTGGTAATCTTTTTTTTTAAATTTGGTACCTAAAATGTCAATAGAAAGCTGCCAATTATGAAAAATCAAATTTTTCTTATTTTAACTGGTACTTAAACATCCAATCTACAATATCCAAAAATTTTTTTTTCCGATTTCTTAAAAACACTTGTGAAAATAATTAAAAATTCAAAAAAAAATTGTTATTTTTTGACTAATTTTTCCTGAAAAAATAAGAAATTTCTTGTGTAGCCTCCTTCGCAATTCTCATATGTTCTACTTAAGAAAAACGAAATGTCGAAAAAAAAAAAAAAAGTGCAGTGTTATACATTAAAAAGTTTGTTAAAAGTGCTCAAGTGAAAAAAAATCTTTTCAGGTTGTTGAAGTGCTAGCTGCCAGCTGCCGAAGAAGGAAAAATAAGATGCACCAATGGAAAAAACCTTTAAATTTACAAAACCAATATGTAAAAAAATCTATTTTTTTGTAAATTTACAAAACAAATATGAAAATTTAAAAAACAAACTTGTATACTTACGAAAAAAGTTGTAATTTTACAAAAATGAAATTGAAAATACAAAAAAAAATATTGTAAATTTACAAATTTTATGGTTAAACTACTGTTTTTACGGCAAAAAAATAAGGAAAAATGGTACATATACAATAGACCACCCAAATTTGCAAAAGTATATTTTTGTTCGCTCCACCGGCAGTTTATGATAGATTGGCCATAAAAAATAATATCTGTGTAAGAAGTGGATCTCTCGGTTGCATACAGGCCAGTCGATTTGAACTTTTGACCCCAAAAGTGACCTAAAAGCACTACAAAGCTTTTAAGAGCCATAACTCTTAAAATATGCGTGTTTCAAAAAAATACTATATAAGTTTTATTTTGCAGAATAAGAAAGCAAACATTTCCTTCATACAAATTTTTAGCCTAAGTCTAAGACATCGTGGTGTTTTTCGCGGTTAAAATAAAAATTTATGTGAAGACTTCATTTAAAACGACCCTCGTTAAAATTTGGATGGAGACTCAAATAGTCGGTATCCATTATTTTGTAGAGTAAGATATGTAGTTTTCATAAACCAATTACATTTGGAATTTATATGGGTAATTTCATTACAGAAGAGCCCAAAGCTGACTTTGAAGTTTCGATTATCCAAAGGCTATATACAAATTTGTAAAATTACTTTATTTTAAAGGACCCTCGTTAAAATTTTAATGGATTACAATCGGGTTCCATGATTTTTAAGAGTTAAAAATGCAGATTTGAAACAAGTGTTGAAAAGTGCAGGTATTTTTAGCATTAATTGAAAACATGTTAGCAAAATACTATATGAAAAATACTTGGCATCTTATTACATTTGAACTTGAAGAATAAAAAAATGTTATTACAGTAGAAAATTTCAATGAATTTCATGATTCGGATTGTATTCAAGTGGTCTGCCACACGTTAGATGCCTGGGGAAGTTTTAATAACTTGGCTGATTTTCAACCGATTTTAGTTTTTAGTACGTTATTAGAGAGGCATTTTACTCCAAATCAAAATTCTTTAACCACCTGAATTCAAATTTAACTTAAATACAAAAAAAATGAGAAAACAGAAAAAAAAAAATTATGGATTAAAACTTGTGTAATTTAGAGAAGAATTTTTAAACTTTTTAAAAATAATCGAAGGTTTCGGACTTTTTCAAAAATTCGATTTTAATTTTATACGTTAAAAAATAAGTGATAATTAATTCGAATAATTTTTAAATATTTTTTTTTTTAAAACTACATTTAAATACAACAAAACGTCGTCTAACTTATTGTAAGATATCTATATTTTTTACTGGTCAAAATTAATGGAAAATTTTAATTTTTTATTTTTTTTTGAAAAACAACTCCATTTTAAAAAATTAATTACTCAACACCAACTTGGTACAAAAGTCTGAAAATTTGAGTGAATGTTGCATTTAATACGTACTAAAATATATCAAAAAAAATTAATCGAAGGGGGTCGGGTCTAAAAGTGAGTGATTTGGCCTGGAATTCCCCAAATATTTTCAAAAAAGTACACATCTAACGCTTCTAAATCATTGAAACCGATTGTATCCACTAAAATTTAAACGAGGGTCGTTTAAAATAAAGTAATTTCACAAATTTGTATACAGCATTTCAAAAATCTAAACTTCAAAGTCAGCTTTGGGCTCTTCTGTAATGAAATTACCCATATAAATTCCAAATGTAATTGGTTTATGAAAACTACATATCTTACTCTACAAAATAATGAATACCGACTATTTGAGTCTCCGTCCAAATTTTAACGAGGGTCGTTTTAAATGAAGTCTTCACATAAATTTTTATTTTAACCGCCAAAAACACCACGATGTCTTAGACTTAGGCTAAAAATTTGTATGAAGGAAATATTTGCTTTCTTATTCTGCAAATTAAAACTTATGTAGTATTTTTTGGAAAAACGCATATTTTAAGAGTTATGGCACTTAAAAGCTTTGTAGTGCTTTTAGGTCACTTTTGGGGTCAAAAGTTCAAATCGACTGGGCTGTATGCAACCGAGAGATGCAGTTCTTGCACAGATATTATTTTTTTATGGCCAATCTATCAGAAACTGCCGGTGGAGCGAACAAAAAAATACTTTTGCAAATCCCATACATTTTTTGGGTGGTCTAATATACAATAAAAATTGTAAATTTACCACTTTTTATTGTAAATATACAAGTTTTTTGCATAAAAAACAGTAGTTTAACCAAATAATTTGTTAATCTACAATTTATTTTTTTCATTTTATATTTTTCCTTGTAAAATAACAACCTTTTTCTGTAAGTTTACAATTTTGTTTTGTAAATTAACCAAATTTTTTGCAAATTTACAAAAAAAATGTTCACCTCGAAGATGATATTTTACAAAAAAAATTGTAAATTTACATTTTCAATTTACAAATTATCCCCGTAACTTTACGGGGATTCTTGCTAGTACATATTTTACAAAACCTGCCCCGTAAAATCACGGGGATTTTATGTCATTTTACAAACTTTTTTTTTTGAGTGTACCAAATCTGGGCTTACAAATTTGGACATTTTGGGCATGTAAATATCTCAAGCATTATTATCGACACAATCTTCGCTACTTTACAAGTTGATATATAGAAAGACTATGGAGATATCGGGTGAAAACCATTGATGTTGTTATTGCGTTTTTTAAAATTACATTTTAATCTAATCATATTTCGAGATATGCAGTTATGTATCCCTGTAAAATACATTTTAGCATCTTCAACGATTGCTGATTTTAAAATAAGGAATAAAAACATAACTCAGATATGCTGTTACGATTTTTATATTTCCTTTAAGAAAAAATGAGTTGTGGAGTTCTGAAATCAATATCTCAGAAAGTTTTAGTCCGATTTTCATAAAAATGTGATACAATACGAAAATGTATAAGGAGATTCCGAAAATGCAAAAACACGTTTTGGACATAACTCGACTTATGTTGTTATGGGTTTTTGCCACAGATATATTTTAAGTTTCAGGGAAATCTGTTCATAAGGGTTGAGATACTGCCCTTGTCAGAGAAATAGTGTAAAAACACATTTACAAGATTAAAATGAAATTCTTGGTTGGCAAGCATTGATCATGAAAATCTATTTTGTTGTCAAACATTGATATTTAAAGTGCATTAAAACAAAAAACAACATACATAAATTTCTTAATAAAAAAAATGTCTCCTGGTACGATAATAATTTTTACTGCGGCTTAAGCATTTTGTAACACTGTCCATTGTATAAATTATTTTAAAGTTGACATTTAACAAAAATAGCCTTAAATTTACAATGTATAAAAATGTGGCAACCAAGCATGGAAAAAATATGAAATCGATATTTTTATAAAAAAATACACATGAAATAAAAATAAATTTTTTTAAAAAAAAAAAGACTGACACATAAATCTTCCGCATAAATCTCAAACGAATCAGATAACAAAATTCAATTAAAAATTGCTGTAGTGCAAAATTTTATTATGCTTTTGTTTTTCCTTTCATTTTACGCTGACGCATTATATTGCAGTGCTGCAGTGAGTGCACTGCATTGAATTGTGTGAAAAAGTAATTTCATTTAATTTTATCTTTATGGTGCGAGTAGTTCAGAAAATTTTCATCTTAATGTTTATTAAACATTTTTCCAAACACATTGTTACTAACCACACCCTGGCACCTCGTATCTTGGTTGCACCATCACCAACCAACCATCCCACCAAGAACAACAGTAGACTACTTGGTTGTTGGTGGTGCATCTCCCATCCAGCTATCCAGATAGTATATTCCAACCTTGCAAAGTAAATGCGTTTTTAATTGTAAAACACAATATTGTCTTGTAATCGTCTCGTGTCGTCTAACCCAAGGCGTTTGAATATTCGTTATAGCGCTATAACTTTAGTTAGCCACGCGATTTCTTTTAGCTTTCCCTCTCTTTAGTTCATCATGTATTTAAGTAGACTGGAAGATACATAGACACGTTGGTTTGCAATGACTTTGATTAACAATACATTAATAATGTACAAGATCTCATCTTACCCAGCAAAGTTTAGTCATTCAATAATAATTATAATATGTATGTAGGTATAGGCAACTAACCAACCAACAATGTTATCCAAAGTAACCATCATTTCATCTAACCATGAGTGTAGTAAAACATATAACAGCAACCAGCAAACGAAACTATAACAATCCATCCATCCATTCAATCTGCGTGTTCAGGTAACCAACTAAATAAAACTATTGTAGTTATTTTTATAACTAAATTAAATACGCTGCTTTGTATAGTTACTCCGTGTATGTATGATGTTCCTTATCCTCTGTTTCTTGTCGTCTAAACATCCCAGTTGGCCAAGTAGGAACTCACTAAAGACATCCCTAAAAACGTCGAATTAGCTCACATTTGATCGGAAATCGTCTCAAATTCTGAAAATCTTCTGCAGAAAGAGCATCTCAGAATCGGAACCTTTTATATATATAATAATATATAATATAATATTTTTGATCATATGATCAATTATTTTTATTTATTCTTTCTATTTATTTACAACTCATTTTTAATAAATTCCACCTAACCGAGAACTGGTAACAATGACCGTCGTCTCGTTGTAGCGAAAAAAAACCAAGTGTTCTGGTGGGAATCGAACCCACGACCCCCACGTTGAAAGGCTAGCACGCTACCAACTAGCCTACGGGGGCCCCGGAACCTTTTTTTAGCAAACATTTCTCAGAACTTTGTCAATTTTCTATAGAAAAAATCTTTCAGATTAGAACTTCTGACATTCTTAGGAAAAGAGTTTCAGAGCCTGTATTTTCTTTTAAAGGAATAAAATTTCTAAAAGCTGAGATCGTTATTTCGAAGAATCTGAGACCTTTTCTTGAGGAAAAATGTCTTAGAATCCATAAATCTTTTTTGTTACTTTAAGCCAACATATTAATGCAATGCATTGTGTTGGTATTAGAAAAATAGGTTATGGGGAGGAGGAAAGAGAGTAGTGTTTGTGGATATTTAAATTAAAATTTTCTAAATCGTAGCCGACTGGAAAGACTGAGAAACAAATTTTCTCTGAAATGCTTTGTGCGATACATTGGGCAGTAGAGCTGGATACTCTACTGTCATTGATGAGTTTCAACGCACTCCTTTGCACCCGGTACAGAAGCTCCAAGATAGCCCTTGTACAGATATGGGAGATGTATTCTATTTTCGGTGGGATATAAGAGGTATAAATAGTAAGGAGATCAGATGCAGTGAAGTAATTCTTACACCGTTTTTAAAACCAATATACTTGAATGTTTCTTTCGAAACCTGTAAACATGCTGCTTCCAACGAAAATTATATTGGATTTTTATGCCTAGAACATCAAGAGTGTTTGATTTCTCATTAGCTATACCCCCCATACAGATGACATAGATTCCACAGACAGTCTGTGGGTCAACATACAACATTGGGTCGCATTAAAATCAACCTTATTTGCAAGACCCCACTCGGAGATCGTCAAAAGGTAGGTAATAATTAAGTGTGTCATTCATGTTCTGTCTCATAGCTTCAACCTCGGTAAGACTTGGTCTTTGATTGAAAGAAATTGAATGGCAAATGTTGCTGTCATCTGCAAAAGAATAGATAAGATTGAAAGTTTGACTTAGAAGGTCATTAAGAAAAATAAGAATAAGTGTAGGAGACAAATCGTAACTTTGCGAAACTCCTGAATTAAGATGGAAATCTTAATCTATAACAAATCTCATCTATAACAACACGTATAGTGCGATTACAGAGAACGCTCGATATAAATCAAGAGAAATCACTACCGGCACAAAAGCATCGGAAATTAGAATCAGAATGTTTTCACAACAAAAGATCCATTTTGGGCAAGAGGTTGTGGTGAGTTATATCCTACATTTAAGTTTCGAAGTATCAGTTTTGAAACATATTTTATTTAGGTGGTGCTGTACATACAAGTCGTTGATGAAACGTTAATATTAAAGTCCATGAAATGTCGCTCAGTGAAAAAGATTACTTGAGTTACCTCAAGTAATCTTTACCATATGATGCTGTAAATGACAAAGGGTCAATTAATGAGAAAGAACTTGATGTGTTCTATAATAACGGTGTACTGCAACATCTCTTTACTTTAAAAATGTTACTAAAATTTTTCTCCTAGTTTCGGAGATCCATTTATTTGTTTTTTCTGAATAAGTTTAAAAAGGCTGCTAACGCTTTGCACATAGGCTCTGAAGTTCGATGTGATTTCTGATTGGTCTAATTAGCAGAACAAATCCTTAGTTTGAGTTGCAAATTTCTAGAGGAAAACAAACACATACAAATTTCGTAGGAACTTGCAAGCACATTTGGTTTGCAACTATCTGAGACATTCCTGTGTCCAGTGTTCCATATGAGTAGGGTTGCCAGACGTCCCGCATTTGCCGGGATTGTCCCGCTTTGTGTCGACGTTTCCCGCGTCCCGCGCGGGATTCCAAATTCCCGCTTTTTTAAGCGCAAAAAGTTATTTTCAAAATATACCATAGAAACTGCCAGCGCAAAAAAGATTTGTACAAGCCAGTCGCGCTTTTTATGGAACCCCTTTACGGGGAGAAAACAAACATTTTTTGTCTAAAGCCCAGTTCACTATCAACTTCTAAAGCAATCTTACAAGGGAAGTATCTCAACCCTTATGAACCGATTTGCCTGAAACTTAAAATATATATTAAAGAGACGATTTTAAGGTTGGGGTGTCTCGGCTTATCGGCCATATCGGTGTTTAAAAATTTCGATGTCCCCTTATGAAACCATGTGGACCTTCGGGAAAATTTTGATAACTTCGGAACTAACAGGAATATGGTCTAGGGCAAAAATACGGGTCGACTTAAATTTAACAAAGATTATTTCTTATCCATATGGATATCGTAGGTCTATGTCTTCACATAAGTACCCCCCAAAATTTACACATTTTCCTGAAAAAAATATTTAAAGAAGCCGAATTTTTACAAGGTTATGCCACCATTGGATAGGCATTAAAAAAACCTTTCTTCTCATATGAAAACATCATATAGTTTCTTAAAAAAAAATGGCTGAAAAATTCAAAAAACGATTTTTTCGCCATTTTTTGACCCATGTTTTGAACCCCTAAATCCCCGATATGGCCGATAAGCCGAGACACCCCAACCTTAGAATTGTCTCTTTGATATATATTTTAAGTTTCAGGCAAATCGGTTCATAAGGGTTGAGATACTTCCCTTGTTAGTGCATTTCGATACAAAAAAAAAATCCGATAAAAAAAAAATTGTTTTAAAAAAACCTGATGCCAAAAGTTGCGCAATATAGAATAAATTCCGGAAAAAATATTACAAAAACTTCCAAGAAGTAATTTTGGTATATGCATCTTAAGGATTTTCCATCTCTAAAATTTAAACTGCATATAAATCTACTATTTTTGTCCCGCCAAAATTTTTGAAATCCCGCCATTTTATAAATTTTTTTGCGTTTGTCCCGCTTTTTGGAAATAAATTTCTGGCAACCCTACATATGAGGCGAATTTTATTTAAAAACGTGCGGCAGCTAAGGGAAAATCTCCCTTTCAAAAATATTGGCTCTATGGAATTAACCGTCGCTTCAGTGTCAGAATAAATGTTGAATGCGTTTGTAGACAGAAAATTGAGTAGGTACAAACCAGTCAGCCACTTTATTTATTGCCAGAATATCGGCCTCGTAAACGCTGAAATGGTCTGGTACTCTGCGATCTAGGCTTTATTCAAGCTCCCCTGAATATACTTCATATCCAACTTGCTATGATTTATCTACATTGCAATTTATGAAGGGTATTCTGCCTGGTGCGACATTTTTCTAGACTCCCTGTATAGTAGATTAAATTAAATAAACTATAAAAATTTTAAACCCAATAGAAAATAATAAAAAATTTAACGAAAAAGGTAAAAAACTTTTTCAAGCTAAATATATTAATTTATCATATCGAAATCGAGGTAATGTTCCTCGTACTCAAATAAATATAAAAGAAATAAACGTTAATTTTAAATAAAAAAAAAATAGAAAACACATCTCTACCCAAAAATATAACACAAAATAATATACTTATAAATAAAATTCTAGCATATTCTGCTAAAAAAATCAAAGCAAATCCTCCTCTTCTATATTCTACATTAAATCCAGAAACTAATTCAGATTCACCTTCAGCAAAATCAAAAGGAGTACGATTAGTTTCTGCTAAAGAAATTCTAAATCAAACTAATGCTATTGGAAATATAATAAATAAAAATCAAATAAATATTTGATATTTATAGACTCCAATAGTATTAAGTGTAAGAGGACTTTTCGTGCCGCCGCGTGTGTAGTATGAAGAAGTCTTATGATATACGTGGCATGCATTTTAAACCTTTATAATAAGGACAAGTACTGTGATGAAATAAAGTGAGAGTCGATTATCGACCGATTTTCAAAGTCTTATTTCTGAAGACCAGCTTTCCCTTTTGTATCTTTTCAATCGTTTTGGACAACACTTTTTTACTATGGAAGCAAACATTTTTCGAATCAAAACGAAATGTATTTTGATGTCGTCAATCGTTTTCGTTTTATATGATAGTTAGGCTGGACAGATGTCCGCTATTTTGAAAAGTTTACTCAGAGGCCGTGAGATCCTCTCTATTTCTCTTGAATAGTTTTCCTATTTTTCCTATGATTTTACAATATCCTGTCAGTATCTATCTGTTTTGTGCCAACAGGAAGGTGATCGTTTCGATTACATTGTTGTCCCCAATTTTTTTACCAATGAGAGATTTTGTCATCAATCGAATTCGACTGACTTTAAGGTATTGTCAGTCGTCTTATTGTTAATGGATCTCTAATACACGACAAATGCTTATTAAATACCTAAACAGCTGATTATTTTATCAGACAGCAAATCATCAATGAATGTTTCTATTTAAAAGAATTAAAGATAATGTCGTCTATCACTTATTGGCCAACTGGGATTGTTCATGCTATTAAATGTGTGTTTTTTATTCATGTATTTATAGTTCAGATGGTATGGATCGCATTTTAATGTGTCGGTGTGGCTCCAGCAGTTTTTTAGTAAATTTATTGGCGCACAAGGAGCGCTAAACCATAAACAGCTTTTATAGGGTTCTACTGGATTATTGTGAAATGGCGTATTTGTTGTGATTTAATGCCACAGATAAATATGGATACATTTTCAATTTGATACCATACTATACACTAAATGGAATAAATTCGTACGTACCTTCGCTCCTATTCGATACGTACAGACATTAAGGTTAATTTCATAATAGTTGTCTGTGTTGAAGGTTTACAGTAAACTTTAGTTTTAGCTTTTGTAACGCTTTAACATTTTACAGCGAATTATATTAGGTTAAATTACAATAGTTTTTTATTCAATAAATTGCGTAGTTTAAATGTAAAAAATAAATTTACTATTACGTTCCTGTTTAACTAGAATTCACTTCATTTAAGTTTAATGATACATTAAAATTAAATTATGAAGTCAAAAAGAGTCAACATCGTTATTAACGGAATATTATAATTATTGAAATTATTTCTCAAATTTAAGGGTTAAGTATAAAATAAAAGTAGGCGCCTACACATAAAAATAAATTGTTACAAAAAAAAAACGGTACACAATTTAAAAATGTTTTCGAATCTGAAAATGTTGCAGATTTTTTCACATTTTTTACAACTGTTTTTGTTGTTTATTTCAAAAATTGTGTCAGAATATGATATTAAATACAGTAAAAAAAGTTAATCAGAAATTCATATTTCATCTATTGAAAAGTTGTCTCAGCATGATACCTAATGCATCTAAGACTTAGGAAAGATGACAGATAGACGACTGGGGATGAAATTATAGCTCAGCTTTTGGATAAAAACTCTAGCATCCCTCTATTTAAATTTTAAAAGCACAAATGTAAATCCAGTGATGAAATGTTCATGATCTGCAGCAGCTGCAAACACACATGGAAAAAAGTTTTAGGATTAAGGAGACTTGCAGGGCTAGGTGCTTTTAATTACAGAAATTAATAATGGAATATAAATTATTTTCGAAGTAATGTTTGACTGGACGGCAAAGGGTTTGGAATAATGTCAAAGATTTCCAGCCAAAGATTTGCGTATTGTGAAATCCCTCATTTATACATTCATTGTCGCAGACTGTATAGACTGGTTCTTTGCATAAAAAAATCATAATATCACAGATTTAATATAAATATGTTGTTTGTTTTTTTTTTAACATTAAAATTATTTGTTTTAATTAATTACCCAAATAGAAATTTTGTCTTTAAGACAATGTCAGTAATGATTCATCAGGTAGAAGTCAGCAAGTGAATACATTTTACTAAAGACAACTTAAGGACATGTCATAATTTTTGTCGGAGCTCCCCAAGTTCTATAAATGTACTGACTTGTCCCGTGGTATCGCAATGGACCTCAGAGTCTACGTGTATTGACGTAAAACGTCAGCAGCTACTTACAACCTAACTGACTTGTCATATAAGTTGTCTTATCAATTAAGAAAAATCATGTATTTAATGCTGACAATTATATAGCAAATCCGACCAATCACTAAAAAAAAAATTTTCCGATGTAAAATCGATGTAATTTTGTTTAATCCTTTAAAACTCTTTAAATTTCCTTTGTAATTAAAAAATAAATTAAATTAAATTAAATTGGTCAATAAAAAAAATTAAAAAAATCCGCGACCGGGGATTGAACCGAGGCCCAAAATCTACATCACGTAAGCTGTCGAACCTGCTAGACAACTAGGCCAACCCCAACTTAAAATTGTTTGTACACCCAAAAAATTACATAGTTGATGATGACTATTTTTTCAACTATGTCATAGGTGAAATAGCCCCAACTATGTCATAGTGGATGTGACATAGTTGTTGCTGACTTTTAAATTTACAAATTAACTATGAGAAAAGTTAATGACAACGATGTGTTTGATAAACATAGGTAAACAACTAGGCCCATAGTAATTAATAACTATTTATAAATCCATAATAATAATATTATTTACCTAGTATTATATAAAACATATCTAGATTTAAAAAAAAAAACAGAAACAAATATAATTATTTAAGTACTAGAGCGCCCGTCAAGGGACAGTGTATGTTTATAAATTAAGATGTATGAACTATTTGTTTATTTATAGTATAAATACAGTAACTAATTTTTCAAATAAATAAACATTTTATAAAAAAAACTATTTAATTGTCGTTTTTTATAAAATTTAATCATACACTCAAAAAAATAAAACTGTAAAGTTAACAAATTTTTTTTTGTTAACTCAAGTTTACTGGCTTTTTAGCAAATTTTTAGTTAAAATCAGCGTTTTAACTAGTAGTACTTTTTTTAGTTAAGTTCAATTTACGAAAATACTAGTTTTTCACAAATTTTGAATTAATTTTTTTTGCTGACTTTAAAGCTGAGTTTACGAATTTTTACTAATTAATTTGCTGATTTTTCGTATCAAATTTGTTAAGTGAAATTTCTTGTGTAGCCTCCTATGCAAATCTCATAAGTTCTACTTAAGCTGATGAAAAAACAGAAAAAATAAACTTATAATTTTTTACGAAATATTTTGTTAATTTTAGTTTACGAAAAGTAACAAAAAGTTTAGCTGAATTCAACTAATTTTTTTGTTAATATATACATAAAAACGTTACGAAATTTCAGCTAAATTTTTAGTTAAAGTTACGGTTTTTTTTGCTACATTCATTCTACGAAAAGTTAGCTAAATATTTTTAGTTAAATTAACTAAAAATTTAGTAGGCCCAAAATCAGGTGCTTTTTTTGTTAAATTTAACTAAATTTTTTGCTAACTTTACAGTTTTTTTTTTTTGAGTGTAGTTAATATTTACTATCTTATTTAATAAATGGTTAATTATACCCTATAATTTGTATAGTTTTTCTATTTATAAACACTATTTTATTAAAATTGCATATAAACTGCGTACACCAATATTGTAGGATCCAAAGCCAGCCTGCAAATATGAAAAAAAAAACATTATTTTGTAATCTTTTTTATTTTTTGTATAGGAAACACGTCAAAAATTCTGACATTTTCGTAGAAATAATGTCCCAATTTTTGACATTTTTTCTGTCGAAAAATCTTAAGTTTTTAAACATTTTTTCCATAGAAAAATCTCAGAAATTGAGATATTTTTTCTCTAGAAAATATGTTGAATCCTGAGATATTTTTTCTACAGAAAAATTTCATATTCTGAGACATTTTTTTTACAGAAATAATTTCAGATTTTGAGACATTTTGTCTATAAAAAAATCAGATTTTGGATAAAAAATCCGTAAAAAATATCAGAGTCAGACATTTTTTCTATAGAAAAATCCTCAGATTGAGATATCTTTTTTTTATAGAACAATTTTAAGATTCTGAGACATTTTTTATACAAAAATTCACAAATTCTGAGATATTACTTCTATAGAACAAATCTCATATTCTAACACATTTTTCAATAGAAAAATTATCAGACTGAAACATTTTTTCACTGGAAAAAGTCTCAGATTCTGAGACATTTTTTCTATAGAAAAAGTCTCAAATTCTAAGACATTTTTTCTATAGAAAAAGTCTCAGATTCTGAGACATTTTTTCTATAGAAAAAGTCTAAGATTCTGAGACATTTTTTCTACAGAAAAAGTCTCAGATTCTGAGACATTTTTTCTGTAGAAAAAGTCTCAGATTCTGAGACATTTTTTCATAGAAAAAGTCTCAGTTTCTGAGACATTTTTTTTATAGAAAAAGTCTCAGATTCTGAGACATTTTTTCTATAGAAAAAGTCTCAGATTCTGAGACATTTTTTTTATAGAAAAAGTCTCAGATTCTGAGACATTTTTTTTATAGAAAAAGTCTCAGATTCTGAGACATTTTTTCTATAGAAAAGGTCTCAGATTCAGAGACATTTTTTCTATAGAAAGGTCTCAGATTCTGAGACATCTTTTCTATAGAAAAGGTCTCAGATTCTGAGACATTTTTTCTATAGAAAAGGTCTCAGATTCTGAGACATCTTTTCTATAGAAAAGGTCTCAGATTCTGAGACATTTTTTCTATAGAAAAAGTCAGAATCTGAGACATTTTTTCTATAGAAAAAGTCTCAGATTCTGAAACATTTTTTCTATAGAAAAGGTCTCAGATTCTGAGACATTTTTTCTATAGAAAAAGTCTCAGATTCTGAAACATTTTTTCTATAGAAAAAGTCCCAGATTCTCAGACATTTTTTCTATAAAAAAGTTTCAGATTCTGGGACATTTTTTCTTTAAAAAAAGTCTCAGATTCTGAGAAACCATATTAGATTCCGATACATATTTGCTATAGAAAAAATCTTATATTCCAAGAAATTTTTTCTGTAAAACAAATATAAGATTCTAAGAGATTTGTTCTGTAGAAAAAAGTCTGAGACAATTTTTCTATAAAATTTTTTCTGAGATAGCATTAAGTGTTTAAAATAAAAAAATATTTATTGATTTTAATTTGTTTATTTTTACTGCTGACACTTGTATTTTTTTAATATTTTGCTTTTTCAAATATAAAAAAATCGTTGTTATCAACTTAGTTCGTAGTTGTTATTGATTATAAATAGTTGATTTAAAAATTATTTGAAATAACTATGGATTTTGTTAACTATGCTACTATGTAATTTTTTGGGTGCAATAAAATATGTTTTGAAATCATAATATTTTCAAATTTGTCAAAAACAAATTAAATTGAATATATCGTCACCTTAATTGTAAAGGGCTCCTGCAATATTTTTATTTAAGAAATTGACAGATAAAAATAGTAAGTAGTGTAAATTTAAAGACGTGATCAATAAATTTTAGGTTTTTTAACGATCTCAAACGTACTATGTACATGTCATAATGTAGTCAGCACTATTGAATACCTGCTTACTTGTCGGCGAGGAATTTTGCAAAATACTTGAAAAAGTGAGGAGGTGTCATGAGGTTTTTCGTATGGTCAGTGATTTTTCAGTCAGCAGGTACACTGACATTGTCATTAGGAAGTCTTTGAGATGTCTTAAGGACATTTCTAATTGGGTAGATCAAATTGTATAGATCAATATAAAAAACAAAGTTACATCAGTACTAAATCAAAAATGCTTCAATATTAAACTAAAAATGAAAGACTTTAATTTTAAAATGTTATTTTATAATTAGCTTTGTTAAAAACTAATATAAAAATGGTTATATTAACCAAAAACAAACTTTGATCTTTTTCGTCAATGCTTTATATTTATTTTAAAGTTCCTTCTGGTTGATTTAAATTTTTTTTCTTTGTGTACGATATCAAAATTCTTTCAAAGAAGAACATTTAGCATCATTAAGGGTGCCCAAAAACATTTAGTCAAAAACTGACATTTGGCATTTCATAATTCGCCATTTAGAAGCATTTTGATCTTATTTTGATGCTGGCCCAGTGTTGCCACCAGTGAACCAAAAAATTATCCAGGAGTTTTTCCGAAATTATCCAAAATCCCAAAAATTATCAAAAAAAAAAAAAAAATATCAAAAACGATTTTTTTGTACGAAACAAAAGTGGATTATTTAAATTAAATTTTAAGAATACATGAAGTTATTTTTTAAATAAAAATTATACATTTTGTACTGTTCGGAATAAAAAAATATTTTATAATAGTAGTATTACTAGATTTTTTCCAGTTTTTTTTAACAATTTTTTTGTGGGCTCACAATGTGAACCCCCATTTCTTTCAATGCCTTCTTTTGTAAAAAGAATTGAAGCAACAGTATTTGAAGATAATTTATTTCGCAAATCGGGTTTTGTTATCTTTAATTTACTAATTGTAAGAACTATTTCTACTGATGAATTAGAAAATGGAGGAATCATAAAAAACAACTTCTTAATTTACCAGCACAATTTGTAATTTTAAAAACTTTTGCACAATAAGTTTGGGCATCCAAAAAATAAAACATCCAAATTTAAAAAGTATTGCCAAAACTAAAAACAAAAAAAGTGCTGTCAAATAAGAAGTAACTAAAAAAACCGCCATATTAAATAAAGAAAAAAATATTTTGTCCATGTAAAACTTTAAATTGTAAATGCTAAAATTATCCATAAATTATCCAAAAATGTAATTATCCAAAGAGTATCCAAAAATTTTTAAATTATCCAATTTTTGGATAATTATCCAAGAAGTGGCAACACTGTGCTGGCCGTATTCTTGTAAGATCGAAGACAATTTCAATCGGATTTGCGCAGAACTCGCTATTTCGAAATTTTTTTGATGATGGCCGGATTTTTATAAGGTCGAATATAAAAGTTATCAACAATTTCAATATTTGGTCCAAACTTTTTAAAACTTGATTGAATGTTTGGTTACCGAAAATTTAAATTTTTGAAAAAAATAAAATAAATGAAATTTGGCATACACTCAAAATAATTCTACAGTTAAAGTTTTAGTAAGTGATTTTGTACCCAAATCTACTTACAAGTTATCTTCAAAGTACTAAAATTAGTAATTTTAACTGGTTTAAGAAAAAAATTAATAATCTATTTTAGTGTTTGTTACCAATTCCAGCACTAGGTCCTTTTGGACTAAAATATAAGTTCGTTAGTTAAATTTTTAGTATTGAATACCCACGTTTTTTGGGTGTAATAAATGAAATTGTCCTAAATTCATCTTGTAACTTCCTAGGCTTCATCGCAACTCTTGGTATTATGAATAATTAAGAATTTTTATAGAAAAAATTCCAATCGTGTTAATGCAAGTATTTTCTTATGATAAATTCGTTACAAGCATAAATCACCTCATTCCAGTATTGGCCAACGGGTTTAATTCATGAGACATAAATCTCATCAACAGCAACACTTTATGCGAAAGCACACAACAACAACAAAACATTGCCATTAGTTATTTCTGGTGGTTGTCCTGCAAGAAGTCCGGATGGCTACAAGAACAAGAATTCAACATGAATTTATATGAGTAAAGTTATTTTTCACATTTTTCTTTTGCGAAATTAAATCTTGGTTGTTACAACAAACAAAAAAAAAGCAGAAATCATGGAATAAAATTAAGGCAAAAAAAGTAAAATTTATACAAATACATACACTCATATATTAAAACTAACATACAAGTACACAAATACTTTTAGACATCAAATACAAGAAAGCATGAGGAGTACATGTAACTAACTGGTGGATGCTGGAATGGATACAGATGAATATGTACAAAAGGCCCACATATTACATACAATATACATACTTACGTGTATTCATGCGAGAGACGTCTGCTAACTTTTGGGTATTTCTGTTTTGAGCTCGAAGAATTCGGAGTCTACTCAATCGAGCTGGGATTGTCCTCAAGATTACCATACCAGAGCTTAAGGTGCTGGTAATAGAGAAAGTTACTAATTTGTTGTAAAAGAATTTCAGATTTTGAAACAAACTGAAAACAAATCCCAAGAACCAATGTTACTTTCAATGATATATTCCTCCACATACCATACGTTCACCAATTGAAAGCAAGCAGTTTGGTGTTTGATTATGGATCCTAGGGCACAGGATCATTCTAGAAATCTTTATCTTCCACGGTGCAGAAAATGGTACAGCATGTCCACGAATGGACTGACAAAAAAGGTGACCGAAACATTATGGTGGCTCGGTCATCCATTGTGACATCATCACAATGAATGTCTAAGACGACGCTTCCCAAACACGTGCTCGTTTCCGACCATAATTAGACACAGTTATCTACCGGTACTCACGAGAAATAACCAATACTAGCGACCGACAAACACGTGTCTGGATTTATAAAATAACTTCAGCGACAAATAGATGCTTTTCCGACGCGATATCGTTTAAGAATCCATTCCAGAAATCTGTAAAACGGATTAGCTAACAAGACTGTTGCCTATGGATCTGAAATAACATTAGGCACCTCTATAAAATTTCAATGGTTCACAGCTTTGAAGATGCATCTTAGATGGGCTTAAATTGTAGATAAATGTGTAGTATCGAGACAGGCCTAGACACGTCTATAAGACAGGTATGTATGTCTAGGATTTATGTATTCTAAGTAAGTGGAAACTAGCAAAGTTTTAAAAGACGTAGGAACTTGTAGGTGGAATACTGGAAGTCGAATGTCAAACTCCTATGGCAAGTATGCGACAAAAATTAGCAGTTGCAGTTTTCAGCAACATTGGCTAAAGGGATCAGAGAGCAGCTTGTGTCCCGGAGCAAATGACGGTACTGGACATATCGTCGAATCTCACCACCTTTTAGCCAAACTTAGTCCGAGTGATAGACCCGAGTTTGCTTTCAACAAAGCAACATGTATACAGCAAGGGTAGATCAACGGAAACAGCTCTTCACGAGCTCGTTGTACCATCGAGAGATCGCTTTCGGTGAAGGAGTACACCATGGAGGCCTTTCTTGATATAAAGGGGCCCTTTAATAATGTCATCCCAGACTCGATAATTCTGGTATTGTCTGGTCCGGGAGTAAAGCGTGGGATTGTTTTAATGGTGGAAAACCTACTTGCCAAGACGTATAACGTCGGAATTGGGGGCGTCCGTCATATCTCGATTTGTCAATAGGGGCACACCACAGGGAGGTGTTCTTTCGCCGCTACTTTGGAACCTGGCACTGAATTCAATGCTGCTATCTCTAGAAGCACGTGGATGTCATGTTGTTGCATATGCTAAAGATATCGCGATAGCGGTTAAGGGGAAGCATCTACCAACATTAAATTCTTCAACGATTGCTTTATATTCCTGTAAAAGAGCCATTGGAAAACGATGGGTTTAAGCCCTCAAGTCGTTCATTGGATCTATACAGCAGTGGTGCGTTCAATACTGCTGAATGGAATCATAGTCTGGTGGCCTGCTTCACAAAATGTGGACTGTGCTCCCTCTATGAGCCTTTTAGAGCGCCACTTTACCACTATGATACCATACCATCCTTTGAGTCTTGGATGGGGGACATTCCGGGAAGTGGAGCCACCATAAATTTTTACACAAATGGATCGAGGCTTCACGAGCAAGGGGGCTTTGGAGTCTATTCGGAAGAGCTTGGATTGAGCCTGGCTCGAAGATTGCCAGATCATTGCAGTGTTTACCAGGCAGAGATGCTAGCAATAAATTAAGTAGCTGACTGGTTGAGTTACAATGCCTTGCCTACAACCGCAGTCAACATCTATTCTGACAGTCAAGTCCCTGAATTCAATGTTTCTGAAAACAAGATCTGCCCTTAACTGCCGCACATCATTAAATAAGATGGCCAAGAAGTTTAACATACGACTCATATGGGTCCCAGGGCACAGAGACATTCCAGGGAATTACAAAGCCGATGAGCTTGCAAGACTAGGAACTACCTTACAGGTTCCAAAAAAATTGGAATGTGTTGGTATGCGTCCTAAAAACTTGCAAGCAAAGCCTACAGCTTTGTTGCGCGACGGAGACTAATCAAAGATGATCAAATGGATGGACGTGTAAGACAACACAACAGATTTGTCCTTCTCTTAATCAGGGAGCTGATTTCGCTTCCAAGAGGAGAGATTTTGACGGTTTATTTTAGTTTTTGATGCTTTTCAATTCAATTTTACTGAAAATTAAACTTTGCCATTTTTTGTCCGATTTTCACGTATAATACATTGTTAAAAAGGTGTTAACCTATAAAATATGTAAAAAATGTTGAATTCCAATTATTTTTTTACTTTTTTCTTTATGTCCTCTATTTTGATTTTCAAAATCTGGTCGCCATAATAAATGACTTTTGTAACTTTTATCTCGAATGGGAAAGTGCCCAAAAATATGATATTTTAAAATTTTTGCTGCCACGCTCACAAAATGGGCGGTGTTAAAAAGTGCTACCAACATGATAGTGCATTCACATTTGCTTTAATAGACACATCACGGGCGTGCGTTTTCGGCCAAAATTTGGTTTTCAGCCCAAAAATGGGTCATTTTTGGGCTGAAAAATACCATATATTTAAAGTCATCTAAATGACGATACTTTTCAAAAAGTTCTGAACGAAAATTTTTATCTGGAGGCAAAAGAGTGAACTTTTTACGAAAAAAATCTTAATTTTTATTTTTGTCTGCTGGATCAGGTTCGGTAAAAATTGTAAATTTCAAAGTATAAGAAATAACCACACTCCGCAAGCATGTTTTCATAGGCCTCTATTAACACATTGTCCACGTACAAATTTAAAAAAAAAAAACGTACTTTATGGCGGTTCTGCTACCTCCCACGCTCAACAGCTAGGTCCCAACATCCAATCTTACGCTCGAAAATATGCTAGATATGACCATTTAAGATGTTATTTTTATCGATTCACAACTTTCACTTTGCAATGTCCAGATAGGTAAAAGATAGGAAACGAAGATCATTTTTGTCCAAAAATTATAACAGTTTCGTCAACGTGCTGAATGGTTTTATAAATCACTTCGCCAGTGACTTTGTTTTCCTTCATATTTTTAGTTTTTCCTTACATGTCCTAAAGTTATAAAACAACCTTCTTACAAACATGTAACAACTAACAATAAGTGGCTTAAAGTTGGCTGGTAAAGCATGCCAAAATACTCGCATGGATACTTAACATGAACCAAGGAGAGCCTTAAGTCAAACGACAAGATTTACGATTTTCAGATTTGAGTGAAATAAATTTTTGTGTCCAGAAGGAACTGTGGGCGGACAAAAAAAATGTGAAAATACGAGTGTCTCGTCTAAGTGACGCATAAAAAAAACATGTAATACATTAACTAAATCGCCTAGAGTTGGAAGGAGGAGGAGGAGAAAAGGCACAAACTTTTACACACAATCTCATAGTGATTTACAATACAGCATTAGAGTATGAATTTATTTATATGGTCATTCATTGCATTTAAAATTTAATAAAATTAGCTGTGAAATACACAAAATATCGTAACATTTTTAAGATTAACTTTTAATTTTTTTGTTGTAATATTTTGTTGAAAATCTATGGTTTTAAATTACAGTGTTTCTAATTAAAAATACATTAATAACTTTTTTTTTAACAATTACTGTTCATGTTACCGTCATAATTAAACATCGAATATAAATTTTGTGAAGCTAAATGGAATGCTAATGAACTTTTTAACAAACTGCTACACAGTGGTTTTAAAGTTTAAGGTTTTAAAATTATAATACATAAAAAAGGAAACAATATGTGAACAAGACCGTCCGTACACACCCCTCCCCAGCAAAATTTTCTGTTCCAAATAATCGGTTCCAGAACGCATCATATTACCCTGCAACCGATTCTACTTAACGTTCCAGAATCAATGATTTTTGTTTGAAATAGTCCCGAAAGCAATCTTTTTTTAGAGCAAGTAGTTTTTTGAAAAATAATTTGACATAGAAAATTTTGTTGTGATTACCCTAGAATATATTCAAGAATCTATTGTAATAGAAATCTGTTCCAAAAAATTTAGGTTCTGTTAAAATGGTGACAAAATCGGGTAATGCAATTTCACTACTCTATATTCTGAACTTTAAGAATCGTTAACACGAAAATCCTAGCTGATCCTGTTTACGAGTTATTGCTAAATAATTAAACTGTTCGACAACAAAAATCTCCCAGTAAAATATTCAACTTATTCTTATAGATTTCGCTCTCCTGAATCCAAATATTCGCTGTTAAAAGTCAAAAAAAAAAAACAATAATTTCGCACTGTTGGTCCACTTTTACAGATTCTTCCACAAATAGGAATTGATTTCATATCAAATGACCTTCTGATTCCAAAACTGCAATCCAAATTTTTCGCGTTTGACTAATTTTCCACGCGAAAATCTCAAAAACGGAACATGCTAGAAAAATTTGGAAGTTTTGGATTCTGGAGGTCCAATTTATATGAAATCAAGTCCTTTTTATTGGAAGCCACATAACAGTGGACCGCCAAAAGTGCGAAATTATTGTTTTTTTTACTTTTTAACAGTGCATATCTAAAAAAACGGTACGTGCTAGAAAAAATTAGATGTCAGATTTGAATTCAGGAGAGCAAAATATGTAAGCATCAGTTGGATAATTTACAGTGTAGTTAATTAGCAATAACTCTAAAGCAGGATCAGCTAGGATTTTCGTGTAAACGGTTTTTAAAGTTCAAAATAAAATGTAGTTTAATGTCATTACCCGATCTTGTCACCATTTTAATACAACCTAAACTTGCTTGAAGAGGGGTGTGCGTAGTCTTTGAAATGAAGAAAATTAGATGAATAATATAGTTTATTATACTGTTAAAGATCAAACAAGAGAGATTATTGAATTCGAGTATGCCGAATATTTTATACAACATGTCCAAATAAAAAAACAAGTAAACAAATTATGGTCGATCAAGACCGACCATATGATACCCTATATCAATGTTTTCCGGAAAATGGGTACCAAGTCCAAACATGGACTTGGTATAAGTGCAGAAAACACACAACAACCAAATTTGAGTAGAATTGGCTTATTTTTTGTTGCCAATTGATTAAACAAATATCGGCTGAAATTTTTTATGGGGAAACGATGATTCATGCATACAAGAATCGATTACCTGATAAATTTCAAAACGATACCTATTAAAATACGGTTATAAGAGTCATTTATGCCCAATTCAAAGTACACTTTTGTATGGGGGCTAGGTCTTAACATGGACTGATTTTTTCAAATTTCAACAGGCCTCGTCCTTGGACGTTGGATGCTTAATTTTCAAATTAACTTGGACGGATGAACGAACATCGCCAAACCGACTCAAAAATTAATTCTAAGTTGATCGATATGCTTGAAGGTAAGTCTAGGTCCTATATTTCGAGTTATTACAAACATCTGCACAAACTCATTTTACCCTTAACCACAGAGTGGTGAAGGTTATAAAAATTTTGACGTGAGCTCTTCGTGTCAAACTTAATCCATCGTTGTTTTTTCAGATGGACGAACATCGCTAGAATGGCATAGAATCGATCATGGATCAATAATGTAATAATACTCTATGGGGTCCATGACCAATATGACCCCTTTATTGTTGTTGAAAGGTATGCAAATTATATGCAAGTTAATACCATTGCTATGCATTATTCTGTGTCCGCATAAAATAACAATGAACGAAAAGGATCTTTCTTAGTACCCAATGTGAAACTTCTTGGAACTTCCATTGAAGTAGTTAACCCTTTCACTCCCCTTGTACACTGGAGTCTACACACCTTTAAGAAATCATTTAAAATAAACCGTACAACATTTTTGTGTTTTGTTTGGACAATATAGATCTTTGTAGGGTTATCTTTGCGATAGATGTGTTCGGAAAAATAAATTTGCAATCCGGTGGGCTCTACACGCAATATTTGTTGGCAAAATGGAAATTTTTCAAATAACGTAAGAAATTTGCAAAACAAAATTAACGTTGAAAAATTCTTAAAAATCAAATAATATATATACAAGCTTTCTTAAAAGCTGGTTTTGTAGAACTTTTCGATACAAAAAATACAAAATTCGAATTTTGGAAAAATGTTCACTCGTTCGGGAGATATTGCATATGAAAGTTTTATGTTTGGTTCGATATATCTCCGCTAGAGGGCGCAGTAGACTAATAAAATCAACAAAAAAGTTATTACTTAGCATTGATCTACATTTTGACAAATTTTGGTGAAGAAATTTCTTGCCAAAAAAGTCGGTAGTGAAAGGGTTTATATGTGGTATGTCGAAATCAAAGGAATTAAACAACAAACGCTGTCAATACAGGCGACCATCCTTACGCACTCCAGCGCAAACTAATTGAAAACTGGAATTAAACAAGGATTGTTCAAAATCAAATTGTTTGTTTTTCAAGCGAAAAAAAAATATATTTACGTTTTCATTTTGATAGGATATCGGAGAATATGATAAGGGATAGGTGGATATCGCTGACCACGTGCAGGATATCGCGAACCATGTGGCCACTGCCAAATCCTAAGAGGACAGAAAGTCATCTTACCTTTGGCAAACGGACGGTCAGCCTATTAGTACTGACAGGACACTGTATAATCGGCCAAATGGCCGTTCGTATGGGAATTTCAGACAGGGACTTTTGTAGAAGTTGTGTGGAGGTGGAGGAGGAGGAGTCAGTGAGGCACTTGTTGTGTGAATGTCCGGGTCTGATGAAACGTCGTCTTAAGTATTTGGGGCAACGATTTTTTGATGACCTAGATTGCCTAAACAGTGTCCCATTGACATCTCTAGCAGAATACCTTAAGGAATCGGGGTGGTTTGAGAGGTAGAATTTTGTATATCAGGGGAGTAGGGAGACAACTTTAGGGGAATAACAATGGGCCTTATGGCCTCCGAGTGAATTCGCCAAATTGGCGGACGCCCATCCAACCTAACCTAACCTACGTCTTCATTCACTTTATTAAAAAAAATATTCAATTGAAATTGAAATTGAACAGCTGAATCCATAAGACATTTTATTTATATTCCCAGGAATAAAAATTTATAGTAAGCGCCCCAGTAGTACTCCATGGGTCTTGGGGTGGTAGGTTCGAGTCCCACTAGAGGCCTTGGTCTGTTTCGCTACAACGAAGGTCTTTGTTACCAGTTCTCGGTTTGGTAAAATAAGTATATGATTTGTAATTATATGAAAAAATAAATTTATTGCCGGTAACCGTGGCAGATTATACCTGTAGGAAATGGTCAGTTAATGTACCGTTACAGAATAAATGGCGCCCAACATGGGGCATCATTTAACATAGCATACAAATTTTTAATTTTTTTTGCGTTTGTTTATGTTTCCTCTATTATATTTTTCTGTTATATATCAAGCGTATTTTATAACGTTCAATGTAGATGAGAGCGATTGGAGAAAATTTGTTGCTTTCTCATTATACCCTACACCACTCTGTGGTACAGGGTATATTGAGTTTGTGCTGATGTTTGTAACTACCCGAAATATTGGTCCTAGACCTGCCTTCAAGTATACCGATCGACTCAGAATAACTTTTTGAGTCGATTTTGCAATGTCCGTCCATCCGTCTGTACATCTATCGGTTTAAGCACGATACAGGTCGCAATTTTTAATCAATTGACATGAAATTTGAAACCTAAGCATATTTTGGCCCAAGGACGAAATTGAAATTGGAGGAAATCGGTCCATGTTAACACAATATATAAGGTCATTGCGATAATACTAATCAACCGACTGCAGCATGTTGAAAAGGTATTACGAGACGAACAAGCTGGTTTTCGTCCTCATCGTAACAGTGTAGACCAAACCAACACTCTTCGTGTTATAATAGAGCAATCGGTTGAATGGCGCACACCATTGTATTTAGTTTTTATTGACTTCAAAAAAGCTTTTGATTCCATAAGACCAAGTGCAATATGGGCTGCATTAACAGCAAAAGGGATACCAATAAAGTTGATAAACATAATTAAAGCCATGTACAACAACACAACTCTACAAGTTCGGCATAATGGCATGACCAGTGAATCCTTTCAGACAAACGCTGGAGTGAAACAAGGATGCCCACTATCTCCTCTACTATTTGCTGTTGTATTAGACGAAGTCATGTTAAAACTCTGCAGCAAAAAAAGGGGTATCGTATGGGACTTCCAAAGACATCTTGAAGATTTGGATTTCGCTGACGATATTTGCCTCATGTCACACAATTTTAACGACATGCAGAGCAAAGTGAATGATCTGGAAACACTGGCAAAAGAAGTTGGATTAGAGATAAACATTTCGAAAACACATGCAATGCGAATCAACAACATAATCAACAACCACATTTTAATACAAAACCAACGCATACAATTAGGGAATTCACATGGGTATCGTATTTGTTGTAAAGTTGTATTGTCCTATCTAAAAACAGAGTTGTTAAAAATTATTTATCTCTGATTCGATAATTTTCTCATAAATTCTCTTCTTGTTAGCATACTTTAAAATAGCACACAAAACAGAGGTATAAATAAGTGTGTTCCAGAACTTTCCGGGTAAAGTTCGGTAAAATGAGAGCAAATCAAAAAACCTCTCACGATACCACAAAAATACACAAAAGTACGGGAACGCTAAAAACCACATTTCAAGCCCAAAATAATAGAAAATGTAAACAAACCAATAACGCTAAAATATTTTCGTAAGAAAAATTACTTTAAACAAGAAAACAAATTGTAAAAGTTTATTTTAATAACAAATTATCTTTTTTTGTATTGAAATAACGCATTTCCTTGGTTTAGTTCTTTATTTTATTTAAATTTCCAATTTAGCTTCACAAAAAAAAATCAGCTGTTTTTTCAACATCTGACTGTTACCATTTTACCCGAAAAAAAAGTGCGGGTAAGTTCGGTAAAATGAGAAACTAATTTATTCTCTCAAAAACTCTCTCATTTACCCAATTTTTGCGTACGGGAACGCTTTTCGGGCTGGTTTGGGTACCCGCGGGCACCCGCGGTAACGTTGTGGAACAGACCTAATGTTTTATCGTCATATCGTGTAAGTGTCGTATTATTAATTTAAAGTTTAACCAACCCTGTTTTTAGATAGGACATACAACACCAAATACGATACCCATGTGAATTCCCTTAATATGTTAACTCATTCTGCTACTTAGGATGTATAATGTCGATAGACGGCGGCGTGTACGAAGATGTGACAAACAGGCTGAAAAAGGCAAGATCAGCCTTTGGCCGCTTGAATAGAACTTGGCGGTCACCCCAAATCTCGAAGAAGACAAAGATTCGAATATTTAACGCATGTGTGAAATCTACTCTTCTGTACGGTAGCGAAACTTTGCTGATGACAAGCATCATAGCACAGAGACTACAGGTCTTTATAAATAAATGCCTGCGTATAATTTGTCGCATCTTTTGGCCGAACACAATAACCAATGCCGATCTTTGGAGATTGACGAACGAGGTACCTATAAATTGCCAAATAACAAAAAGAAAGTGGAAATGGATAGGGCACACATTAAGAAAGCCAAACGGTAGCATCACGAGGACTGCTTTGGAATGGAATCCTCAAGGCAGCCGACGCCCCGGTCGTCCAAAGAACTCTTGGCGCAGGACGCTTAACCAAGAACTTAAAATATTAAATAAATTTTTAAATAAATTTTAAATTAAATAAATTTTAAATTAAATAAACTTTTGATGAAATTAAAAATATGTAACGATAGATTAAGTTGGAATAATCTTGTAGAAGCCCTATGTTCCCAAGTGGAATGAATAAAGGAAAAAAAAAAAAAACTTAAAATTGATCTGTGTGTGTTTTCTACACTAAATAAAGATCTAACAAAAGAGAGATACAATCGGTCCATGTTTTGACTTGGGACCCATTTTCCGGAAAACACTGGTGTAGGGTATCATAAGGTCGGTCTTGACCGACTATAACTTTCTTACTTGTTTTAAATATTACATAGTGCAACATTTTTGAAGACATCGAATTTAAACTGCTTCTCGTGTGGAATTTCTCAAAGTTCTTATTGAAATAAACCCCCATTCGGGGTTTTCCAGTTTAGCTTAATTTTTGTTCCTAAGAACAGTTAATTTTTCTGACGATATTATTCGGAAACCCAATTGAAATTTTGTTTTCCTGTCTTCTGCACAATTGTAGCTATAGACTAGGAAAAAAAAAGTGTTAAAACTTTGTTAGTTTCTACAAGTACTTCGAGAAATACCACAGTAGACGGAGGTTGCATTTAAATGTTGCCTCTATCAAAACACTTTTAAGCCTATCGGGTTTTGGTTCGATTATGATTATTACGATATGTGGATTTTTTCCGACTTAATATTCACGGTGCTTTTTTAAACCATCGTTACTATTCTATCGACACTTTTACGTACTGGTCTGTTTTCATATCCACTTCCATAAACTGAAACTGAAGTAGAAAAGTAACTCGCTTTCCTAAATTAAAATCACTTTATTCTATACAAATTGTTTCGGGCTGACAGCATTCTAGTTTCTTAATTGTAAGTTTCTAATGATTACAGAAATTTCTTAAATATAAGAACACTAAACCACTGTGCTTTTATTATTAGCATTTTCCCCTTTTTGTTAATTTCGTATTTAAAATGGGTATAATAACATTAAGAACAATACTCGTACAACAGCAACTGCATTTTAATTATCTTTAATATATTAATTTGAATTATTTCATTGTAAATTACACATTTTACAATTGGCGCTTCAGTCAGCTTCAAGCAAAATGCAAGTGTATCTCAACTGTGACTATAGACTTTGTCTCCTTTACATATTTATATTTACTACATTGTTGCCACTTTAGCCGTCAACTAGTTGAAGTGAATGGATGGGTTTTCCCCTCCCCAGTTTAAGTATTTAGTAAAGTACCTACATGGCATGGGTATTTATAAATTATGTTCTCTTTAGCAAAGTTTTTAATTTCTAGTCGACTCAATACTTTTCTAAATGTAATACGAGTGAGTACTAACTACTTGCTCATTTTGGATGCGTTGAAATTTTGTTGCCCATAATTGTTGCTGCTTGTTGGTATACTCTTTGTTGAAAATCGTGTGTATATTTAGCGTGTAAATTGCGTGTTTAGCATTAATTATGAAATGTTAATGGCATTTAAAAATGGCAGCACCTACAAAAAAAAAACATGAATGCATTGCATGCTCATGACTGCATGTAATTCATACAAACTGCAATTGTGAAGTAGCGATAGCAACAGCTTCGCATTTAATTTCTGTTCCATTTGCGTTGTTAATAGTAAAAAAAAAGTTATTGTACCCTACACTAATCTGTTGTAAAAAAAAAAATAAGTCTTTGCTCATGTACATGCTAATAAAATATTTTCTTTGTTTATAGTACGTTCATATTGGCCTCGAAACCCCGTTTAACGAGGTTTCGTGCCAAACCTCATTTGAAAATACGTATTTTTCCTCACAAATTGAAACCTTTTTGTAGTGAGGTTTCAACGAAAGTACGATCGAAACCTTATAAATTTCAAAATTTAAATGTTGTTTTTTTATTTTTAGTACCAAAAGGTACATAAAAATAAAATGTATTTATTCGGCCTTTATATATGTATATATATTCGATTAGAGTTTTATTCTAGTTCGAGGCCCAAAAATATTTCTATTTATGATATTGTCATAATAGAGTATTTTTAATTTATTGCTTTAAAAAAGTTACTATCTCATAGTATGTCTGTACTGATCAGTTTCATCCCCACTAAAGGAATCTTCAGCAGACTTTAGAGAATCATCGTTGGTCAATCAAACATCAAACCAGACATAATATTTGATATATTTCCCAAGTTATATGAGAAGTACTATTATGAAGGTCCGAAATCTGTTTTCCAACAAAAATAACTCTTTTAAAGCAAAAAATTGTATATATTAAATCACCGTCGGTAACTATTAATATATGTGTTGCTGTTACAATAACAACAGTGCCTAACCAAACAATAGTGTTGGTAGGATAAGTCGTACTAAACTTTGTGTTAAATGTTGTTTTTTATTTTTAGTACCAAAAGGTACATAAAAATAAAATGTATTTATTCGGCCTTTATATATGTATATATATTCGATTAGAGTTTTATTCTAGTTCGAGGCCCAAAAATATTTCTATTTATGATATTGTCATAATAGAGTATTTTTAATTTATTGCTTTAAAAAAGTTACTATCTCATAGTATGTCTGTACTGATCAGTTTCATCCCCACTAAAGGAAAAGGAAAACAGATTTCGGACCTTCATAATAGTACTTCTCATATAACTTGGGAAATATATCAAATATTATGTCTGGTTTGATGTTTGATTGACCAACGATGATTCTCTTAAGTCTGCTGAAGATTCCTTTAGTGGGGATGAAACTGATCAGTACAGACATACTATGAGATAGTAACTTTTTTAAAGCAATAAATTAAAAATACTCTATTATGACAATATCATAAATAGAAATATTTTTGGGCCTCGAACTAGAATAAAACTCTAATCGAATATATATACATATATAAAGGCCGAATAAATACATTTTATTTTTATGTACCTTTTGGTACTAAAAATAAAAAACAACATTTAACACAAAGTTTAGTACGACTTATCCTACCAACACTATTGTTTGGTTAGGCACTGTTGTTATTGTAACAGCAACACATATATTAATAGTTACCGACGGTGATTTAATATATACAATTTTTTGCTTTAAAAGAGTTATTTTTGTTGGAAAACAGATTTCGGACCTTCATAATAGTACTTCTCATATAACTTGGGAAATATATCAAATATTATGTCTGGTTTGATGTTTGATTGACCAACGATGATTCTCTAAAGTCTGCTGAAGATTCCTTTAGTGGGGATGAAACTGATCAGTACAGACATACTATGAGATAGTAACTTTTTTAAAGCAATAAATTAAAAATACTCTATTATGACAATATCATAAATAGAAATATTTTTGGGCCTCGAACTAGAATAAAACTCTAATCGAATATATAATTTCAAAATTTTTCATATTTTTACCACTGTGCGGCAATACGAAATAGAGAAAATGGGAAAATGCCAAAATTAAAAAAATAAAAAACTCTATTTATTTAAAAAATTTCTTGAAAATATTTATTAATTTGGAATAAATAAAAAATAAAACCGTTTAAAAAAATAATTTCGGCATTATTTAATTCATTTTAAAGAAATTTTTGTTTGTTCTAGTTTCTGAAAAGTAGATAAGTGTCATATTTGTTGTGTGTGAACAGTCGAGTTTTAAAATTAAAATTATGAGGTTTCAACGGGGTTTCGAGGTAAGTGTGAATGAGCTATTACAAAATAATTTGAGGTCAAAAGAGTTGGAGGTCAAACTGTAATTTTTTGTGTGGGTTGTTTAACAGCTAGTATAAAGCTGAATAAAAATTTTTGTATAATTTTTTAAATTTTTCATGTTTGAACTTGAAAAACACGACTTACAAGGAAGGTCTCCCTGGTATCACCCGCCGATATTTATGGAATTGGATTTATTTTGTAGAGCAGGAAAAATAAAGGCACACTTTTTTTTTAGCGGCCCAAATTCATATTAAGGTGATGAAAATGAGGGGACAAGAAACGGTAATTTTTCAGTTTTTTGCGTTTATCTCCTATATTATACAAAGAAACCTAGTCATGTTACATACCAAATGAAAGGTCTTTGTGAAACCTATATTTACGCGTAAAGACCGTGTCCAAACATGGACAACTTTTCGTCATATTGAGTAAAATGCCAAAATTTTAGGACATTTTTGTTAATAACTCGAAAAACATTTACTTTATCGGCACGTTGTTAGCATCGCGAGATAGGTATTTTAAATTCCTTTAATCCGATACCACATATGACTATATTAGTTTTGTCTAAATAGGCGTAAATCGTAAGAAACTGAAAAAGGTCAATTTCCCCCCGTACAAATCGACCCCCCTTAAAAATAAGTTTGGGCCGCTAAAAAAAAATACGTGATTAATTAATTTTTGTTCTGAACATCACATCCAAATTTCATGAAGATCGGAGGGTGACACCAGGGAAACTCTCCTTGTTAGAAATATTTTTAAAAAAACTTCTCAAAAATATCTAAAAATAATTTCACTTTCCAGCGCGACCCTCGTATCTCATTTAATATTTGCTCAATCTGGACGCTATCAAGCTTAAATTAAAACTTGAAAAATTTCCTATATAGCATATTTTTTCAAAAATAATCGATTGGTAATAATAAGATTTAGTATTGATAACTTTTTCTTTAAAGAACTGCTATCCAATATATCGTCGCTGCTCCGTCGAAATTTGGTATGTGTTTTTATTGAAGTTTTCAGGAGAGCAAAAAAACGTTTTATTTTGTCATTTTGCTATATTTTATAAAAGTCGCATGTCTTTTAAATACATAAAGATAATTTATAGATGTGTACCATAAAAAAAATAATGATTTTTTAGCTAAATCAAAGATATTAACGGATTACATAAAAAACTACACATAACACATTTTGTTAGAACATTTTTGGTATTAATTTTTTTATTTTTGGACATTTTTATACACATGACCGTTTTTGTTCAAAGAACTTAAGTTATAAAATTTGATAATGGTGCAAAATATTTTAATATTCATTAAAGTGATAGTAATTACACTTTTTAAACCCATATTTTGTACAAATCTGCATCCAAGTACTGCGTTGTTTCAATGAACTTTGTTTTTTTAGCGAAAAAATTTTACTCAATAAAATGGTACTTAAATTTGTGCCATGAGAACTGACCGTCATTTCTATATAATTGGGGCATGCTAATTTCAATGGTGAAGTCCGATTTAGAATCAATGGAACAGTTTTCATGCAAATCATCGTTAAAGTTTTGCACATTTTGTTGCAGTATTTTTATTTAAAAAAATTCAGTTTTACAAATGTAAATTTGTTTGGTATGGGAAATGCTGATTAGACTCATAACGATAATTAAGTACAAATTTGGATAAAATTGTTTGCGATTAAATGGTAAAAATCACGATTTTTCTCATATTTTATTAATTTTGCGTTTTTTTTGCAACCCCATAATTAGTTTTTAGAATTTATTTCCTGTGTATAAAAAGACTAATGTATGTGATTAATTTCTTCAAAAAAACTGTTTAGATACATATAACTTTTTTTGAAATCGCGAAAAATCGCTTTTTTATAATGGCAGCTTCCCTTTAAAATGTGATCTAATTCTTAATTTTTTAGTATAGTATGTAAGCATGCCTAAAACCGTTATGTTAAAAATTTTAAGCAAAACTGTTTATATTTGCAAAAGTTTTCTTAACAAAAACTGGTTTTAAACTACACATACCACTTTTTTGGGAACATTTACATATGGATTTCATATAGCTACTTTTGTTAATTTCTAAACCATTCAAGATATCGCTAAACGGGTTAGTGGACAGACGGATGACCTATAGAGGTTTCATTTTATGCAATAAAAAAAAAACAAAAAATGTCACATACCAAATCATGACGGAGCAGCGACGATATGCTGATCCATTATTAGTTTGAGTCACTGTATGTGAATTCCAGTTTTTATTTTACGTAATGACTTAAATTTTTTGTATGTACCGAATTATCGATTCTCGGTTGTGATACCAAGGTCGGTTGTTATACCAAGGCACGATTAGGGGGTTACTCTAACAGTCCTATTACAAAAAACCTATGATGTTGACATATGACCAACCAGAGATAGATCATGCGATTGCAAAGATCACAATGAAACAAGTTTTGTTTCAGAAAGTGAAAGTTGCAGAGATAGAGTTCTATAGTTTTCATCTTCTTCTAGTTGTCACTTTTATAAGCATGCTTTCTTGCCAGGATCATGAAGAGTGTTTTTAGGTAGCGAACAAAGGATCTGAGTTATTCTGCAATAACTTATTCTTAATTCAGTTTAAGTCGTTTTTTTATGTATTCTTTAACATTTTATTTTGTGTCATTTGTCTTCTAAGCCGACTCACCGCTCTTTGATAACACTCGTCAACTAGCTCGCATTCTATGACCTATAAATCACCAGATCCTGTCTTTATAATTCCAGCTGACATTTAATGGAATTTAGATCGGATTATATCATGGTTTGTCAGTTTATACCTGGCCTATCTAAGATGGTCCCACATCCTTAGAAATGGAGTACCTGTAAAGTAGTATTCTTCCTAAAAGGAGGCAAGACTTCGCAAGCGAAACCGAAAGTCAAAAGACCGATCAGCCTTTTCTCGTTTCTCATGAAAACTCAAGAGAAGATTGTCGAAATATCCCTTAAGATATCGTTCAATCTGGAGTTACGCTATCTGCCTCCTAACGTGCCTACGATAAGGTCAAGATATTTGAGACGGCACTACTCTCTATTGTTGGTCATATTAAAAGGCCCTTGGCATGAAAGAGGGAAGGTGCCTTTAGCAACGTCAAACCAAGTTATTAGTCTTTCCTTGGACAACTTGGTGTGGATCATACAATAACTTGATGTATTATGAACTTGCTCAGGCGTTGGATTATTAAGTCAACCCAGGTAAGGCCAATGGTCCCCAGGGCTTTTCTTTTGTGGCACTCCGCTAGGGGTAGTGTTATTACAGCTACTTTAGCACCTGAACATAGACACTCTGCACGTCAAACGGGACAGCATAAGTGTGAATACCGTAGCCTATGCTAATGAAGTAGGCGTTGCAGGATCAAGATTTCAGTCAGCCGTGATTAGGCGGTTTCGAACTCACGGTGTTTATTAGCGCAAAGTATCTAGGGCTCGTTCTGGACAAATAAACTACTTTAAAACATGTGGACTCAGCTCAGTGACAATGACAAATGCTGCCATCTATTACTGTAAGAAAGCATTTTGGGTCTCACTTCCCGAAACCTTTCTAAATAGTACGCGTTTGGTTGGTGCCGAACGCTTATGATAATATGCGCATTTCATTCAACTCCGACGAAAAGAATACTCGCTGTACTTCACTAGATGTAAGTAGACCCTCTCGCCAGTGGATTAGCTGTTAACCCACCCAATAGGCTTACTGCAATAAATGCATGGACGTTCAGAATATACGGGCATACGAAAATCCTGGTGCCGCATCTTACACTGGTTATTTCACTCCAACTCCCTCATTCGAAAACGTGATTTATATTGGGATTCAGGATAGATACGATTGAAGAGAACTCATCATACTTGTGGAAGCACTTGAAGTTTCCACTGATGGCTTCAAAATGGATAGACTGGTGGGGTGGGGTTTTCTCGGATAAAGTGGGTTTCAGACATTTATTTATTGCCGAGATCATGGCCATAAAACGGGCTGAGTATTGGAAAATGTTCTAACGGTTTTCATTCAGGGCCAACAGATTTCATTCACCGACAACCAAGCAGCTGTGTAATCACTGGGGGCTGTCAGTGCTTGGTTAAATTTGTCCAAGAATTTAAAATTGTCCAAGAATGTCGGGTGTCTCTTCCTGTTTATCACTTCCTATCTCTTTTTCTACAGGTAAAACAATGAGACAAGGTTTGTCAGCTAACCACTAGACGGATGCCTGCTTACCTGTGGTAGAAACCAATGCCAACTGTGTGCAGTTAAATTTTAGTAAGATTTGTTAATGTTACTGTTGTAGGGTATTCAATAATCAGCCTTCACTGACTTCTTTTTTCATACTTGTTTTTCCAATTTGAATTGGCGGTAATTGTGTTGCTTTTACACTTGTTGTACATTAGATTCATATCATGTATGTTTGTATTATCCGCTGTACTTTAGCATTATCATCGTCGTATATCAGTGTATAATGTGCACATTTGCAACAAACAATAACTAAATACATTTAACTAGTTAATCGCCTTGTTAACTCAAAAATTAGTAATTAACAGTTATTAAAATTAAATATTTAACATATTAGCATTTTTATTAATTACAATGGTCAACCTTTGATTCATATTTCTGGGAAATCATGCAAACGGTTCTAAAATATATATTCCTGTGTCTCAAAAAAAAAAATTCTCGTTTGCTCGAAGTTCAACTTAAGGGTTTGTACTTCGATTAGTTCTAGAAGTTGACAACTCAAATGTTTAAATTTATCAAAACGTGTCACAAAACGGAAATAAGTTATTGACGTTTCTTTGTCCAGCACCAAGATGAGTTTAACAATTAACAGTTGTACAGTTAATTCAAACTTTTTGGTATTGAGTAGGAACGTTTATTTATGGATGTAAAGACTTTTATCTGGAAAATACCTACTGTATCCAACATGCCCTATGTCCTAAACCTTCTCTAATATTCTCATGCCTTAAAACTGTAGAATTTTTTCCCCCCATGTTTCGTTACTACATCAAAGAAACTACTTTAAAATTCTTAACGTTCTATTAAAATTCAAAAGATAATTTTGCGACATTTCGTTTTTTTTTGTTTGTCAAAACAAAAACTCTTAACAATAGTTCTAAAAACTTTTGAAAAATTCATGATATTCAGCATATTTTGACTTTTAAATAGCAACAAGCAACGAACAAAAAAAAATAAAAGTTAAAAGGCGAAAACAATAATACACAAAGGTGCTCTTCAGTGAATGTTATTTTCCATTATAATGGAATTTTTTGTTGTATATGAATAAAAAGACAACATTCATTGGCAATGCCACAAAAAAAAAGATACAAAATTGCAAAAGTCAACAGAAAATAAAGAATTAACAAAGTATAAAAAAACCATATAGAAGATGGAGGTAGCGAATATGAGATGGTTGGTATCACATGTTTCAAAAGTGTTCATATGAAGAACTTAACTTAAGCACGACTTTGCACTTTTACGCTTTCGGTATTTTATATGGGCACAACTTCGCTTCTCCATGATGTATTGTTAGCAGATGAAAAAAGAAAATATTCATTTGGGATTCTAAAAGCATACATACTTAGTTGATCCCAGACATTTGTCCTCTTTTTTTTGTTGTTGAGATTTTTGAACAAAGAAATTTTTTGTTTTTATGAATATATTTTCTTAATGGTTTTAATTTTAAAAGGAGGTATGTATATGTGCGGTTTTTGTTTTTTTAAGAATTATTCCTAAATAGTAGATTTATGTATTGATTTGGTTGACAAAAGTCTTAAATCAATATAAGGATGTGACAAAATTTTATACACTGATACAACTACTTTCCTGATAAAATGGAGCCGTTGGTTTTTTATTTTTTTATGGAACAATGTTTGTTTCGAATTCAATTCCTTTCCCAAAGGTTCATGTGAAATGTTTTTATAAGAAATACTCAAAATTGCTAACTAAGGACGACACGTATTTTTCAGGTTTTCAAAATTTTAGGAATTTAAGCTTGGTTTAAGTTAAATCTTCTTTTAGAAACCGTCCCCAAGCATTAGGATCATCTGCTTAAGTTTAATCGCTTATAAGCAAATAATAACACTTCATGAACAAAAGAAGAACTGATAGAATTTTCTAAACGAAGCGGTAGTGTTAAAGAAACTGTTTCAGCTCCAATGCATCAGGCGCCGGGAACATTTATATCTTCAAGAGCCGCTTTACCTCTTAGATTAGATTAAAGAGGCCCTATGCACTGCGACCAGAAATATCTATTGTGCAGTCTAAAAAGGGTGCCCTATGAAGGGTATACCATATTATGGAATTTGGCTCTGGGTCCCAGATCATGTTTACCCACACGCTCCGTTTAAGGATTTTAGTATCAAAGTTTCTAATAAAAACTTTTGTCGCAATTATTCTGTCTATGGCCTTTAAAATATGGTCATCAATTAAAAATTTTGGAATTCTCAAATGCCCCCGTAAGTCACCTCCCTTCATATTACCAAGTTCCGTCAGCCTTAAGGCGCTTTTTAAATCATTCTCCATTACAGAACTAAACTCGAAAAAAACGCATGTAAACTTACTATTATAAATTCGGTACATTTTTTTTTTTGAATAGCACGCATTTTGTGTTAATATAAGAACAAAATGCGTAAAATATTTTTAAACCAATCAGAGACCATAACAGTTATGAGATTTATTGAAAAAATCAAACTTAACTGTTCAAAAATATGTTTTCAAATAAAAATTAAAAAAAAAACAGTTTGAAACGATTTATATAAATATCTGTTCAAAATAACAGATATAAAAAACTTTTATTTTTTATAACTGTTATTAAAAACTCTTTGAGCCTTAAAAAACTTGAGTTATTAAAATAAAACAACAATAAACGCATGAAGAAGAATCCTATTGATATCTAATACTTCAATCATTGATTTAAAGATATAAACTTTGATTGATTTTTTTAAAAATAACTGTTATAACAGTTATTTACTCAAATAAATATAAAATAAAAGTTATTTTAGATTGTTTGAACAAAAAGTTTTTAATAACTGTTATTTTTTACTGTTATTGAAAAAATCAAAAAAATAAATGTTATTGCAAATTTAAACACGGGACATCTTTAGAAGTCTTTTCATATATAAAATACTAAGTTTGGACAACATTCGTTTCATGATTTTTTTAAAACAAAAAGACATATATAACTGTTATATTTGGTCTCTGAAACCAATTAAACACAGCAAATAAAAATATTATCCGTTAATTAAAATATTTTACACACAAATGTGTAAATAAACTTGTCAACCAACATACATACACACATGTTAAATAACTAAAACGCCAGATAAAAGTATAAGCTTCCGTAGCGTATAGGTTAAGAACTTTACCCAGCAGAAATTTTGCTGAACGTTCAGCAGCTTTTGGAAGGGGAACTTGAGTAAAGGAGCGCATCCAATTGCGCTGAATTCATGCATGATTCCCTAAGGCGATGTCCCACTTTAGAGCGCTAGTTGGATACACAGAAACAGCGCTCTTTAGATGCACTGAAATCACGTGTCTTTAGAGCGCTGATTTAAGCAGAATAAAGATGCTGTAAATTCATGTATCTTTTTAGCGCTGATTTAAGCAGATTAAAGATGCAGTGAATTCATGTATCTTTGAAGAGCTGATTTAAGCAGAATAAAGATGCTGTAAATTCAAAGTTGAAATCAAATAACTAAAATTTAAAAAAACATAACAAAAAAATTCATTCGTTTTACTTTACAAAACTTTATTTATGTGAAACAAAATGAAAAAAAAAAAAAAAAAATCGGAAGTGAACATCAAAAAAATATCGGAAATTTTCATTTTCACATTTTTTATGGGATTTTTTTTGGGAACAGCGGTCAAAGATGCTATGATTGAAGCGCTCTTTGCAGCGCTGATTAATGCGCAATAATGATGCAGTCAAATCATGTGTCTTTGTCTAAAACTCATGTTTTTTATTCAAAAAGTGTTAAAAATATTAAAAAGGAAAGCAAGTGTGAAATTTTATCAAAAAATAATTACACATTATAAGTTTTATATAAAAAATCTTAAACAAAAATTAAAAATTTTTCCCCTTCCTTTTACTGCATCCCTAAGAGCGCTCTTTGGATGCGCTACGGTATGCTATAAACAGATGCTGTGTCGCCAAAATCTCGATTTATTTCTGCTGGGTACTTTCAAATCGCAAGGTGGTGAGTTTGATGCTGACTGGCGCCGAATATTTTTTTGTTATATTTATTTACCTCTTTTTTATTTAAATTGACCACTAATCAATTTACTTTGGTCAATTTACACATTCAGAGTAATAATAACCAATATATAGTAGGAGTCCATTTTCCTTCTATAAATTGAGTAAATTTCAACAAATTTTGATTAGAGTGTATATTATGGTGAAATGTTAAGTAGGGCCACAATGCCAATGCCGACGAGTCTGTAGACTTTGTCTAATATTGTTCTGGGCGTACTTTGTTCCACCTTGGGCCACCATGCTAGAGCACCGGTTTCACAATAGTGTTGAAAGACCAGAAAATCATATGCGTTTTCCATTCCCAGGTTTTCCCAAAAAGCTTCTGACAGGCATATGTAGCTCTTGTGGCCTTTATGGATAAATTATTTAGATGTTGGTTACATAACAAGGATTTACCCAATGTAATCCCAAGGTTTTTAACCTCGTCTGAAAATCCTAATTATGCCATTCAAAGTTGGCATGGTAAGTTTGAGTTTCTTTTCCTAGTGACCCAATTTTGGGTCATATCGAGAGCTTGTTATATCGATAAAGACGCAGAGGGCAATTTGTTTTGTTTCTATGTCCTTTTAAATGGTTCTGCCAACAGAATGGACTGCAGTTGAAGTAGATTTACTCGGTTGATATGCAAATTGAAATTTATGTATCGGTTTGCTATTCAAACAGGGTTCTCTGATAAAGCAGTCCAATAGTTTTAAAGAATAATGAGCTGAGACTGATTGGACTGTATGATTTAGCCAGTTGCTCAGATTTCTTCCCTGCCTTAGGTATAAATACCACTCTTACATCTCTCCAAATTTCCGGGATCTACTCAGTTGAGGAATGATGATATCCATTCCCCTCTGAAGAAGACATGGGTACATCCCGTCCGGACCCGGTGATTTGAAGGGTTAAAACTTACTGATCGCCCATTTGACTCATTCTCTTCTGAATATGCTGTTCGTTAATATCAATATCACGACCAGTTAAAGACGCAGTTCTTGTAAAAAAAAAGTTTTCAAAAGAAGTTCACAAGTTTCAAGAGGAGATGGACACTTTCTTATAGGAAAGCAAAGTGGTTAAATGTGCTGTCAAACGACTTTTGCCGTAGTTGCATGGATAAAGAGAAGTTGAAAACTATCGAATACTTTATCTGCCATTGGCTTTATCAAATTGGTTTAACGGCTGGGACCAGTAGGAAAACATTTTGCAGTCCCGTAGTATCACGAGGGACTTCAGAGTCTATGTGTGCTGACGTAAACCGTCAGCAGCCACTTACAGCCTAACCTATCTCCTTTGCTGTGGTGTTTTGTAAGAAAATCTCTTTTGCTACAAGATCTAGGTGTACACATATAGGCATACGTTGACAATGTGTGCTCATTAGTATCCGGAAAGAAAATGCAGACCGTTATTGACTTGATGAACAACTGGTGCAATGGAAATGGATTGTCTAGTAATCCAAACATGACAAACACAATTGTCTTCTACGTTCTAGGGTTTACCCTAGAAAGTAAACTAATTTTCACGACAATGCTAACCCGCATTGCATCGTGCTTAAATTCAAGGCCTCTAAGTGCAATGAGCGACAACCCCACTGAACTAGTCCCTTTAACCCCTGGTCATTTTCTAGTCGGAATGCCTTTATTAGCCCCAGCTGAACCCGACTATTCCGATTTGAAATTGAGTGTTGCCAACAGGTGGCAAAAACTTAAGGCTCTTCACCACCAATTTGCGCTCAGGTGGAAAGAAGAGTATTTAAAGGAGCTCCACAGACGCGTGAAGTGGAAGTATCCTCAAAGGGACTTTGCAGTAGGTGACTTAGTTGTTATCCGTCAGGATAATCTCCCTCCTAATGAATGGAAATTAGGGCGACTTGAAAAAGTCTACCTAGGAGATGATTTAAAAGTTCGCGCAGCTGACGTCAGAACAGCTTCTGGCATTTTTACCTGCCCAATTGTGAAGCTGGTTCTCCTACCCAATGAAGAACCCAATTAATAATTGTTTTGTTTTTCTTTCCCCCTTAGTTGTTGAAGATGTCTAAAGTTGCGGCCCGTCTCCAAGTACATCGTACTACCGAAGAAACTGGCGAAGCTGGTAAGAAGGAACCCCAAAAGGCACCTCGTGACGAGAGTCGGCGCGATTGCCGTTTGTGTAAAAGCGAGCATGCGCTGCGCAAGTGCTTAAAGTTTAGAAGGATGTCTGTGAAGGAGCGGTGGGAAACTGTAAAACGGTTCCAGTACTGCTTCAATTGTCTGGCACACTCCCATATGAAGGACCGATGCAGTAGCCGGGAAAGATGTATAGAATGTATGTCTGACCATCATTTTCTCCTGCATCGGTTCAAAACCCATAAAAAATCTCGAGCCGCTCCACCAGCTCAACAAAATCCTCCAGCTCCAACCCAAAATCTCCAGCCAGTCGTTGCTACCACAGCAGGTCAGATTTCGCGAAGCGCAAAACGGCGCAACAAGCGCAAAAACAAGAGGCTGAACAACAACACCAACGTCAACAACAACAACGACAACAACAACGTTAACAACAACTACTGCAATGGGCATTGCTGCAACCACCAGGCTCAGCAGAATATAGTGGCACCTGCACAAATGGCGTACCCAGGGCAACCTAACGCCACTATTGTTATAAATGTCCACTCTGGTCGAATTTAATTTTTTTTATATACATACATTTTCTTTTATATTTAAATGAATTTTTTTATTTTACTCTTTTTTTTTTCTTGTTTTATACCGCTTAGCCTTCCTTGTTGCACTCTTGCAAGGGGGGCGGGATGTTTAAGCGAAGATCGTGTAAAAGGCCCCTGTTACTGTTCAGTGCCTTTTATCTCCTTTTTATTTTTTATCTATCCTTTTTGTTCTGTATTTGGCGTCTAGGCGCTTTTTATGTAAAGCAAGAGAAAAGCTTTTATATACTCTTGTATACCCCTGTGAAGTACGGTACGTACATAATTGTTTAACCCCCGAATTATTTATAATAAATATTTTATAACGTTTTTGAAAATATAACTAATTGTGTTTTCATTTTTTATTAACATTTTTTCGAGACAAATATTATCAGATTAACAGTGGACAAAACATGTTGAAAAAAAGTTTAAAGGGCACGTCGAATTTTTTGGCAGTGTCTGAGAGCTTTTGGAAAGCCATTAGGTCAAAGACCTACTAATGTGCATTGGATGTACCTATCAGTAATTACATAGATCTTTTGTGACGTATTCGGCAGTAGTCTGGTGGTCTAACATGATGGCCAAGACAATTCGATCCAGGCTAAACGGACTACAAAGAGCGGTTGCTTTTAAAATTGCTGTTGCTATTAGCACTCTCCGTGCACAGCTCTGAACGCTATGTTTGATATATTCAAACGGAAGCCATGAAATCTATGTGCCGGCTCTGCCATAGTAGGATATGACTGTTTGACATGCTGTTGGACATTACGACCTCTTACATCGAGTTGGTAGAAAGTGTGCAGTAATATTTCCGAGTAGGGAAGAATTGGGTTAGCCAGAATATATACACTGACACTTTATACACGGACGGCTTAAGTACCCTAAATGGCTCTGGTTGGTATCTTCAAACAATGGCTACAATATTTCAGACTAAAGTGTTTGCTATTTTAAGTAGTATCTGCAGTGACAGACAAGCTGCTCTTAGTGCACTAGATTCTCCAGTCACTTCATCTTAAATTGTCTAGGAGTGTAGGAGTAAACTCAATGAAGTTTCATGAATAGAGTCTGTCTTCTGCTGGTTCCGGGTCATAGAGGATCACGGGGAAACTCCGAAATGTTGATTCCTCTCATAATCCTGAACCTCAGATGAATATAGGCTTCATATGGATGATGAGTTGGATCAACTCTTATGAAATCAATTTTCATAGAAAAATGGTCTATTGAATCAACATGCAAGAATATAAACGCTTAGTCCCAGTTTCTGTATGACGAACGTCACGAATTTGCGTGTATTCCAATGAATCGCAATTTTGTAATGGCAAAAAAAAAAATGCATGCAAATTCAATACGTACGTTGTACGTTTGTCATACAAAAACTAAGGGTTAGTTTGAGCCCAATAAACCAAATAACTTTAAGTGATAGCGAAAATAGTATCACCTATATGATATCGATTACGGAATCTCCTTAAATTAAAATAAGTATACCATTTTCGAATTTAAAGAGATTTTGTTATCGTCATTCCTGGAATATTTGATAGCGAAAACGATATCACATTTTCATATCAAAACGATATCGTTTTCGCTTGGACTAAAGATATTTTTTCGATAAATTTTGAAAGTGGCGATTTTACTATCGTTATGACTGGAGTTATCGATAGCGAAAACGATATCATATTTTTAAGGAAAAACGATATCATAAGGAAAGAACGAAAACACTGTTGTTTTCGTATATGTAATAATTAAGTGATATTGCATCGATATCATAACGATATCGTTTGGTTTATTGGAGGTAGAATAGACTGTTGCAGACTCACCTACTGGCCTAATTACAGAACACAATGCATGTGCTCGTCATATGACGAGATTGGGTGGCTTATCAGACCCCTTGTATGCAGCTTGTCTTGAAGATGAGGACTGAACATAACACTACGTCTTTTGTTGTACTGCGTTCTCAAGAGCTAGACTGTGGATAATGAGATCTGATATTCTACCAATGGACATGGTGCATAGACTTTCCTTGTATGATTTTCTCAAGTTTGTGAAGTCAACTGAGAAAGTCTGAACACGTACTTTTTACTCTGTTTTTCTTAAACTTTTCTAACCCTTTTCTAACTTTATTTTGAGGGTAAGGTACATTGGACTATTTTATGTCTGCGCACCATCAGGTCCGGTTGGATGGGAGTCCGCCAATTTGGCGAATTCACTCGGCGGTCATAACGCCCATTGTGATTCCCCTAAAGTTGTTTCCCTACTCCCCTCTAATATACAAAATTCTACCTCTCAAACCAACCCGATTTCCTAAGATATTCCGATAGAGATGTCAATAGAACACTTTTAGGCAATCCAGGTCATCAATAAATCGTTGCCCCAAATACTTAAGACGACGTTTCATCAGACCCGGGCATTCACACAACAAGTGCTTCACTGACTCCTCCTCCTCCACCTCTACACAACTTCTACAAAAGTCCCTATCATAAACTCCTATACGAACGGCCATTTGGCCGATTATACAGTGTCCTGTCAGTTATCCTACTAATAGGCTAACCGTCCGCTTGCCAAAGGTACGAATACTTCCTGTCCTACGCGCCATGGTCTTGTATATTTTTCTTGTTTATTCTTAACGACATTGCTGTTCGGAATATTTTACAGGATTCTAGTAATTGGATTGAAAATTGAATAGAAGCCACTGTACGAATTGTACATTTCCAAGCTAGGGTTCACATAAAGGAACACAAAATACAATCGAGGTAAAAATTTTTTCCTAATGTTGAGGTCTGGAAATTATAGAAAAACCTTGTCTTCTGGAAATTACTTACAATTATAAAATTAAAGAATTCCCAATATTTTATAATCGCGAAAAAAAATGTTAATTTGCTCTAGCCTTCAATAAATTTGAGACATGGTATTTTTCAAAGTTATTTTCTAAAATAAAACAATAAATTACCATACAAAAAATAAAACTCCAAGTAACTTTATCTGCTGGTTATCCCCGGGATGTATGTTTTTTGTTGTGTATCTTAGTCAACCATTGAAAATGAGTTGGTTTTTATAGCAGGCATCTTTAAGTAAAGTGATGCACACAAAAAAAAGACTCATTTAATTTAATGTTATTTGCATTAAAGCAAATAAAAAATTTTGTGTCTTAATCTTTTGACATGGTACGGGTCCTGTGGTTCGTTGGCTGGCTGGTTGGCTGCTTGGTTAGTCAGTTGTCTCTCTGCTTCCTTGGAAAATATTGGTGGTTTCATTTACAACTATGTATTTATATGCATAACGTGCGCAATTTCCTAAGAATACATACAGGCTCTTCGTATGCAGATCCAAACAATACCAACAACAATTTGAATGAAATACCGACGGCAGGGTTTAAAATGTAAAACCACAAACTACCAACCACCACAAGAGAGTAAAATGTTTATTTTTTCTTATTTTGGTATAAAAATATATGACTTTATATGTGAATATTGAATTGCAACAACAACAAAAAAAAAAGGATTTAAATTTATTTCTTCATTTACATATTTTAAGAAGTTGGCACACAAAATACAAAAAACTATAATTCTTTTTTTCGTATACATTTTTTTTTTACATATCTGTATCCGTTAAATAAGTTTCAATCCATATTCATTGTTGTGCCAGGTCCATTTTACGAATCTTTTGGTATAAAAGCTTTTTGTAAGAAAACAAATAAATGAAAAACGAAATCTAGACTTTTGATGAAATTTTATGAACTCAAAATACTACTAAACAAATAAAATAAAAAGAATCTCCTCTTTCTTCTCTGTCTAGGTAGAAAAATTATACTGGAAAATACTTGGTTTTAAACAAAATTAATTTTTTTTTAGATTTTTTCTTTTCGTTTTCATTTCAATTTCTTGCAATCATCTTAAAAATTGTAACGCGTAGATGTGGGTTTGTTTACTATGATAATGCACGCGCGGTCTAGAGTTCAGGAAGTGCGGACATAAATTCTGCTTACATATAATTCTGCTTAAATTAACTCAATTTTGGGAAAAAGAGGGAATGATTTGGCTCCAAAGATTTTTTTTCTTGGTTTTAGTTCATAATTTTCCCAAAAATAAGGAAAACAAAATTATTTAATTTTAAGCCAATTTTAACTAGAAAATGGGAAAAATTATACTTCACATTTTAGAAATAGATTGGGTCTAGACCCTGGACCCATGGGTTCGGACCCCATTTAACTCGAGACCCCGTTGGGTCCATTAAGTTTCCCCATAGATTTTGAACCAAAACTTGTATCCGTTTCGCTCTAACTTGCTTAGTTTTTGAGATACGGTAATAAGGGGCCTGATAGGGTCTTGAGAATCTTAAAAACTGGATAACTCAAAAACTATTAATCGAAGGGCTTTCGGGTATTTTGTGGAAGTGTTCTACGAGTCAAGAGCTACAAAAATGCCGTTGGACCTTTTCTTGTTTTGGCAGTATTTTCCGAGATATGTGCATATATAAAATCTCGGGAATTTCAAATTATAGATCTTAAATTAGGGTTTGAGACCCCGACAGATATGTAGAGCTGGGCTATTCCATATTTTTCTTTGTAGTCTTTCTTTTGAAAATTTCATCCGTTTCGCTCTATCTCGCTTAGTTTTCGAGATATCGCCATTTTGAAGTTTTAACTAAATTCTAAGAAGTTATTTACTAAATTCTCAGAAGTCATTAACTAAATTCTAAGAAGTACACTTCCTTAATTCAAAGAAGAGAAATACGATGATGTTTTTTTCAGTAAATTTTAACTAAACTTGAACTAAATTGTTTTTTAAGAAATATGTCTTAAAAATAAAGATACGATTCTTAGATTTGTGGAAAATTTCTTTGGCAGTAAGAATTTTTTTCCTAATATTAAAAAAATCCATTTAAAGAAAACTATGAACTACTTATAAGTAAATGAACTAAAATTTGTTCCTCATAGTTAAGAAAATTTCTCATTTTTAAGTTAAATTTAACTAAAATTTAGGAAAATTCATGATAAATTTTCAAAGACATTTTTTCCTTAATTTTAGTTATGTCTTTTTTTCAGTGTATGGATCCAAATTAAACACAACATTAAATTTTTGAATACTCAAGATTATTTTAATCGACAAGTAGATTATATTAAATTAGAAAAGGCCCCATGCACTGCTGCCAATTTGATCTTTATGCAGCCTAGAAGGGGCCATAAATGTTGAGGCTTTTGATAACGCCAAGTTTCCTATTTGGCATGGATTCCCATATGTCAATTCTAGCTAATAATTGTCTCCATAAGGGTTGAGTTCGATTGACGCTAAGCCCCGAGCCTTCACAAATATTCATCGCCAAAATGTAATATTTTTCGGAAAATGTTTCATATTTGAAAAGTTTTAATACAATTTTTAAAAATTATCTAAAAGCAATTAAATTTTATACCACACTTAAAAAGAAATTAATTTTAAAAATGGGAAGGTTAACTTAATTAAATGATGTTTTAGCTCCATTGCCATGTTTTCCTTCTTTTTAATTAAAATTTTCTAAAAAATAAGCAAAAGAAAAAACATGAATAATAGCCCAGGAAAATAAGGTGAAAAAAGGGCAATCTGCGGAAAATCGGATAGGTTCTCTGAAAATTTGCACAGATCTTCGTTTTGGCAATATAAATAAGGGAAAAAAAGTCCCAAGAAATCACCCGTGTCCTTGCTGAGATATTGAGGTCAAAGGTCACAAAAACCGGGTTTTTTACAGTTTTTTGCTAATATCTCGCTCAATATGCATTGTACTCTTTAAGAGTCTATTATAAAACTTGTAGAATATAAAATTATCTACAATATGTTTTTTAATATTTTTTTTCCTATCTCTCACCGTTTCTGAGATATTAGGGTCAAAATTCACAAAAACCTGATTTTGTATAGTTTTTTTTGCTAATATCTCGCTTGATATGAGTGATCGCTTTAAAAGTCTATTAAAGAACTTATAGAATACTAGCTGTTTTGCACCCGGCGTTGCCCGGGTTGAAAAACATATATAATCAATGAGTTATTTATGTATTAGTCAGTTTAATTACTGCTTCGTGACTTGAGGTTTGGTCGATTTTTTAGATTTTTCTCAGCGTGGGGAACATGGTATGTATGTGTTCCTCCGTCATGGGAACAATCCTAATATTAATGTATTTCTTTAATATTTATTAATGTATTTCTTTAATGGCTTTTAAAAGGAACCTACAGTTCACTCCTCGGTTAGCACTTTATGTGGTGAAAACTTCAATAAAGACATAACTTTCACTGAAGTTCAAGTGGGAGTGGCATTTAACGCATTTAGTTAAATTTTGGTCTCATGTGACCTATAGTTCCCCTATTGGTTAGCTCGTTAAAAAAATTGCAATTAAATTTGCTCAGCAGTTTTTCCACGTTCGCGGAACAGGTAGACATAACTCTCACTAAAGTACAAAGAGGCGTGCCATTATATGCCTTTTTATCAGTCGCTGTTTAATATTGCCTACTAAGTGGCGTGCCATTATACAGAAAAATAATTTTTTAATTTAATACAAAGGGGTGCTGCATTTTAAGCCCCTTGGCCCGATCGACACGGTAAATACCATCTATGGTGAAAATTGTTTTTAAATTTGTTTCACCGTTAACGCGTGAGTACGGATCAGACAAAAATAAATTGTCTATAGTTTCCGCCCTAATAAGTACTAAATAGCTGTGGTAAAAATATAATAACACACATCGGGTTCGCCGTTTAAGCGTAATTAGGTAAAGGCAGAATAAACTTTCAGTACATCGCAAAAGACGTTGCAGTTGATACAGACTAAAGTTCCCGCCTCTGTTAGTACTGTCTTTGGAAAATGTTTTGTTAAAATCGGCTTAGTAGTTTAAGCGTTATTAAGGAACAGGCATAATCTAATAAAATAAAAAGGGGCGTGCTATATTATTTTTTATTTAAATCGGTATAGTCGTTTAGGCATGATTACGGAACATTCCGAAAAACGTTCAGTATAGTACAAAGGGGCGTGTCAAAGAGGCGTGACATTTTCCGCCTCTTTGTGCAAATGCGCTCTATTTATAATCTATAGTTTTCTCTTCGGTTAGTACTATCATTGTTAAAAATTTCACTAAAATCGGTTCAGCCGTTTATGCGTGATTACGGAACAGGAAGAAATAACGTTCAATGTAATACCAAGGGGCGTGCCATTTTACGCCTTCTTTTTTGATCGCCCTCTATTGTGGCTCATAGTTTTCGCTTCGGTTAATACTATCTGTGGTGAAAATTTCATGAAAATCAGCTCAGCCGTTTATGCGTAATTGCGGAAAAGCAAGAAATAACTTGCAGTGTAATAAAAAGGGGCGTGACATTTTACGTCCCTTGTTTCCATCGCCCTCTATTGTGGCTCATAGTTTCCGCCTCGGTTAGTACTATCCGTGGTAAAAATTTCAGTGAAATCGATAAAATCGCTTTTCAGTGATTTCGGAACAGGCAGACATAGTTTCTGTATAGTACAAAGGGGCGTGGCATTTTACCCCCATTTTTTCCGATCGCGGATTTTTCTATCTCTGGTGAAAATTTCATGAAAATCGATTCAGCCGTTTTTCTGTTGTTGCCGGACAGGCAGATATAGCTTTAACATGGTACAAAGGGGCGTGGCATTTTACGCCCCTTTGTCCGATCGCGGTCGTTTATGGCCTATAGTTCCGGCCTCGGTTAGTACTATCTGTGGTGAAAATTTCATGAAAATGGGTTAAGCCGTTCTTTACTTATTGCGGAACAGGCAGATATAGCTTCAGCATGGTACAAAGGGGCGTGCCATTTTACCCCCATTTTTTCCGATCGCGGATTTTTCTATCTCTGGTGAAAATTTCATGAAAATCGATTCAGCCGTTTTTCCGTTGTTGCCAGACAGGCAGATATAGCTTTAACATGGTACAAAGGGGCGTTGCATTTTACGCCCCTTTGTCCGATCGCGGTTGCTTATGGCCTATAGCTCCCGCCTCGGTTAGTACTATCTGTGGTAAAAATTTCATGAAAATGGGTTAAGCCGTTCTTTACTTATTGCGGAACAGGCAGATATAGCTTCAGCATGGTACAAAGGGGCGTGGCATTTTACGCCCCTTTGTCCGATCGCTGTCGCTTACTGCCTATAGTTCCCGCCTCGGTTAGTACTATCTGTGTTGAAAATTTCATGAAAATTGGTGAAGCCGTTCTTTACTTATTGCGGAACAGGCAGATACAGCTTCAGCATGGTACAAAGGGGTGTGGCATTTTGCGCCCCTTTGTCCGATCGCTGTCGCTTACTGCCTATAGTTCCCGCCTCGGTTAGTACTATCTGTGTTGAAAATTTCATGAAAATGGGTTAAGCCGCTCTTTACTTGTTGCGGAACACGCAGAACAGTCTTCAGCATGGTACAAAGGGGCGTGGCATTTTACGCCCCTTTGTCCGATGACAGTCGCTTATGGCCTATAGTTCCCGCCTCGGTTAATACTATCTGTGGTGAAAATTTCATGAAAATCGGTTAAGCCGTTTTTCTGTTATTGCCGGACAGGCAGATATAACTTCAGCATGGTACAAAGGGGCGTGGCATTTTACGCCCCTTTATCCGATCGCTGTCGCTTATGGCCTATAGTTCCCGCCTCGGTTAGTACTATCTGTGGTGAAAATTTCATGAAAATGGGTTAAGCCGTTCTTTACTTATTGCGGAACAGGCAGATATAGCTTCAGCATGGTACAAAGGGGCGTGGCATTTTACGCCCCTTTGTCCGATCGCGGTCGCTTATGACCTATAGTTCCCGCCTCGGTTAATACCATCTGGGGTGAAAATTTCATGAAAATCGGTTAAGCCGTTTTTCTGTTATTGCCGGACAGGCAGATATAGCTTCAGCATGGTACAAAGGGGCGTGGCATTTTACGCCCCTTTGTCCGATCGCGGTCTCTTATGGCCTATAGTTCCCGCCTCGGTTAGTACTATCTGTGGTGAAAATTTCATGAAAATGGGTTAAGCCGTTCTTTACTTATTGCGGAACAGGCAGATATAGCTTCAGCATGGTACAAAGGGGCGTGGCATTTTACGCCCCTTTGTCCGATCGCGGTCGCTTATGACCTATAGTTCCCGCCTCGGTTAATACCATCTGGGGTGAAAATTTCATGAAAATCGGTTAAGCCGTTTTTCTGTTATTGCCGGACAGGCAGATATAGCTTCAGCATGGTACAAAGGCGCGTGGCATTTTACGCCCCTTTGTCCGATCGCGGTCTCTTATGGCCTATAGTTCCCGCCTCGGTTAGTACTATCTGTGGTGAAAATTTCATGAAAATCGGTTAAGCCGTTCTTTACTTATTACGGAACAGACAGACAGAAAGACAGACAGACAGACAAACCAACAATCAGATTTATAATATTAATAGGGATAACATTGTGTACAAATTTTTCTTTATAATTTTTTTCGTATCCCTCACCGTTTTTAAGATATGGGCGAATTTATCTTTAATTTATGAATATAATAGGGACACGAAATAATGACACCAAACATGAAAACTGAAAAGGGCATATCTTTAAAACAAAATCGTGTATTACTAAAAAATAAAAACCCCATTGGGTTCGAAACCCATGGGTCCAGACCACCTTAGGACCAGTCCCAGTTCGGTCTTTTAAGGATCGTCACAGATTTTGATCCAATATTTTTGTCCTTTTCGCTCTACCTTGCATAGTTTTTAAGTTACGGGAATTTAAGGGCCCAAACGGGATAACTAAAAAAACTGTTACACGGGGGAATTAAGACGGTCGTGTAAAAGCTAAAAAAATGCCTTCGGCCTTTTGTTGTTTCGGAAATATTTGCTGAGAAATGTGCATTTTTAAATTATGGGGAATACCCAAATTTTTAGATTCAAACTGAGGAGTCCACACATTGGAATAGAACCGGGGATTCTTAGAACCGGAAATGAACACTATTTTGCTCTTTCTGGCTTAGTTTTGGAAATTTCGCCATTTTTGAAAAATAAATTGTAAAAAAACTTACCTAAGGAAAAATCTTTCACAATTCTAAGAAGATAAATATTAGAGATGGCATATGAGCAGATTAGAGCGTGATTCACGTAATTCACGCGTGATCACGCGTGAGTGTGACTGAATTCAATTTGACTCACGTGATTGTGAGTGAGTGTGAGTAGGGAAAAAAATTGCGTGAGTGAGTGTACGTGAGTAAGATTTTTGCGTGAGTGAGTGTGCGTGAGTCGATTTTTTGCGTGAGTTTGCGTGATTTATTTTTTCTTAATATTTCCTTTCGTACCAAAAAAAGCAACAAAAAAATTAAAAATTTGCCTAAAATTAAGATTTCGTCCGAAAAAAACAAAAAAAAAATGAAAATTTGCTGAACTTTAAATGTTGCTTAGAATTTTGTAAGATTTTTGAAATTTTAGTTTTTTATTTTTTTTTTGTATAAATAAGAGTTTTGTGAGTGTAAGTCAACGTTAGTGTGAGTAAGGCTTGTGTGAGTGCACGTGAGCGTGAGTTGTATTAAATTTACTCACGTGATTGTGAGTGAGTGTGAGTAGCAAAAATATGTTCGTGAGTGAGTTTGCTTGATTCAAAAATTCCTGTCGTGAGCGTGAGTGAGTGTGAGTCAAAAATCACTCACGCGCCCATCTCTAATAAATGTGATGAAGTAATTATTTGGTAATTATGTCAAGAAATTTCCAAAATTTTAATTAAATTTTACTAAATTGTGGGAAAATTTATAAAATATTTTATAGAAAATATTTTCCCAAAATTTAGTTAGGGCTTTGTTTTTTTCTTGTTTGTTTTTCGGTTTGCCTCAATTGTTCCCCTCGTTCTGTAAACAACCTTAATGCTCGTTTTGGCTGAAATCTGTTTGAAATCAGGGTAAATGGGCTAACAATAAGTTATTGTTGCTTGATATAGAATAAGACTTTTAAAAAAAAGTACTGTTTTTATTTGCAATGTACCGTGTTTTAAGACTAAATGTACTGTTATTCCCTTTTTCAAATCTGGTAGCCCTAAGAACAATGGTTTCACACAAAAAAAACCCTTGTCAAATTACTAGAAAAAGTCTCGTAATCCCATTTAACCAATATTTGACAGTTTTCCTTGTTTTTTAACAAAAAATTTTAGATCAAATTGTACCAAAAAAGTTGTAAGTTTACAACTTTATTGGTAAAAAGCTTGTAAAATTACAAAAAAGCTCGTAATTTTTATTAGAAGTTCTCGTACAAATAGGAGGTAGAAAAAAATCTAGTAATGTTACGAAACCTACTTGTAAGTTTTATCGCGTCAAAAAAATTGTAAATTTACAATTTTATTGGTAAAAGGTTGTAAAATTACAAAATTATTGATAAAAAGCTGGTAAAATTACAAGAAATTCTTGGTAAATAGGAGGTAGCAGAAAATAAAAGTTACAAGTTTACAAGGTTTTTTGAGTGCATCTGGGGTTTTGTGATTCCGCCAGATATCACACAAAAAATATGTTTCACATCCTATTTTTTGGATAAAATCGATTTGAGCGAGTTGATCCCAACCTTCCAAAAATCTGAAAAATCTTTTGGGCCATGAGAATTCATGTGCCGCTTCAAGAGTTGCTAAAATCCATAAAAAAAGTTTTTGGTGAAACGCCCTAATATTCATGACCCTTAATCGATTTTAAGTCGAACTAACGATTTCCGTATGTATGTCTGTTTAAAACACGATTGAAAGACAACTCTTATGCCTTTATGATACTTGCTTTTTTCAAGTTACTTGTTGCTGCATTTATTAGGGTTTTTCTATGGAAATTTCGATAAATTCAAAATTTTTGGTTGAAGTTATCGAAATTTTTATAGAAAAACCCTAATAAATGCAGCAACAAGTAACTTGAAACAAGCAAGTATCATACGCACTTTAGTTTTCTTAGTTTGCTGAAGCTTATATATTTCTAAATTTTCTTTTCAGGTTGATTTTGAACTACATCGAAATCGTTCTAGATTTTCCGAAGTGGCTAGCAAAATCGTGCATTTCTGCTTGGTTCAACCTTGAATTCACGGGCTGAAAAAAATCCAAATACGTTTTTAAAGACATTGAAAAGCTACAAAAATATTTTTGTCACTGTAAAAAAATTTTACACTTAAAAACAAAATTTTACACCAAAAAAACTACATAAAAATGTTTATACCCTACACGACTCTGTGGTGCAGGGTACAATGGGTTTGTGCTGATGTTTGTAATTACCCGAAATATTGGTCCTTCACCTACCTTCAAGAATACCAATCGACTCAGAATTACTTTTTGAGTCGACTTAACGATGTCCGTCCGTCCGTGTAACGTACGATTTGGTAAGTCGGTATATACCTGCCAAAACGTAGTTAAGTGTCTTTTGAAGAGAACGATTTATTACCTATCCACATGTTCTCTTATAAATTTGCCAGGCGAATACTCAGTGGTATCGTGGGTTGTGTGGATAGACAAAAGGGGGAATGTGCTTTACACACACAAATGGAAAAAAAGAGTTTCGAGTAAACATATTATCTCTTAAAATCGAGATAATTATCTTTGCTTCTACTTACGTACATTGTGACCAATATGTCCACCTCAGCCCAAATGAAGTTAATTTAGTTAAACATTATTAATTTTTCAATTCACAAAATATAGTTTTATTAACAATTCAAAATTTATACAATTATAAATTTGTATAAGTATAGTAATAAACATAGGTTTAGAAAATACTAATAATCATTATTAACTAAATTTTAAGTAATGAATTTAATTGTCAAAATTTCTTTTATAATTCAATTTAGCCAGAGGGGCATTTTAATTAACAAAGATTTTAATGTAATATGTTAGTTCATTTTTTTTATTATTCTTTTGGTAATTTACTCACGAATTTTTAATATTTTCACCAAGTCAATTTGTTGTTGATAACCCTTACTAAAAACGTTTACCCACGTCTCGTATGTACGGTAATGATCATTAGAGTTGATTAATTATCATTAGCACTAAATTTGAGGTTACGTAATTAGAATCTTCATTTAGCACAGATCACTCAATGATGTATCACACGTTGAATTTACGTTTTACGAAAATATCTGACCAGCAGAAGATCAATTACATTGATATTTGAATTATGACGAAATCATGGTATATAATTCAACAATTATAAATCTGCAATTAAAACCGAGTTTCCTAACCAGAAACACTTTTATTAACACATGTCACATTTTAGTGGAATATCACATTCTTACCTCGGTTATAGGTATCAACGAAATTTGATATGTTGTAAAAATTTTATATTGATTCTATCAATATCAATACGTAATGAAACCTTTTTTTTATATAATGGTTTGATTTAATTCCATGCAAAACCTTTTTAATATGTAGTTACATAAAATTTATTTATTCTGGTTTAATTAACTTTTAATGTATACAATGGGAAGATCAATATGACATTCCTCTACTAAACACAACTTAGGAATCAGCATGTACAATTAAATCATCATATTATCTACCTGACCTTTTTTTGTTTTCTCCTATGTCAATTTTATTTTACATAACGGGACATCAAATGAGAATTTGCATATCAAATATGAATTATTAATTTAATGACCATATTAGGTAATAACGAAATTATTTCTTAATAAAGCAAGTCAGGGTTTGAGATGCAAAACGTTACCGTAATATAATAAATATGTTTAAGTACAGAAAATTTACGCTACAACACGAATTAAACGATAAATTTGAAAATAATGTCAAATTTTGTAGTTTAATTTGGAAAAAGTAATTTTTTTATCAGAAAACAACGTGGGGCAGACCCTAAACCCTGAGATGAATTCTCGTACTAGCCGGGCTCAGATGCAAATAAATCTTTTGCATGTACTCGTATGTAATTTTTTCCATTGAAATCTTGTAAGTCATATAAGAAGTTGCTTATTTTTCTTAAGATCTTACATTTGGTAAATTTTGGAGCAAGTTTGCTATTAAACTGTTTGGACTTATCACTTTTATAGAAATTTCGCTTGTACACAACTTGATTCTCTTTAAAAACGATCGGTCTACTTCGAAGATTATACGTTTTAGCATGTAGTTGTTGGGCTTTTACTAAACATTCATGAACTTTATTTCTTATTTGAGAAAGTCTGTCATGTCGATTTATAATCTCTACATCTTCATCGGACAAATTATCTAATTTTCTTAACAATTCATAATTACGACCATTTGTTACCATATTGTAACCAAATAAAACATAAAAGGGACTGAATCCTGTCGATTCATGAGCAATATTTCTTAGCGCACAGCTAATCTGTCCAATATGCCGATCCCATTCACGATGGTCATTTTGTATATACATTCTAACAGCAGTGAAAATTGTTCTATTCGCTCTTTCAGCAGCATTTGCTTGTGGAGAATAGGTACCAGTCAAGATTTGTTCTATGCCATGTAAATTACAAAACTCCTTAAATTCTTTAGCTAAAAACTGACTTCCATTGTCCGACAATATTTTTTCTGGTACACCAAAAAGATTGAAAATTTCATTGAGACCATCAATGGCCAATTTTGAAGTAGCGTTACGTATTGGTTTCACGTAGATATACTTTGAAAAGTTGTCTAAAACCACAAATGCAAAACAATTGCCCGATTTTGATCTAGGCAGAGGACCTACATAGTCAATATGAAGTTCTTGAAATGGTCTTAAAGAGGGTGGTCTAGGGTTGGTTGAAGGACGCATTACATTGTTTGGTATTTTAGAAGATAAACAGGTTTCACAGTTATTAACAAATTTCTTGACATCTTTAAACATCTTTGGCCAATAATACAACCGTCTTAATTTTTCTAGAAGTTTGTTAATACCTGGGTGAGCGCTGTTAGGAGGACAATGATTTTTCTCTATCATATTAAGTCTCAATTCCTTTGGAATCCATAAACGCCACACTTCCTTATCTTCTCCACCTTCAAAATTCTTTTGTATAACTTTTTTATATAACTTTTTATCCTCAACCTTTAAACTAGGAAATTTCTCTTTGCTTTCTTCAACTAATCTAATTTTCTCACAGTATTCCTGCTCTTTAAAACATTCAGAATCTAAATCTACCTCAAAATTTATTTCCTCTACTTCTATGTCCACTCTAGATAACATATCTGCTACGATGTGGTTTTTTCCTTTCCTATGTATAATTTCAAAGTCATGGTGTTGCAACTTAAGTGCCCAACGTGCTAGACGTCCCTGCAAATCTTTAGTTGACATTAGCCATTTTAAAGCGGCATGATCGGTTACAACCACAAAATGTGTACCTTCGAAATACGCTCTAAATTTCCTAATACCTTCTAAAACAGCAAGACATTCAATTTCACTTACACTATATTTTCTTTGAGCTGGTGATAATTTTCTTGACATATATGCCACTGGTTGTTCATTCCCTTGATCATCTAATTGTATCAATGCAGCTCCAACACCATCAGAGCAACCATCACAATGTAAATAAAAAGTTTTACTATAATCTGGAGCAACTAGAACTGGTGTTGTTGTCAGCATTTCTTTTAATTTAATAAAAGCTTGATCTGCGTCACTTGACCAATTTTTCGTAAAATTTTTCCCAGTCATACTGGTTAATGGTGCTGCTACAGCAGAATAATTGGGTAACATTCTCATAAACCACTGACACATCCCTAAAAATCTACGCAGCTCTTTTAAGGTAGTAGGTTTTCTCATATTCACGATAGTCTCAATTTTCTGGGGATTTGGTTTTAAACCATCTTCGCCCACAATATACCCTAAAAATGGAATTTCCTTTTGAACAAAACGAGATTTTTCAAGATTTATTGTCAGATTGGCCATTCTTAACCTCTCAGACACCTTTTTTATGAGTGCAATATGATCATCAAATGTTTCCGAAATAAGTAACATATCATCCACATACGGATAAACTTCATTTTGCATATCATAAGGTAAAACTTTATCAATTAATTTACACATTGATTGTGTAGCATTTTTAAGCCCAAAAGGCATAACTTTATATTGAAACAAACCTCTTCCAGGTACTGGAAAAGCAGTTTTACATTTAGCGGACTCTGAAAGTGGCACTTGCCAGAAACTATCTTTTAGATCTAAAGCCGAAATAAATTTTGCCTTTTTTAAACTTGCTAAAACTCTTTCAATATTAGGCATAGGGTATGCATCACGCTCAGTAACACGATTTAATTCTCGAGCGTCAAGACACAATCGCCATTTGTTGTTGCTTTTCGGAACTAAAGTACAGGGTGAACACCAACTACTCTCACTTTTTTCTATGATATCTTCCTTTAACATTCTATCAACTTCATCGTGCAGATGTTTTTGCATATAAGGGGACATATGATAAAGTTTTTGTTTTATCGGTTCTACAGAACCTGTTTTTATATCATGATGAATTAAATTTGTACGTCCTAACCCCTCTTTATGGTATGATGGTATCATAGAAATTGCGTTTTGTAATTGTTCTTTTTGCTCTACAGACAACAAATGTGACTTTTCCTCAACTTTTGACGTCACCTCATCAACTATAGCTGACACTAACCCAAAATCTAACCAAAAGTCAATGCCTAATGTAAATAATCGTGGTAAATCTGGTGAAATAAAAAATCTAATTGATTTAGTTTGATTGTGATATGTAATAGGAATAAAAACATAACCAATAATTTTATGAGCTGAACCATCAGCGGTTTGTAAATTTGTATTTAATTTTAAAAATGTTAATTTTAAATTTTCGATAACTTCATTAAATCCTCTCCCAATAACAGATATACTAGCACCACTGTCTAATAATCCCTCATATTTTATATTTCTAACAAAAAAATCTGCAAACATTCTTCTATCCATGTGTATGTTTACTTTAAAACTCTCTATCATCTTTTTTAATCTTTTCTTATTTTTAAAATATTTTTTTATTCTTAAACCTCTGTTTGTGTACCTGACGGTTTGAGTACTGGTCGTTGTAAAATTCTTAGATATTGTCTGTTCTGTTGGGCCTGTATGTTGGGTTGTGATGTTGCCCTCATCTCTCTCACACCCCCATTTGAGTTTAAATTACCTCTGCTACATTTTGGGCAATTTGGTGTAACGAAGTTTTTGGAACCACACTTATAACAAAACTTTTTCCTAGTAGCAGTGCACTCTTTATACGTATGCCCTATGTCATCGCAGTTCCAGCAAATAATGAAATTATTTTCTTCGACTTGATAACTGTCTTCCTGCTCTTCATCAGAATTATTACCATACACTGAAATTTCATTGACCGTTTTTCTTTTACCTACTAGTTGGTCATCTAAAGTTTCTCCCAAGTCTTTTAACAGATCTTCAAATTCTACACATTTCAACCTTAACGCATTCAAAGTAACCGGTTTGTACAAACCTATATATTTTTTAAAACCAGGATGCATGTTATCCTTTAAAGTCTCCACGAGTTCGCTGTCTGTGTAGGGTGTTTCTAGCTCAGTATTCATACTTTCTACAGCTAGTTTAAATTCAGTAAAACTCTCTCTTGATTTCATACGTCTATTTTCAATACGTCTTTTGATTTCATGATCATTTGTTATGGGCTTAAATTCTTGTGTAAAAGCTAAGCGAAATTTTTCCCATGTAATTTTTTTATTTTTGGAAACAAAAATCCAAAACCAGCTATTTGCAATATCAGTGAGTAGATAATGCATAGAGAGACAGACTTGATCTAACGAAACGCCCTCACTAAATGCTAAAATTTTTATACGCGTCAGAAATTGCTCAGCACTAATAGAAGTAGACGACCCACTGTACCGTACATTCCATTTATAAATGTTGGCTTTCTTATATGAATCATTTCTATTGAAACTTGGATATTGGTTATGCGAATCTTCATCATTTTGGGACAAATTATTCCTATTTGAAGAAAACAATGGATTTCTAAGAGATTCATTATGTGGAATTTCTCCAACGGAGTGTGTCATATCATAATTGCGTTTGAAGTTCGGTTTATAAGTTTGAGTAAAATCCGATTGTGGTTTGGGAGTTTTGCGAATTGTGCCTGTATAATTTGTTGGTGGCATACTATGGCGATTTTGAACTGTCGGATTTCCCTCATTTTGACTAATATCCAATCTAGATAATGATCCAGAAAGATGGTCATTTGCCTGAGTATTTGGGGTATCATCTGGTATCTCACCAGCTGAAATGGATTCTAGATTAGCAGCCGCTAACCCGTTAATGATATTATTCATTTTAATTTTTAGTTCTGCTATTTCAGTTTTAAATTCGGGTGCTTTCTTTTGAAGTGCATCTAATCTATTCAAAACATGTTCACTTTTAGAAAAGGCTTTATTCTGTCTGTGAAAATCAGGTTCTTTTTTATCGGCTTGTATCAAATACTCAATTTCTCTAACCTTGCCCTGACAAATTTCCAATTCTTGAGTTGGAGTGTTAATCAACCTGGTATCACGTTCCATCAGTCCCTGACTTTCTTCTTCCATTACCTTTTTTAATTTTGAAGCTAGAGTCCTAACACCCCCTTCTACATCCATTCCTCTCATCAATAACTCGTATTTGATTTCCTCACTATCTAACATTCCTACGTCCATGATTCTAATTTATATTTTTTTCCGAATAAATTTACCAAAAGAAATTTGTAAATATTTATGTTAGTAAGCATAGATTTTTTAAATAAGTATAAGAAAATATAGGTTTTTTTTTTTTTTTTACCAAAATTTATAAAATACAATATACAAAAAAATATATTTTTTTTTTTTTTTTTTTTTTACCAATAAATTTAAGTTTTTTAGAATTTTAATATATGGGCTTCAGCTTCGATACTGTCACGGTACTTGTTTACTCTTCTTTGTTCCATTACTCCTTTACTTTATCTGAATTTGTTTTATTTGATTTACACTTGTAGGATATGTGTTTCACATATGATTCTAACTACAGTGTACTGAATAAAGATTTTTATGAATGGTCATAAATTCTAATTTATTCAGGTTGAATGTAAGATAATTTCAATTGAAATATTCAACTACATTCATCTAAATTTCGAATAAAAAAAATAGATTTTATTACATTAGTTTATATTGTAATTATATATCACACCTTTTGCATTTTATTGCAAAAGCGCTAAAATTTGCTTGCTCATTGCTTACGTTTGGGCGCCATTCTACTGTAACGTACGATTTGGTAAGTCGGTATATACCTGCCAAAACGTAGTTAAGTGTCTTTTGAAGAGAACGATTTATTACCTATCCACATGTTCTCTTATAAATTTGCCAGGCGAATACTCAGTGGTATCGTGGGTTGTGTGGATAGACAAAAGGGGGAATGTGCTTTACACACACAAATGGAAAAAAAGAGTTTCGAGTAAACATATTATCTCTTAAAATCGAGATAATTATCTTTGCTTCTACTTACGTACATTGTGACCAATATGTCCACCTCAGCCCAAATGAAGTTAATTTAGTTAAACATTATTAATTTTTCAATTCACAAAATATAGTTTTATTAACAATTCAAAATTTATACAATTATAAATTTGTATAAGTATAGTAATAAACATAGGTTTAGAAAATACTAATAATCATTATTAACTAAATTTTAAGTAATGAATTTAATTGTCAAAATTTCTTTTATAATTCAATTTAGCCAGAGGGGCATTTTAATTAACAAAGATTTTAATGTAATATGTTAGTTCATTTTTTTTATTATTCTTTTGGTAATTTACTCACGAATTTTTAATATTTTCACCAAGTCAATTTGTTGTTGATAACCCTTACTAAAAACGTTTACCCACGTCTCGTATGTACGGTAATGATCATTAGAGTTGATTAATTATCATTAGCACTAAATTTGAGGTTACGTAATTAGAATCTTCATTTAGCACAGATCACTCAATGATGTATCACACGTTGAATTTACGTTTTACGAAAATATCTGACCAGCAGAAGATCAATTACATTGATATTTGAATTATGACGAAATCATGGTATATAATTCAACAATTATAAATCTGCAATTAAAACCGAGTTTCCTAACCAGAAACACTTTTATTAACACATGTCACATTTTAGTGGAATATCACATTCTTACCTCGGTTATAGGTATCAACGAAATTTGATATGTTGTAAAAATTTTATATTGATTCTATCAATATCAATACGTAATGAAACCTTTTTTTTATATAATGGTTTGATTTAATTCCATGCAAAACCTTTTTAATATGTAGTTACATAAAATTTATTTATTCTGGTTTAATTAACTTTTAATGTATACAATGGGAAGATCAATATGACATTCCTCTACTAAACACAACTTAGGAATCAGCATGTACAATTAAATCATCATATTATCTACCTGACCTTTTTTTGTTTTCTCCTATGTCAATTTTATTTTACATAACGGGACATCAAATGAGAATTTGCATATCAAATATGAATTATTAATTTAATGACCATATTAGGTAATAACGAAATTATTTCTTAATAAAGCAAGTCAGGGTTTGAGATGCAAAACGTTACCGTAATATAATAAATATGTTTAAGTACAGAAAATTTACGCTACATCCGTCTATCCATCTAACGGGTTCAGCACGATAACTTAAGTATCTTTTCGCCCACAGACAAATCCTATTGAAATTGTAAAAAATTGGTTCATTTTAAGACCTAGCCCTCATACAAAGGCCTCGTTTGGATTGGGCTTAAATAACCGTATTATAATAGATATCGCTTTGAAAATTAACAGGTAATTTGTATGCAAATTTTGTATGCACGAATAATCATTCCAAATTTCAAAGGAATCGGGTCAGCCCTTATCGTCGTACCTATACAAACCACACTTCCGATATTCACATAATTCCCTAAAAATTCATAAAAATGGAAATATTTGATTAAACTGTTTAACGTGTACTTTGGTAACCTTATCAAATCTGAATATAATTGGACCATTTTTGGACTAAGGCCCCCACAAATTTCGACTGATATTCAGTTAACTCGGTCTTTCGGCAAAAAATAAACCAATTCCTAAAATTCGATCTGTGTGTGTTTTCTACACTAAATAAATATCTAACAAAAGATAGATCCCATCGGTCCATGTTCGGACTTGGGACCCATTTTCCGAAAAACACAGGTGTAGGGTATCATATGGTCGGTCTTGACCGACTATAACTTTCTTACTTGTTGTTATTAAAAAAAATATATTTTTAGTCAAAAGTTTTACAGAAATGTTATCTTTACTTTAGAAAAAAGTCTAACAGTTGAACAGGTCATTGTGGAAGGTATTCATGGATTTTGCCAATTTAACTTCTCTACTATTAAACACATTTGTCGTTAAAAATGGATGTTAAGGCCCAATGTGTAAATGTTTACTCGTTTTTTCAGTATGTTTACGCTTTTATTTTACGTTGTTGCTTTAGAAGCTGACGCATCTTACGCCATAAATTTCAAATGAATTCGCTATAACTTGAAAGACGTTTTAATTAAATTAAAAAGAGTCACTGCTTGACTTGACTTTTTTGACTCGTAAATTTTGATCTTGTCTTGTGTTTTTGAATTTTATTTGTATTTTCTCTGTGTGGCTGATGTTGTTGCTGTTCTTGTTCTTAAGTTTACTAACAAAGATTTTATTGGAATTACTTTATCTGATGATATTTATTATTCGTCTTTTATCATATGGGAATGTACATATAAGTCAGTCGGTCCTTACCTAAATGCATGGTGAGTGAGTGATATATTTTTTAACATTGGTTCCCAAACTTTTGTGCGCCATGTCCCATTTTTAACTAATAAAAATTATCATGTGCCCTCTACACTTTGAAAGTTTTGCAAAGCTATTGTATTTATAAAAGATTTATCAATATGTAATTACAATCACTCTAATAAAAATAATTTCAGTTTCCTACTTAAATTGGGTAAATTTACACAAATTGTGTAATTCTACTAAAAAATATTGGAAATTTACTAAATTTTTTGTAGTATATTTTTTGAATTTGTTGAAGTTTACCCAAGTTATAGTAGGAAGCCGGACTCAGTTTTTTAGGGTGCTGTTGCCGATGTTTTTCTAAGTAAGAACAAATTTTAATATAAGTAATCCCAAGAACTTGCTTGTTGCGCCCCAAAAACATTTAAATTGCCCACAAGTGGGGCGAGAATCAAAGGTTGGGAATCAGTGTTTAAAAAAAACTGATTGTGATATTAAAAAAAAATTGTTCGGAGAGACTTAAGGAAAATTTACCAGCTCTGGGTAATACAAAAATTAAAGCTTGTGACTTTAAAGATTTAGGAGCTGACTTCAATGATATTGAACTTCCTGTAACACTTTTATAATCGTTAGTAAGAAAAAAAGTATGTTCTTCATATATTAATCGTAAGAGATTGAAGATTTTTCTTCGTGCATGTGTAACATTTACTCATGTACTGCTTTTTCAATATGAATTCAGTGAATAAAACCCTTTAATTTATTAGAAGTATTCAGAGTTGAGGGCACTTGTTGTGGTAATAATGCAAAAGAAAAATTTTTCAAAAAATCATTTATTTTGCAGAGTAGCAAGAAAAAATCTGAATACGGCTACTAGTTTTAAATTTGATTTTTTTCCATCACAATTTTAAGTGAATTGTTTTAAATTTTAACAACCATCAAAATACACAGCAAAAAATATGCATGCCATTTTTGGGTAGAATCCAATTCTAAACAGGTTAAGGTAGTGATACATTTTATATAGTTTAAATTTATCTAACTGGTCAAAGGCGCCACAAAGACCTGTTAAAGTAGAAATGACGATTACGATCCAACACTTTCTTGGTGAATGTCAGGAGTCTTATTATTCCAAGTCCAGAGATTTCTTTTAGACCTCAACGCGTGGCTTCCTAAAGTTAGGGAGGATACGGCAAAATTGGTTTATAAGCGCTATTAGCTGCATTCGGTTAATATCCCGTTTGTCAGTCTCCTTCCGACATGATGTCCACATATTTCTTTTAGACCTTCTCGTGTGGTTTCCTAAGGTAAGGTAAGTGAGAATGACGCCAAAATAGTTTTATAAGCACTCTTTGCTGCATTCTGTCAATTTTTGTGAAGAATTTTGTTGTTGCCTTCGATTTTTCTTCCATACCATGTTCGTCTATATGCTATCATTTGTTATCGTCCTTCTATTAATCCACAAGTTTCTAGTGTCGAGCTTGATTTTCTTAAAGGCAAGGGAGAGTGGTAGAAAAACTTCCTTAGCTTTCATAAACACTTCGATCTGAAGAGTGAGAGTGCAGTACAGTGGAAACTTATGTGCTCCACTGTATCGTTATCCCCAGCTACACCGAATATCCAAAGACTGTTATTATTATACTTCCCTGCCTTTTTGGTGTATATCGCCGCTTAACACTGACCCGTGTTAAGCCTACCAGAATTTTAAAAATTAGGTCACATTAGGAGAGCAAAATTTCCAATTGACCTTGCTTCCAGGACATCAATACACAGGCCCTGGAAGCAAATAGCAACTCTTATCCCCCCGTATCCGCATACTGCATACCGAATATGTCCAATGGTATCAGATAAAGAAGGATTTCTAATGCAGCCGTAGGTGTAGAACGAAGAGCACCAGTGATGCACATCGACGCTATTCTCTATACCTCTGTGATAATGACATAGTTAACTTTTGGCTCTAAAGCAGACAATGATTCCATACAACAGAATTGGACGCATCACTGCTGTATAAATCCAATTAACGATTTTATGGCTAAAGCCCCTTCGTTTTCCAACGGCTTTTTTACAGAAATATAAATCAATCGTTGCTTTTCTCACCCGTTCCTCAATATTACGCCTGAAATTAAACTTTCTATCTAGAAATACTCCAAGATACTTGGCTCCATCTGAGAAGGTGATTTCAGAGCCGTAAAGAAAAATGGGATCAAAAGCAGGAATGTTATTTTTCCTTGTAAACAAGACAAGCTCTGTTTTACTGGGATTAACTGAACCTGAAGCTTTTAATCGCCCAGATTAATGTTGGCATATTTATTATTTCGAAAGCAATTTTAGATGCTTGGACATTGGATCGTTCCAAAGCCTGAAACGGCGTCATGGAACTGCCCGGAAAATTTGTGTATAGAAGGAGACCCAGCGACTCACCACTATATGTAGACCACAACCCATTAGAATCCTTCAGGTATTCCAGGGTGCAAGGAGAAGAAGCTAGAACTTTGCGAAGCCTGGATGCCTCAGAAACGTCTTCTACGCTGCCTTAGAAGTTTTTCCAAGAATCACATTTGTCAATTCTGATCATCTTCTTATAACTCTTAAGTTGCAGCCTGTATGCAGACCAGTCCTCGTCCGAACTTGAAAATTTAGCCTTATTAAAGAGATTTCTGCAGGAATCTCTGTTCGTCTGCAGCTCATTTGACCAGCAAGGTGTTTTTTTTTTGCTTTGCAGAAGGCCAAGACGCATCAAAGGACCTATTACAAACATTTGTTATATGGTCAACCGGGAAGTCAATTTCCGCCAAACTATGCGGTTCTGGCAAGGGCACTTCATCTAAAAGCAAAGAAAAATTATTCCTATATTTCACCCAGTTTGTTCTCCTTAGATTTCTAGAGACTGTCTCAACCGGGCCACGCTCCCTAAGTAAAAACCCAATGTAGCGATGATCTGAGAAAGAATGTTCTTCCAAAACTCTCCAGTGATACAAGTGTTACGTCAAGAACCTCTTGCCGCCTACTTGTAACGAAAGTTGGTACACTACCCCTGTTACAAATATACAGAGCTTTTTGCAGGGATCTCTTCTCGTTTGCAACTCATTTGACCACCAAGATGGCTTTTTTGCTCCTAGGCTTTGAAGAGAGCAGAACTATTTTGCCTGAGTGACATCGTGGTTTTGTGTTATAATCCATTTTAAGAGTACTGGTGTCACTTTGCTCTCAAGCGAACTGTGAACTTCTTCGCTGTAGCTTTCGCTCCTATACTCGCCGTTTGTAAAGTCAGAATAATATTAAGTGCAGTGTAGATTCTATGAATCTACACTGCACTGCAACATTGGTTTCAGGTGCATAGTATGGTGATAGATTTATTTGATTCACTTAACTTAGAAGTGAAAGCAAATTTTTGCTGGGCTATAGCTCAATTACTTAAGTAGCAATTACCGAAAATGCACATTATCATTATAAATGTGTGTAGATGCCAATTTTTTTTTTTTTGTAAAAATATATTAAAGAATATAAAGAAGAAAGGAAGTAGATGGTCAAGAAGCCAAACATTAATTTCGGTACAGCTGAGGATGATAATGGCGTTATTCATGTTTTAACATCCGGTGCATAAAATTACACTATTCATCCGTTCATCCCATCCATCGATATACAGACCCAGAGTGTAATTTTGTTAATCTCTGTTATGAGACTCATTATGCAGATATTTTGAAGTTTTTGTTTTTGGTTTCCATCACTGACTGCAATATTTATGAGAACAATTTGGCAGCAGCATATTAAAGGAAGTTTTTAAGTGTAAGAAGATATGATGCTTGCAAACAAGTGTTAGGAATGGTTCTTTGGCAGTTTGTTGCCTAAGAAGAATTAAATTTATTAAAATGTTTCCCTCTCTTTTTTTTATTTTGTATAGACAAAATCTAAAATTACTTTTGAAATCATAAATTTTGTAAGCTTAAGTCAATAATACAAATCACACTCTGACATTTCATTCATTCACCCACCAACACATACTCATCCCAAAAAAAAAACACCATTATGCAAAATAACCCTTTGTCACAAGTTTGGAATGATTAAACCCTTAAATTTGGCAAACAAACATGTAAAATAGACACATATGCATGATCATAAACGCACATAAAACCAACAAATGCCATTAAAATCCTTTTGAAAACCAGTTGAAAAGTATAAAATCCTTTTTATTCAAAAACCCATTCTACGCTCCAGTTCGTAACAAGGGGTTTGAATAAAATTAAACTTTCATAGATGTGTAGATTAGAATGGCACTTATGTGAGGTTCAACTTTTCGAAATTTTAATAAAACTATGCAAAGACTATAAAAAAGCGTTAGGTACTTGGTTTAAATGTAGAGTTGCCGGACGGCCGGGAACAAAGTTATAAAGTAATACATCGACCGTTTTGTAGATCTGGCATCACCAAAGAAAATTGGAAAATTCTGGCAATGCCAAACTAAAGTTCAAACGTAAAGCAAAGAGAGACAAAAAACAATCTGCATTCTCACTGTCAAACTGGTATCTTCCATCTCGCTCACATTTCGATTTGTGATAAAATTTCGTAAACAATACCATATGGTTTTTGTTTACTTGTTTTTCAAACGCCATTTGTTATCCTACTCTATGACTCTGGGCCGGGAATGGCTTAGATTTTCCAGTTATTTTGGGTCTGGTCCAATTTCCAGTTAATTTGTCTAGCTAAAAAATATTTTATTCAATTTTAACAATTATTTTTTTATTAAATGTATTTTACATTTTTTTGACTACTTTTTGAAGTATGTTCACTACTTTTTTTATTACTATTTCGAACATCTCGAGCGGTCTAGTGTTGATTTCGGCACGAATTTTTTCCCCGAAATCTTCGATGATGTGAAGATTGCTTGGTGTCCTTTTTGCTTTTTAAACATCCTTATTTTTCTGTGGTTATTTGAAAAAAAAATCTACGATAACAATCCTTAAACCCTTGACGAGCTAAACATCTACACTTCCAGATAATCGAAAAAGTAATGGAAATGCTTAAAAAAGGTACATTTTGCAGTGGCCAATAGAGTTGACAATTTGATTGATGCTATATTAGAAAAGAAGTCAAAAATATCTTACATTTGAAAATCGGTTGATTTGTTTGAAGTTTTTAAAAAAAGATCCAGTTATTTTTTCAAAAGCCAGCTGAATATTTTCTACTGTCCAGGTTTTTGACTTCTATTATCTGGCAACCCTATTTGCATGCGACTAGTCTGGCAGCGTAAGATACCAAAGATAAAAAATAGCAGTAACTACTTCACTTACAAACTAAATTTTGCGCGTTAGATTGAGAAGTTAAAGCAATGTCCACCTGACCAGATCCTGATCCATAGTGATGCATCAAGGAAAGCGGGGTTGTGAGTAGAGTTGCCAGAATTTTATTTCGAAAATGCGGGACAAACTCCCGAAAAATACAAAAATGGCGGGATCTTATAAATTTTCGCGGGACAAAAATATTTTTATGAACAAAAATTTAGCAGCATGTTGTCAAGTTTTATTGTTTTAAATAGAGACTACCAACCTCTAGTGCATTTTGAAATATAAAAAATGTGTTTGTTTTTCAAAAACATTTTTTTCGTGCTGCTTTAGAGACTAATTTAGCTAAAGTAAATTTTAGTACACACATTTCCATTTTGAAGATACAATGCTGGACCAGAATTACTCCATGGAAATTTTATAAATATTTTTCCCGGAAAATTTTTTGAAAAACATTTTTTTTTTTAACAAACACTAAGATTTTTTGTTATACCCAATTCACACCTGATGTGAAATCTCGTTCGATAAAGATTTCGATCATATGGTTGAGTAAAAAATGATGCAGACCATATGATCGAAATCTCGTTCTAAAGAGATTTCACCTTTATTTTTTTGTAACCAACACTCAGGGGATGCCCCCTACAAATGCAGTGCATTGTGTTGATATCAGGATAAAAGGTTATGGGAGGGAGGAAAGATGGAGTAGTGTTTGTGAACATTTGATTTAAACTTTGGCACGTTGTAAGTAACAGGAAAGACTTCCACAGGAAGTTTATTCCACATACGACTTTTACGGCTTATAAACGAGTTCTCCCTATAATGCGTTGTGCGACCTACTTCACATTCGACCACAAACGGATGTGATAAAAACCGAGCCCTCGCTTATCTCTGCAGAGCACCTCCCATGGTAGTATCGATAGAAAAGTGTAACACAACCATAGAAAAAAATAGAAATGAAACAGAGTCGTATTTCACTTGAATAAGTATTAGTGACAGCACATTATGTAACTTTTGACGTTTAATAAAAACAATGCAAGAAAAAGGAGAACAACAACAAAGCAAACAACAGAAGAGAAAAAAAAAGTTTTTAAACTATCAATAGTGCGTATTATCTTTAAAAAATCGTTGAATACAGCAAAATAAATAATAAATTTAATTAAATGAAAGACAAATTCCATTTTTTATAAACAAAGAATCTAATTTGATATTAAATACGTGTGAGATGAGGAAGAACAAGCATTTTGCCACCATATTGGAAAATACATCAAATACAACACTGCGTACCTTCTAATCTTTTCTATGAACACAACCCTCATTTCTACGATGTGGTGTGAATACGCATTTATTTTTTCCTTAAAAAGGTTCTAAATCCACATCATTTGGGCGGCAAGATAAAACCAATTTTACAAAAGCTTACAAATAAGCCTTTTTAAAACTTAGGCTTTTAAAGTAAAAAATAGTTGTTGTTAAAAAAAATTGCAAAAAAAGCGGGAATATGGAATCCCGCGCGGGACGCGAGAATCGGTGATGAAAAGCGTTTTTGGGCTGTTTTTCATATTAATTCGAATTCTTCCGTCTTCCTGTTCAACAGAAATAAATTTTGTGTTTCATCAAATTCAATAGCATTTTCCAAGATGGTGATGGCGACTTATTTTAAAGTCGCCATCACTTCGGGTTCATTAGCTATGAGTTTTCAAAAATGCCTAAAATGGCGATTAAACTTTGACTCAAAAAATCATTGTATAAGGTCGCGTTCCAGTAGCATTTTCGATGTTAAGCAGTGTAATCTGTTTAGCTCCGTCAGCTCTAATTTTTAAGTTAAACCATGAACAAAATTTGTAACATTTATATTTTAGGAATAACTGAGATTTTTTGATAAATTTTAATGGCTAAACGTATAAAAATAAGTGTCATTCTTATAAAAATTGATAAAAGAGTAAATGATTGTAAGTTTAAAAAGCTTTAGAAATTTCGCCACCTTTATTGTTTGTATAACAATTGTATCATATTCATATGGACAAACACACTCATATGTAAAATATAATATTGTTTGTTTTTGCTGCTGTTGTTGTCGTCGGTATTTGTAACTTTCGTAAATGCAACCCTTTTTAATCCTTTTGGCCATTTTATAATGTGTATATAGCACTTTATTATACCCCAGCGTATGATTACTGTTAGCATCAAACAATTTTATCATTTTTAATCATCAGGACTATACTCTAGCAGTATTGAAGTAAATTTCAGTTTGGTGACATTTTCGAATTAAAAACCATATTAAGTTATTATCGGTAACTTTGAATGTTTGTTAATGTTCTATTTATATTGTATTTTAGTTGAGGACAGAACATCCCAAAAAAGGGAGATTTTTTTTTGTATATTTTATATAAAATTTGAAAAGAACGTTTTTTTGTGGATGGTGGCGGTTTGTTTGTTTTACACTTTTCAAAATAAAGTTTATTTATATTTACACCCTTTACAAATATAGGATATATGAACAGGGTTGGGCAAAATGAGCAACATCCTTTGAATTCTTAACTAGTATTATTTTTTTAATTTAATAAAAATGGGACACTAACTTTTTCCAAAATTTCTAGAAATTTTTTAAAAGTTTTTTCATTTTATTTTTACTTCATTTTGCACCACCCTGTATAATACATGTGAATATGTATGTATCACAAGGGCATATATATATGAATATCTAACGTTACTTCTTTAATATAATTTACATGTTAATATGCTTAAATTTTAATTTGACTAGTACACTTGTTGGGGATTAAAGTCTACAAAAGTGTGTTTGTCTAGATATATTAATATTTTTAAACCCCCATTAAAAGTTTTTATCAAAGTCACTTCTTCTGTATTTATAAAATTGCTGACATAAGCTTCATTCGATTATATTATTATACAAACATATTATTTACAAACAAGTTATGTTAAGTATATCCCCTAGATCGTAAAAACCTTAGCAAGCGGGAATCCGACTAAACCTTTACAACACAGTAAAAAGTTTTGGGTTAAATTTAAAACCTTTCGGAACACATTTTAAACCACCTTGGAATTAAATTGAAAGTTAAATCCGAAATGGTTTATATGTTAAACCATATAGGAATTAAAAATTTGTTTTTCTTTATGTTATTTCTTTTAGTTTTAGTTTAATGCAAAAAAATAATTAAAGTTCTCTCTTAAAAAACTAATAAAAAATAAACGTCAAACGTCATCAACAATTGTATTTCATCAAGTTTAAAATAAACACTGAACAAGGAATTGAAAACAGCTGTTGTATTGAGTGAGCAAAAAAAAATTATTCATTCAATGAAAGTGTGTCAAAATGTTTGCAATGTACGCAAAAATAAAAATTTATAGATAATTTTATGTTATCAAAATTTGTGATCCAGAAAGTGAAGTTTTGATTCCGACCAGAATATAATTATCAAGTAAGTATTGACTACAAACGTTTTGCAATCGTTTTTAATTAATTTTTGTTTAACCTTACTTTTAGACCACCTGAATCTTAAAGCAGAAGGCAGAGACTGGAATTTTTCCATAAATAATTAATTACACAATACTGATCCAGCAACTGCTTTTGTTTCTTTTTGATGGAACGACATCAACAAACCGTGCCGAAATTGATTTGGAAGACCCCCAGATATGATTTCGTAATATAGAAGAATTATCACTTATCCATGTAGTTTTACTGAGTTTGGGTGAAAAATGCATCAACATTCCTCTTCAGTTTAACTTTATTCAGGTATTTGATCTGTATTTTAAGTCTTCTTATTTATTCAATACACAAAAATATTAAAAAAAAAACATAACCTTTTGTTTTATTTATTTTTGGGTAAATTTTATGAAAGGGGTACTAATTTTAGTCCTGCCTAGATTAAAATTAACACCCGTTTAGGTATACAATTGTTTACATTAATAAGACTATTTGGGAATTATTTTAACACAAAAAAAAAGGTTAAAAAGCCACTCTCTCACTCTCTTTTTATCTCTTTAAAAGTACACATTTAAGGGAATAAATTTAATTCTTTTTGTCTTTGATATATATACACACCAGCTAGGAATTAAAATTAACCCAAAACTTTTTACTGTGAAATATTTATTGATATCATAGGAAACTTACACTTCATTTAATTTTAAAAGTTATTTTGAAATTATTACGTAGGCAGAAACTATAGCCCCCCCCTAGAGTAAAACTGCGTTTACAGTTTTTCATTCGGTGATCATTTGTCCTTTTTAGAGGACTTTAAAGTTTGAAAGGACATTTTAATTAAAAAAATTCTCCATCGCGATAAATGTTTACTAATTTTTTATTATCCTTTATGAACTTTAGTAATACAATTTTCTCATAATTTTAATGATTTTTTTTTAAATCCACGCCCACAAAAGCGGGCGGGCCGAAAAAAATAAATTTTGTAGTCCCCCGGGGTCTAAGTGCAAGACTTTAAACTTCTTCTAACATAAAAAGGTTTCATTTGTTTAACAAGAATGTAAAAATAGCTGCAAAAAATTGCGTTTTTTCAAGTTTTTTTAGTTCTTTAAGGGGATATTTGTTGCCCCTGATCCGATTTTACCCATTTACGAACTTAACCGGCCTGTGACCATGAGACACATTCGTGACAATTTTCAGGAGCCTAGCTCTTTTCATAGAATGACTTAGAATCAATAATAGATCAATAAAATATATACTTTATGGGCCGACCAATATTTTTATGCGTTACAAACGGAACGACAAAGTGAGTATACCCCCATACTGTAGTTAGAGCACAGCCCATATACAGACTCGACAGTAGAGTTTTATAACGAAAAATGGGAAAAAACTAAGCGATTTTAGGAGAAAAAAGAGCGGTTTTTAGCTACTTTTAAGCTAACATGGCAACACTTTCTACGACTTAGGAGTGAGTGAAACAATAAAAACTGATCTGGCATCTATTTTTCCTACACTGAAAGAATTTTGTTCATTACGGCTATGAAAACGTACATTGATTCTATGAAAAAAATCATTAGAAGTGAGCCAATGATGCCCTTCATAGAATCTATGAAACAAATTCATAGAAACCAGAAACCTATGAAAAAGTTCATAGGCTATGGAAAAAAAATTATTATTCAATTCTATTTTTATTTATATTTTTATTTTATTTTTTTTATTTTATTTTTATTATTTTATTTATTTACAATTTTCTATTTTTAAAAATTTATATTTTTTTTAACTTATCCCCACCGAGATTCGAACATAGAACCTCTTGTTCGTGAAGCTTAGTCTCTAGCCACTTAGATAAATTATATAAACAAGTAACAACACTTAAAATTTATTTTATTCTGCTAACATATTGAGTTTGTGTCTTTGCTCTGTTACAATGCTCTGCCAAAAGCTGTGTGTGTGTTTGTAGAAATCAAATATTTTGTGTATTTACAAAAATGAAGCGTTATGAAGCCAAGCGTTAGTTGGCGAGAGTTTTCTTCTTTGGTGGCGCTGATAGCTAAGGCGTCGACAATTACCACTTCAGCCGGTAGGTCTTGGGTTCGAGGCCCGGTCAGGGCAGCAATGAAAAAAATTTTTTTTTAATGTTTTTTTTATTTTTTTTTTTATTTTTTTAATAAATTTATTCAACTGTTTTAATTATTGTAATATTATTTTAAATTTTAAAAAATTAAATGGCATATTGATGGCATTTTCTTCTATGAATGCCATTCATTAATTCTATGAATTTTTTCTATGAATTTAATAAAATCTATGAATAAAATTATATGAAATATTTCAGAATACTAATGAATATTCGTTCAGCCAATGAATTGTTTCATAGATTCTATGAATTTGGTTTTATGAAATTTGTTCATAGATATAATGAACAATAATTCTTTCAGTGTATGGCGCGTTATATTACCTTTCCCTTTCTAACCTAATTCATAGAATTGAAAAAATTAACCATATGGTTCAAGACTACTTTTTGACACCTGTCACTTATGTCGAGTCTGTATTAGTCTGTGGTTAGAGGGTATAAAAACAACGAAAAATTTTGAGTACAAATTTAATCGAATTTAATAGTAAAATTTTATTAAAAGTTTACTCAATATTAATTATTTTATATGTTTTTTCATTCTTTTTGGTTTAAATTCAATAAGTAAACGGATAGTAAAGCTAGAGACCCTAGTTTTTAATAAATTTTATCTTAGGTAAGATCCTGAAGATGTTGATTAATAAAATAAATAAAATTTATTTAAAAAAACTAAGGCCTCAAGCTTAGCTATCCGTTTACTTGTTTACTCAATACTATAAAACTGTTTGCTGGTGCAAAATTAAGTAATTTTTTACTCACAGGGGTAGTATTCCACCCCATAGGCCCATAAACGGGCTCTCAAGTACACTATTTTTTTTTTTTTTTTTAGAAAAAAATATTAGTTAATTGTGTATGGGGCATTCCAAGCCAAATCACTCACTCAGACCCGACCCCTTTCGATTTTTTTTTTTTTTTGGATATGTTTTAGTACTTACTAAATGCAACTTGGACACCAATTTTCAGCCTTTTATTTCAAGATGGTGTTGAGTAATCAATTTTTCAAAATGGCGATTTTCTCAAAAAAATTAAGAAATTGAAATTTTTAATTAATTTTGACCATTAAAAAATATAGATATTTTAAAAAAAGTTGGACAACGTTTTGTTGGTATTTAAATGTAGTTTTAGAAAAAAAATATGAAAAAATTATTCGAAGTAATTATTACTTATTTTTTGACGTTTAAAAATTAAAATCAACTTTTTGAAAAAGTCCGAAACCTTCGATTTTTTTGTAAAAAACAATAAAAATTCTACTCTAAATTACGCAACTTTTAAGCCATAATTCGAGATGTGATCACAATTCTTTCTCTTTTTTTTAAAAATATTGAGAAAACAGAAAAAAATCCATATTTTTCCTTGTAATCCGTTTTCTAAACTTCAAGGCCCATGAGGAACGCCTTGCCCATTTCCGATCGCTCTAAATTTTTGTGAGACGTATTTCTACCTCGAAATGAATATATCTAGGGTAAGTTAGGGTCAATATCTACCAATTTATTTTTTTTGGAGCACCATATAAAATAAATCAGAGCCAAAAAATAAAAGGTGCAATTTTAAAAATTTAAAAAAAAATAGAAAGAATTGTGATCACATCTCGAATTATGGCTTAAAAGTTGCGTAATTTAGAGTACAATTTTTACAATTTTTTACAAAAAAATCGAAGGTTTCGGACTTTTTCAAAAAGTCGATTTTAATTTTTAATCGTCAAAAAATAAGTGATAATTACTTAGAATAATTTTTTCATATTTTTTTTTCTAAAACTACATTTAAATACCAACAAAACGTTGTCCAACTTTTTTTAAAATATCTATATTTTTCAATGGTCAAAATTAATTAAAAATTTCAATTTCTTAATTTTTTTGAGAAAATCGCCATTTTGAAAAATTGATTGCTCAACACCATCTTGAAATAAAAGGCTGAAAATTGGTGTCCAAGTTGCATTTAATAAGTACTAAAACATATCCAAAAATAAAATAAATCGTAAGGGGTCGGGTCTAAAAGTGAGTGATTTGGCTTGGAATGCCCCGTATACATACGTACAATTAATATAATCACTGTAGCAAAAAAAATCAGAAAAAAGTTACTTCTGTATTTTAATGATGAAAATGTAGGTCAAGGTAAAAGTTGGATGGGGAGATTTTGGTTTAGCCACCAAATTTTTTTTATTATCAAAAAATTACACATTTTCGTGAAAAAAAATATTTAACGAAGTCGAATTTTTAGAAGGTTATGCCACCATTGGGTACACAAAGAGAAGAAACATGATTGAGGGGGGGCAACGTAGTATGATTGATAACTAAATCATAACATGATAAATCAGCGAAGATCATTATCATTATGATCTTCGCTAATCATAGAATGATAAAAAATTTTATTTTATGATTGTTGATGATCATAGTATGATTGTCACAATCATATATACATTAGAGTGTCCCTTATTTTGGAAATGTTGGAAATGTTGAGACGGTACCCCCTCATTTTTTTCCTTTTGACTAAAAAATAACTCAGGAAAAATTTTACGCCCCTACGACCTCGCCTTCCCTACGCGACGGGGCCTTAAAGAACGGGGCCTTAAAAATAATTTTTCCATACAAACCAAAAAATTTTTTTTTGATTTTTAATTTTTTTGTTATTAATTATAATATAACTTGGTTAGCTTATTCACGACAAAAAATTTGATTTTGGTGGGATGAGGCTTTCAGTTCTAAAAAATTTTTCTAAAAAAAAAATTTTGAGCTTTTGGGGTCCTACAGTAAAAATTTTTTAAAAAATTTTTTTTTTTAGTTTTGACAAGCAACGGTTTTAGTTGTAATGTTGCTTTTAATGGTATATATTCATAAAAAAATATTATTCATATCTGTGACATCTTGATCGTGTATCGAAAAACATCAAAAATGCATTTTTTACCCTTTTTTAGATCACGATAAAGATGTCACAGATAGGAATAATATTTTTTTATGAAAATATATCATTAAAAGCAACAATTCAACTAAAACGGTTGCTTGTCAAAACTAAAAAAAAATATTTTTTAAAAAATTTTTACTGTAGGACCCCAAAAGCTCTAAATTTTTTTTTTCGAAAAATTTTTTAGAACTGAAAGCCTCATCCCACCAAAATCAAATTTTTTGTCGTGAATAAGCTAATCAAGTAATATTATAATTAATAACAAAAAAATTTAAAATCAAAAAAAAATTTTTTTGCTTTGTATGGAAAAATGATTTTTAAGGCCCCGCTCTTTACGGCCCCGTCGCGTAGGGAAGGCGTGGTCGTAGGGGCGTAAGATTTTTCCTGAGTTATTTTTTAGTCAAAAGGAAAAAAATGAGGGGGTACCGTCTCAACATTTCCAACATTTCCAAAATAAGGGACACTCTAATATACATATATGATCAAATGAATCAACTATACTTACACATTTGACTCATTTGTCACAACTTAATACTCCTCTTAGTTTTAGAGATGGCAAATGCGACCTTTATCATAACATGACTGTAGCGATCATATTAAGATCTTCGCTGATCATAGTACACTCATAGAAATATCTATTAGTAAACCCATTGTAGATCAAGTTTTACAGAATACTGCAGTAGTCAACAAAAATTAATGTTTATAGCGTTGAATAATCAGTATAGTTTGCTTTCCATCGAGTTTCGCGTTTCTAAACGGCAAGTTTGATATATAATTTCTATTGGGATTGAAATACTAGTTTCAAATATAGTCGAGGTAAATTACTGGCTAAAAACTGCAAGCACAGACTAATACAGACTCGACATAAGTGACAGGTGTCAAAATAGTTTTCCTTAACCATATGATTAATTTTTCTCAAATTATTCTACGAATTAGGTTAGAAAGAGAAAGCTAATATAACGCGCCCTATGAAAAATAGATGCCAGATCGGTTTTTATTATTGTTTCACTACTCCTAAAGGGGGCCATACACGATACTGCATGCTGTACAATTGGCTGGATGAAAACGTGATTTTGATCGTGTATGGGCTGGTGGACGACCATTACAAAAACAAAATTCACATGTCTATCCAGCAAGCTGTACAACGAGACTGCAAATATATGGGCACCTTAAGTCGTAGAAAGTGTTGTCATGTTAGCTTCAAACAGCTTAAACAGCTCTGTTTTCTCCTAAAATCGCTTAGTTTTTCCCAATTTTTTGCTATTAAACTCTACTGTCGAGTCTGTATATAGTGCTGCAAGTTTAAATATTGCGCTGACCAAAATATGTTTTTGTTAATGATTTAGTAAAAAGTCTAAATTATTTTTAAATACTTTAAGAAATTGTTTAACAAAAAATATGTTGTAAGTATTTCGTATTTATGAGTGTAAAACTAAACATAAATCAAAAGTTAAAAACACACAAAACATATTTTTGTACTTTGTAAAAGTTACTTATAAACTTTCATCAAAAAATATTTATATCAACGACAAAAGTTTACGTGCCCAACAAACGTTAATCAACTCGGTTAGACTAATGTTAAAATGTATACAACACAGAACTTTAAAGGAATGATTTTATTCAAAATTAAATTAGAACACAGGATTATTTTCTTGTGAATTGAGAAATGACTTTTGGATTTTCTACACAGAAAATAATATGATGTGTTTTAATTAAAATTTTCACTGTTTTTAAATTTAATATCAATTTAATAATTTTTTTTTTTAAATCTTTTTTTTTAAGAATCAACTCTCAGGCAATGCTGCCTATCAATTACTAATGCAACCGTGATGCTTCTTTCGGAAAGGGGATAGAAGAGAGGTGAAAGATTTGAAAGATAGAAGGGCTTCAGTATGGCAACACTGTAATTGTGCGTGTTGATAATTTTGATTACAGTTGTTGCATCGCCATCTGTTATTGATCTGGCGAATTAATTTTGAAGCTGTGTTTATAGTAGAGATGGGCACATGAGCAGATTAGAGCGTGATTCACGTGAATCACGCGTGATCACGCGTGAGTGTGACTGAATTCAATTTTACTCACGTGATTGTGAGTGAGTGTGAGTGGAGAAAAAAATATCGTGAGTGAGTGTGCGTGATTAAGATTTTTGCGTGGTCCTAGGCAGGTTAAGTTCGTAAATGGGCCAAATCGGCTCTAAGGAAAAAAGTTCCCCCCTTGAAGAACTGAATCAACCTTTTAAAGAATACACTTTTTTACATGTTTTTTTTGTATATGTGTTAAATAAATGAAACATTTGTTATATTTAAGGTGCTCTCAACGTTTTTATTTTATTTTAATTAATTACTTTAATTAATAGTAATAAGTTTTAAATTAACTAAATATCCATTTGTTTTTAATTAACGACATACAAATATTTTTGATTTATTTTTGTAATAGGGCCGGACTTAATTAATTTTTTAATTAAATCTATGAATTTTTCAAGAAATTTTTTGTTTTTATAAATCGACTTTTTGACATTTTTTTGCTTTACTTAAGCTAAAAACTATAATTTTTTACTGAAACCGATTATGATTTTTTAATTATTTTTAAGCTCTGTCCACAAGCACACTCATACAACAACGTATGAAAATTGTAAAACAAAACATTAAAAGTTGACATTAGGAAATTATGTGGCATGCAACAAAGTTTATTTTCAACTTTTCACATTAACTAAAAATACAATAGAAGAAGCAGAGAAGGAAAACACGAAAAACTTTAAGGTATGAGAATGAAAAATGAAAAGGACAATGTTAAAGTTTTGAACTTAAAATAAACTGAAGCGAAGGGATATAAATAGACACGCACGTGGGAAGTATTCCATTATATCAGAAAGAAGTTGGAATGCTATTCGGTTGTGCTGAATCAAGAAAATCAAGATTATTTCTTATTTTTTACATACATTGCTTAAATTTTGCTGATTTTTATGCTTTTCTGATTTTTTTCAGCTTTTTCCTGAATTCTTTCTTAATGACTGAATTTTACTAATATTTTTTGTATTCTCATTTTCTTTTAATATCCTAATTTTTTTTATATATTTGGAAATTTTTTAAGACGTTTTCTTTTTTTAAATTTCCTAAGATTATCAAAATTATTCAAAATTTTACCTATATTGTTTAGAATTTTCCGAGATTGTCTGTTTCTTAACTTTAAGTTTTTTTTAATATTTTCTGAAACTTTCCTAATTTTTTAATTTCATTCAAAATTTGCTGACAATTTTTTAAATTGGTAATTGTGTTTATATGAACATTTCCATTTAACTTTTGATTTTAAGGTTTAAAAAATATTAAAATTTTTTTTGAAGGCACATCAAAATTGTTTAGTACGCGTATAAACATGCATTTAGTTAGTTCAAATCCGTTTGCGTGAAGAACTTTCCGCTGACGACGCGAAAGTTATGGCGGGTTGAAAATTTAAATTGAAAACCAAAAATTTCAAAATTACAATTAATGTTAGAATTTAACAAAATCGACGTTAATTAATGTTTCATACTATCCCCAATAAAATCAGGATAAATTGCGACCATTAACGTGGATATTAAGGGTGTTCTTAACAGTAAAGGAAAATTTTAAAATGTTTTAATTGCTTGGCACTGGGCAAATTATTGTTCCTTTATACTAAAAACTTAAAAAAATAAAATTTGGAGTTAATCCGATAACTTTAAGTGGACGCGGAAACGACCTGAAGTTTGAAAAACGAATTACAAGGGGAAAAAATGACTTTTTACTCATTTTCTCAATTTTTTCGACATTTTAAGTTAACTTTGAACAGAAGTTAACTTACAGAATTGTGATGTGGAGTACATTACCTTTGTAATAAGGCAATAAAAACTAAAATCGGTTAAAAATCAGCCAAGTTATTACAACTGCCCCAGGCAACTAGCGTGTGGCAGACCACTTGATCAAAGATTTCGAGTTCCATTTTTGAAATTGATTGAAATTATCTACTATAGCAACATTTTTTTATTCTTTAAGTTCCAATGTACTAAGGTGATAAGCATTTTTCATATTGTGTTATGCTAACTTGTTTTAAATAAATGGTAAAAAGGTCTTAATTTTTCAACCCTGTTTTCAAATCTCCAATTTCAAATTTTTATTTTTTTTGGCAAATAAAATTTAAAAAATTGACCATTGGACTATAGGATTTTGTTAAGCACATATAAGGGAATAAAAACTACAAAAATTGTAGACATTCCTTTTTTCATTCGGCTAGTTCAGCGATTTTATTTCGGCGGATTTCGAGATAATAGTGATTTTGGTAACTTTTTTAGCTTTTAGTTAATTTTTTTTATTATTTTTTAACAAACCTCAATGTTTTCTACCGAATTATTGCAGCATAATATAGAATACTTCGATTCCTTTAAAAAGAGCGGAATTGAGACATGAAAAATTTACCCAATTAAAGGTCAAAGGTCAAATTTTAGAAGAATTTAATTTTTAAAGATTAAAATTTTTTTTGAGCGGATATTAATGAAACTCCTTGATGTTGTTTTAATATGATTAAACGTAAATGGATTATTATTAAAATTCAGAAAATTAACCCTTAAGTGCTATTGGGGTCTATAGTTTTTTTTTATATAATGGAGAAAATATAAGTATATTATTTCATAGGGTCATATAGACCCCAACAGCACTTAAGGGTTAATGTTCTGAATTTTAATAATAAACTGTTAATTTTTAGACATATAAAAATAACATCAATCAGTTTCATTAACATCCGCTCGAAAAATCTGTTAATCTAAAAAAATTCAAATTCTTCTAAAATTTGACCTTTAATTGGGTCAATTTTTTATGTCTCAATTTCGCTCTTATTAAAGGAATCGAAGTATTCTATATTATACTGCAATAATTCGGTAGAAAACATATGAGGTTTGTTAAAAAATAATAAAAAAATTAACTAAAAGCTAAAAAAGTTACCATAATCACTATTATCTCGAAATCCGCCGAAATAAAATCGCTAAACTAGCCAAATGAAAAAAGGAATGTCTACAACTTTTGTAGTTTTTATTCCCTTATATGTGCTTAACAAAACCCTATAGTCCAATGGTCAATTTCTTAAATTTTATTTGCCAAAAAAATAAAAATTTGAAATTGGAGATTTGAAAACAGGGTTGAATAATTAAGACCTTTTTACCATTTATTTAAAACAAGTGAGCATAACACAATATAAAAAATGCTTATCACCTTAGTACATTATGACTTAAAGAATAAAAAAATGTTGCTATAGTAGATAATTTCAATCAATTTCAAAAATGGAACTCGAAATCTTTGATCAAGTGGTCTGCAACACGCAAGTTGTCTGGGGCAGTTGTAATAACTTGGCTGATTTTTAACCGATTTTGGTTTTTATTGCCTTATTACAAAGGTAATGTACTCCACATCACAATTCTGTAACCATTTGAATTCAAAGTTAACTTAAAATGTCGAAAAAATTTAGAAAATGAGTAAAAAGTAGTTTTTTCCCCTTGTAATTCGTTTTTCAAACATCACATCGTTTCCGCGTCAACTTAAAGTTATCGGATTAACTCCAAATTTTTTATTATTAAGTTTTTAGTACAAAGGAATAAAATTCTGCCCAGTGCAACACAAAAATCCGAAATAAAAAAATAAGAACACCCTTAGTGGATATACAATCAGATTTTTATTTAAAAAGCTTTATTTTAAAAAGCTTCTCCCTTAATGCTTGATATGCAATTTACGCGAAATCTAATGACGATGGACCAAATTAAAGGTCATATTCGGATTTAGAACCCTCAAATTAGTTAAGAAACTTGTGCATTATGCAAAATTGTGAATTTTTAAAAGTGATGCAATTTCTGATTAATGAAATTTTGAAAGACGCATAAAATTCACAATCTTCAAAATTTATTAATGCCGCTCAGTTTTGGGATAAAGCTTTATAAGTACCAGCAATTGCCTTTTATAAAAATTAATTTCTATTAGCGGTTTGGGTGTGCCCTGGCGGTTTATCTGGAGACAAAATTAGCGCGTTTTCAGCGTACAGTTGCATTAAGTCCTAATTTTTGCACACGATCCATAGTACGCATTACAAACAATCGTCTGACGGGTATATTTTAAATCTAAATTCTTTTCGCGTGAAAATACAAGCAAAAGTTTAAAATCGTGAAATGTCAGATTTTTACAAAATTTTTGCTAATCAAAATTTTAACACGCTATATTGATTTTATTATAAAAAATCGAAAAATATTTGGATCACGCGATGTGCTGACCACTTTTAAATAATATTGCGAATGTGCCTTGCAAAAAAGTGGATTTTTGATGACTTTCACGATTTGTCTCTCAACCTTTGTCTAGCTAGTACTCCGCTCCTATTGAGGGCACATTCATGAGACAGGTTTTAAACTGTAGAGAATTACGACTGCTATCCTTCTTCGTACTACACCTTTTCCAATTGAAATTCAGAAAAGATCAATTGTAATTCAGAAATCTCAATTGAAATTCAGAAAAGCACAATTGAAATTCAGAAATCGTAATTGAAATTCAGAAAAGCCCAATTGAAATTCAGAAATCACAATTGAAATTCAGAAAAGCCCAATTGAAATTCAGAAATCACAATTGAAATTCAGAAAAGCCCAATTGAAATTCAGAAATCACAATTGAAATTCAGAAAAGCACAATTGAAATTCAGAAAAGATCAATTGAAATTCAGAAAAGCCCAATTGAAATTCAGAAAAGCACAATTGAAATTCAGAAAAGCCCAATTGAAATTCAGAAAAGCACAATTGAAATTCAGAAAACCCCAATTGAAATTCAGAAAAGCACAATTGAAATTCAGAAAAGCACAATTGAAATTCAGAAATCGTAATTGAAATTCAGAAAAGCCCAATTGAAATTCAGAAAAGCACAATTGAAATTCAGAAAAGCCCAATTGAAATTCAGAAAAGCATAATTGAAATTCAGAAATCGTAATTGAAATTCAGAAATCGTAATTGAAATTCAGAAAAGCCCAATTGAAATTCAGAAAATCACAATTGAAATTCAGAAAATCACAATTGAAATTCAGAAAAGCCCAATTGAAATTCAGAAAAGCACAATTGAAATTCAGAAAAGCACAATTGAAATTCAGAAAATCACAATTGAAATTCAGAAAATCACAATTGAAATTCAGAAAAGCACAATTGAAATTCAGAAAATCACAATTGAAATTCAGAATAGCCCAATTGAAATTCAGAAAATCACAATTGAAATTCAGAAAAGCCCAATTGAAATTCAGAAAATCACAATTGAAATTCAGAAAAGCCCAATTGAAATTCAGAAATCGTAATTGAAATTCAGAAAAGCCCAATTGAAATTCAGAAAAGCACAATTGAAATTCAGAAAAGCACAATTGAAATTCAGAAAAGCCCAATTGAAATTCAGAAAAGACCAATTGAAATTCAGAAATCGTAATTGAAATTCAGAAAAGCCCAATTGAAATTCAGAAAATCACAATTGAAATTCAGAAAATCACAATTGAAATTCAGAAAAGCCCAATTGAAATTCAGAAAAGCACAATTGAAATTCAGAAAAGCACAATTGAAATTCAGAAAATCACAATTGAAATTCAGAAAATCACAATTGAAATTCAGAAAAGCCCAATTGAAATTCAGAAAAACACAATTGAAATTCAGAAAAGATCAATTGAAATTCAGAATATCACAATTGAAATTCAGAAAAGCCCAATTGAAATTCAGAAATCACAATTGAAATTCAGAAATCACAATTGAAATTCAGAAAATGTAAACAAACCAATTATTAGTCACCACTACAAACATAGACACATTATGCAAATGCAGTACAGAAATGTGTATATGAGAGTATCTAACTTTATTCTCTTGCTACTTATTGTAGAGAGCAGACAGACAATACACTCATAAAATGCTTAAGGTAACATTAAGTGAAACTGACTTTTTATTATTTTTCTTTAAAACTAATTTTTCATTAATGCATTTGTCAAGGTAGAGTAAATATTTTTGTTCACTATATTAATTAATTTACAAAAAATAATAAAAATTCAGTTAAACTAAATTTTACCTACAACATTCTATGAGTGTATTATTGTCTGTCTGCTCTCTACAATACGTAGCAAGAGAATAAAGTTAAATACTCTCATAGTTGTACAGCATTTGTTTAATGTGTCTATGTAGTGGTGACTCATAATTGGTTTGTTTACATTTTCTGAATTTCAATTGTGATTTCTGAATTTCAATTGGTCTTTTCTGAATTTCAATTATGATTTCTGAATTTCAATTGGGCTTTTCTGAATTTCAATTGTGATTTTCTGAATTTCAATTGGGCTTTTCTGAATTTCAATTGTGATTTTCTGAATTTCAATTGTGATTTTCTGAATTTCAATTGTGCTTTTCTGAATTTCAATTGTGCTTTTCTGAATTTCAATTGGGCTTTTCTGAATTTCAATTGTGATTTTCTGAATTTCAATTGTGATTTTCTGAATTTCAATTGGGCTTTTCTGAATTTCAATTACGATTTCTGAATTTCAATTGGTCTTTTCTGAATTTCAATTGGGCTTTTCTGAATTTCAATTGTGCTTTTCTGAATTTCAATTGTGCTTTTCTGAATTTCAATTGGGCTTTTCTGAATTTCAATTAAGATTTCTGAATTTCAATTGGGCTTTTCTGAATTTCAATTGTGATTTTCTGAATTTCAATTGGGCTTTTCTGAATTTCAATTGTGATTTTCTGAATTTCAATTGGGCTATTCTGAATTTCAATTGTGATTTTCTGAATTTCAATTGTGCTTTTCTGAATTTCAATTGTGATTTTCTGAATTTCAATTGTGATTTTCTGAATTTCAATTGTGCTTTTCTGAATTTCAATTGTGCTTTTCTGAATTTCAATTGGGCTTTTCTGAATTTCAATTGTGCTTTTCTGAATTTCAATTGGGCTTTTCTGAATTTCAATTGTGATTTTCTGAATTTCAATTGTGATTTTCTGAATTTCAATTGGGCTTTTCTGAATTTCAATTACGATTTCTGAATTTCAATTACGATTTCTGAATTTCAATTATGCTTTTCTGAATTTCAATTGGACATTTCTGAATTTCAATTGTGCTTTTCTGAATTTCAATTGGGCTTTTCTGAATTTCAATTACGATTTCTGAATTTCAATTGTGCTTTTCTGAATTTCAATTGTTCTTTTCTGAATTTCAATTGGGGTTTTCTGAATTTCAATTGTGCTTTTCTGAATTTCAATTGGGCTTTTCTGAATTTCAATTGTGATTTTCTGAATTTCAATTGGGCTTTTCTGAATTTCAATTGATCTTTTCTGAATTTCAATTGTGTTTTTCTGAATTTCAATTGTGATTTCTGAATTTCAATTGGGCTTTTCTGAATTTCAATTGTGATTTCTGAATTTCAATTGGGCTTTTCTGAATTTCAATTATGATTTCTGAATTTCAATTGGGCTATTCTGAATTTCAATTGGGATTTCTGAATTTCAATTGTGATTTCTGAATTACAATTGATCTTTTCTGAATTTCAATTGGAAAAGGTGTAGCTTTTGAAAAGTATAAAGCGGCGCAAATTTCCTGATCAAAAAACGAAGATAAATTGAAAATGAAGAAATTTTAATTTTAAACCGTTACCACCAAATAACTTTTTTATTATTGATGGCACATCAAATTCATAAATACATCTTTTTTGAACAAGTATAGGGACCATATATTTTAAATCTTCGAAGAATACGTTGGACGGCACTAGTACAATAGACCAAAGAGTACATAATTTTTATGAAATTTCAATCGACTTTTCCCCATTTCTGAAGTTCGATTGTCGCTAACTACCGCAAATTAAGATTTTTGGCCTTAAGTGTTTGTAAGCTAATTGCATTAGAAGTCCTTTATGCATTTCTCTCGGTAGATAGCCATTTGGATGCAAATAAAAAAAGTTTTTGACATAAAACCAAAATTTCAAACAAATGAAAAGTTAAATGGAAATGTCCATATATTGTTGGACTGTATATTTTATAACTGAATTTTTATTTAGTTCGGTTTGAGTCCATATTAATTATTGGCAATCGAAGGAGTGCTGATGATGGAAGGGTGGCATCTTCCGAAAGCTGTCGACATCTCCACTTAGCCTGTGTTGTCACTTGATTTTTTTCAGATTTTCTCATTGTACAACAATTATTATTTCTCAGAAATAATTAATATGGACTCAAACCGAACTAAATAAAAATTCAGTTATAAAATATACAGTCCAACAATATATAAACACAATTACTACACAACTCATAAGGTACACAGAAAAAAATAAAAATGAATTTCAATTACGAAATTCGTTGATTCAATTAAAAAATTAATTGATTTCGGACGTATCACGAAAATGCGCATATTAATTACTCATTTTGTTTGAAAACTGTTTTAAAACTTAATTAAATTGTTAATTGAATCAATTAAAGTTTTAATTGAAAATAAAATGGAAACCAATTAAAATTGTAATTAAATAAACTAAAAAAAAAATAATATTAAATTAAAAATCAATAATATAGATTTATTGATTCACAAAAAAAGTTTAATTGAAAAAAGACCACAACTCAATTTAATTTTAAAGTTAAACTTCAAAAAATGCCCTAAAATAAACATAGAATTTTTTTGTTTTTTATTATTAAGATTTTTTTTTTCTTTATTAAATATAAACAGTTGGTATAGTTTTGCATAGAAACATTATAGTAGTATTTTAAAATATCAATAACTATTTAAAACTACATTTTTATTTTTAAATCTTGTTATTGCATGCATTTTTGTCGCTTTAGTAAAGTTGAAACAAAAAAAAATTGTATTATATTTCAATGTGCAAAACACATCATATTATTTTTTTTTGTTTCAACTGTACAAATTTTATCAGCAAACAATTTATCCGCAACGACCAGTCGCCTTAAAGAAAACAATAATACTAAATTTTGTTCTTGCGTTTTTATGTATTCATTGGCTGCTACCACCAAAATATACAAAACAATAGTTCAAAAGTTTTTTTTGTTGTTTTTTGCATTTTTATTTTTTCATTGGCTACTAACACTAATGCATACAAAACCGGTTTCGTTTGTTTATTTTATTTTTGTTTTCAGTAAAGTCAAGAATTCAATTAAAACATTAATTGAATCAATTAAAATGTTTAATTGCAGTTAAATTTAATATCAAATCCATTTTTAATTAAAAAAAAAAATTACGATATTATTTTCTGTGTACATTGCAATTTAGTAATATTTCTAAGAATTAGAAATATAAAACCAAAATTCAAACCTAACGGACATTTTTCAAGACTTGAAAAGTCCTACTAAGGGTTAAAAATGGGAAAATACAAGTCTGTTAAAAGTTAAGATGGATTAAGTTTCTGCCAAATGAATACAACACGAATTAATGGTGAATACGGGTTATTCAACACAAAGAGGAGTAATTCCAATTCTTAATTTCTTCAAAAGTTTCATTTAAATGGCTAATTTTAATCTGACACACATTAAGTGTGTGGCAATCGAAGGAGTGCTGATGATGGAAGGGTTGCATCTTCTGAAAGCTGTCGACATCTCCACTTAGCCTGTGTTGTCACTTGATTTTTTTCAGATTTTCTCATTGTACAACAATTATTATTTCTCAGAAATAATTAATATGGACTCAAACCAAACTAAATAAAATTATTGTTTATATTTAATTGTGTACGTTGCACATTGGGTTGAATGAGAGGCAAAGTGGCGCTTTATTCAGGGAAGCAGTAATTTTAACATATAATATTTTTTAATTGATGAATGATAAATAATGCATTAGAAAGCACCCTTTTAAAGAGAAAACATGTGGTTTTTATTTATTTTAAACCTGTCAGAATTTTTTTAGTGTTTCTTGAATATTGAATATTGATTCACAATTTAAGCTGTAACTTTTAAACCAAAAGCGATAATTTAATAAATACAGTTGCAAATTAAAGTATTTTTAATGCGATAATAAAAATTTAAAACAATAAAAAATAAATATGTGTTAATACTTGCATAAAATTTGTTCAAAGTCGGATTTTTGTGTTACACCAAATTTAAAATTTTCCATAAAAAAGTCAGGAAAGTTGTAATTCTGAACTATTATTATCATATTTGTCAGATATTATATTACACCACCCAGTCATCTGCTAACCCCGCCCCCTTCTCACTCCCCACAAAACCCGTCCCTGTCATTTTTATATTTTTTGCTTGTTGAAGATTTGGCACAGCCGAATTTTAAACTCTTACTTGTTTATACATAGCTTACAAAGACCCACAAAAAAGGTCTAGGCCACTAATACTTATGTATTTTTACCTTCTAAATTCAATTCCGCGATCAGAATTAAATTCTATCGTTGGGTTTTTCTCTAATTTACAAGAAAAGTCCCCAAAAGTGAACTGACCTGATTTCCTTGTTAATTTGACTAACAATAAGTTAACATTTTTTTAAATTTTATTTCGGTATGTAATGTTCAAGTCTGATTTATTACGAAGAAAATAAGAGGTTTTTTCATAAAATCCATCAAAAATTGCATAAGTTACTAGCATTTCAACAAAAATGCATTGATTCACAACATAAAAACAACTGTTTTTGTATAAAACTGAAATAACGCGTTTTTGTTCAAATGCATGTAACTTTTGCTATTTTTGACGGATTTTATTTAAAACACTCTTATTTTCTACGTAAAAAATCAGACTTGCACCCTACATACAGAAATAAAATTAAAAATTTTTGTAACTTTGTCAAATTCACAAGGAAATTAGGTGGGTTCACTTTGCGGACTTTCCTTGTAAATCACAGGAAACCCCAACTATAGAATTCAATTCTGATGGCAGAATCGACTTTAGAAGGTCAAAATACATAAGGATAAGTGGGTCTAGTTTCTGGGTCAGAAACTTTTATGTTTTTTTGTGATGAAGTGTTATTGAAGAGACCGTATTTTTTTCATAAAATCTTAAATAAAAAAATAACGGCATTAAACGCGGACGTTTTTTTTCTTTTAAATTAAAGATTATACTGTATACTTTATTATCACAATGTATAAGCAATAACAACCTCTTACATTTTTTTTTATATTCCATCAAGTATTAAAAAAACTCCAATTTTGGAGCATTTTACAAAAAAATTTCAAAAATATTTTTACAACAATTTTCAAAAAACAAAAAACAGAAATGTATTTCAAAATGCCTGAAGTTGATGGTTCCATAATAAAAAAATTACCTTTGAATGAATAAATACCAAAAAAAAAATTTAGAAATAAGTTGATTTTCAATTTTTAGCACCATATTCAAAAACACAAAAAATTATTTGATTTTGACGGCGGATTGCAAGAAAAGTAAACAACTCAGAATAATTGTGACAGATTTTTTAGTGTAATTTTATATACTTTTAACCCAAAATTAATAATTTTTGTAAAAAATTTTTTTTCAGTTTTGAATAAAGCGCCACTTTTGATCCATTTCAACCCAACGTGCGTTGGTAGAAACAAATCAGTTTTTGTAACTTGCTTGCCCGTAAACCAGTGGTCGGCATCCATTGCACATGGATCCCGAACACATTCGGCTATACACATGTATTCAACACGAATGTCAACAAAACTCACAACTAAGAGCATAAAAATACAACAACAAGCTGGTTGATGGCGCTTTGTTTAAGAAATAAACTAACACATGCATATTTATATTCATACAACAATGCATTCATATACATACTCTCTTTCTGCCGACCACTGCCGTAAACACATAACATAGAAACGACTACAAAAACAACTACAATATACCAGTACTGCACCTTTCCTTGTTTATAAGAAGAACAACAAATGCATAATTTCCATGAATTTTTTTTGGAACAAATCCCTACTACAATAGATTCCTGAATATACTTTACGGCAATCATATTAAAATTTTTAACGTAAAATAATTTTTCAAAAAAACTACTTGCTTTAAAACACGATTTCTTTCGCGAAAATTTCAAACAAAAATCATCGATTCTGGAATGTTAAGTAGAATTAGTTGCAGGATAATATGATGCGTTCTGAAACGGAACATTTTTCTGGGTAGATTTCTCAAATAACAAAACACTTAGAAAATCATCAACATTTTATTAACATAAAGTTAAACTTTATCTGACGAGAAAAACAACAAAAAAGATTTTACCAGACAGATAGACGCATCCGGACGTCTCTTGTTCGACTTAAAATCAATCACGAAATTTTATAAAATGTTGTTATATACTTATTTAAGGTATATATTTATGGGGGTTTTCGTGTCAACTGACACAACTTTTGAAACCGATGTCTTCCGATCGGGATGAAATTTGCACCAAGGTTAGTCCTATTGGATAGTAGTTCAGACACAATTTTTCAGCGAGATCGGTCAAGGACTCTCTGAGTTAGAGGGGGTCGAAATTTGACATTTTGGCCAAAGAGGTGTTTATTCTGATCCATGTAACTTCTTACCTATTGTTTTTAGTAAAATGTGTTCCAAAGAGTTTAGATAGCTATTTCTTCAGTCTTTCGAAAAAAAATTATAAAAAAAATAAAAAAAATTTTTTTGATTTTTTTTCTTAAAAATCTAAAACTTTTTTGACTTTTTCCTCAAATTGGGCCCTTTTTTTTTTTTTTTTTTTGATTCAAAAGAAAGCTTAGGTCTTTTCCTTTAAGAGCTATGGGGTCGCTTAGTGGGATGCGAGTGGGATATCTATGAAAAAATTTTTTTTTTAACTTTGGAACACAAAAAACGGTTCTTCAATTTGCACTATTAGGCGTGGGATAGCTAACCAGTTTTCGATTTCGATCCGCGATACCCTCTAATTTTTATAGGTTCGAAAAAGAAAGCACGAGCCAAAAAATAAGGGCGGTGGGGTGGGGCCATATGGCCCCTCATCGGGGTCAAAGTTGGGCGTAAAGAGGTAAAATCCTCAAAAAGCCCCAAAACTGCCCTAGAAACGCCCCTGGCGTTTCTAGGGCAGTTTTGCCCCCAACATTTTTCTTGAACATACCTTACCCCTATTTCCACTTCCTATGGGGGCTCCCATACAAAATGGCATTTTTATATAATTTGCTCCTACCGCTCTAACTGTCCATAGGGTACCCCTAGAGAAGTAAAATATATGACCGACCTCAATATTTTGTCATCTCCAACGTTTTATCAGAATATACCTACCCTTTATTTTCAACTCTTAAGGGGGTCCCCATACATTTTTTTTTATTTTTTTATTAGTTTTTAAAAATATATGTTTTTATAACGTATGGGAGCCCCTTAAGGAGTGGAGATAGGGTGTTATTATGTTCGGACAAAATGTTGGTAACTAAAAAATAATGGGGGTTGGTCATAAATTTTGCCTCTCTAGGAGGCACGGTAGGGGCGGTAGGAGCTGGTTTAATAAAACAAATTTATAAAAAATAAAAGAAATGTATGGGGACCACCTTAAGGGTTAAAGATACATTGTAGGTGTGTTCGCAAAAAATGTTGGAATTAATAAAATAATGGGGGTCGGTCATACATTTGGCTCCACTTGGGGCACTTTAGGGTAAGTTAGAATGGTAGGATCAAATTTTTTAAAAATGTTTTGTATGGGAGCCCCCATAGGAAGTGGAAATAGGGGTAAGGTATGTTCAAGAAAAATGTTGGGGGCAGAAAATTATTGGAGGTTCGTCTCACATTGCACCCCTCCAGGGGCGTTTCTAGGGCAGTTTTGGGGCTTTTTGAGGATTTTACCTCTTTACGCCCAACTTTGACCCCGATGAGGGGCCATATGGCCCCACCCCACTGCCCTTATTTTTTGGCTCGTGCTTTCTTTTTCGAACCTATGAAAATTAGAGGGTATCGCGGATCGAAATCGAAAACTGGTTAGCTTTCCCATGCCTAATAGTGCAAATTGAAGAACCGTTTTTTGTGTTCCAAAGTTAAAAAAATAATTTTTTCATAGATATCCCACTCGCATCCCACTAAGCGACCCCATAGCTCTTAAAGGAAAAGACCTAAGCTTTATTTTGAATCAAAAAAAAAAAAAAAAAAAAGGGCCCAATTTGAAGAAAAAGTCAAAAAAGTTTTAGATTTTTAAGAAAAAAAATCAAAAACTTTTTTTTTATTTTTTTTATAATTTTTTTTCGAAAGACTGAAGAAATAGCTATCTAAACTCTTTGGGACACATTTTGCTGAAAACAATAAATAAGAAGTTACATGGATGAGAATAAACACCTCTTTGGCCAAAATGTCAAATTTCGACCCCCTCTAACTCAGAGAGTCCTTGACCGATCTCGCTGAAAAATTGTGTCTGAACTACTATCCAATAGGACTAACCTTGGTGCAAATTTCATCCCGATCGGAAGACATCGGTTTCAAAAGTTGTGTCAGTTGACACGAAAACCCCCTTATTTAAAGCCCCCGTAGGCTAGTTGGTAGCGTGCTAGTCTTTGAACGTGGGGGTCGTGGGTTCGATTCCCTCCAGAACCCTACAACGAGGCAAAGGTCATTGTTACCAGTTCTCGGTTAGGTTAAAATTATTAAAAATGAGTTGTAAATAAATAGAAAGAATAAAATAAAAAAATAATAAAATACTTATTTAAATTGCTACCCTGTGAAAAAATACAGATTTTCCCCTGAATTTCAAAACCAAAAGGTTAGTTAACTTTGAAGGATACTTCCCCTTAAGTGTAGAACAGTAACGAGAACTTTAACGCCATTAAAAGCTAATTGTATTTATGCCCAACAGTAGGGTGGTGTGTTTAACTACACGCAAAAAAAAAAAACTTGTCAAATTATTAGAAAAAGTCTTGAATCCCATTTTACAAATATTTGACAGTTTTTACTATTTTTAACAAAAAAATTTTCAATTGAAATTTGCATTTTTTTTTGTAATTATATAAATTTCCAATGCTTACAAAAAAATCTAGTAAATTCACGATTTTATTGGTAAAAAGCTTACAAATTACAACATAGCTCGCAATTTTTACTAGAAATTCTCGTAAAATAGGAGGAAGCAAAAAATCTAGTAAAGTCACGAAACCTCCTTACAACTTAATTGGTAAAAAGTTTTTAAAATTACAAAATTATTGGTAAAAAGCTTGTAAAATTACAAGGAATTCTTGTCAAATAGGTGGTAGCAAAAAATAAAAATAACAAGTTTTTCTTTTAATTTTACAAGGTTTTTTTAAGTGTAGCTCAGATGGTTGCTTCTTCCAATTGCAGAAGGTGCATTAGTGAAATTTGATTCATAATTGATTGTAAAACAGTCCATAAATGCCCGTCCGTATGTACACTCAAAAAAAAAACCTTGTAAAGTTACCAAAAAATCTCGTGATTTTACGAGGCTATTCTCGTAAAATATGACGTAGGTAAAATTCTCGTAAAATTACGAGGATTTCCTCGTAATTTTGAATGCGCCAAAATTTGGTAAAATAACCAATTTTATTGGTAAAAATATTGGTTTAAAAACGGAAAAATAAAAAAAAATGGTTAACTTACAAGAAAAAATGGTTAACTTACAAGAAAAAATGGTAATTATGTTTAAAAAAATGGTAAATTTACAAACCAAAATGGTAAGTTTACAAAAAAAAATTATTAAATAACATAAATCCTCGAAATAAAATAATTTTTGTAAAATAACTGTTTTTTTTTTTGTAAATTAACTAGAGTCCTCGTAATAAATTTTTCAAAATATTGTCAACTTTTTTTTTAAATATTTTTCAATAAAAAAAAAATTACAAAAAAAATTGTTTTTTTTGTGTAATAAATCCCCCAATATAAATCCTCGTATAACAAAATTTTTGTAAAAAAACAGTTTTTTTGTAATTCAACTAGAATCCTCGTAATAAAAACTTTGTTGTAAAATTACAGTTTTTTTTTTGTAAAATAACCTTTCAAAATGGTAGAATACAATTACGAAAATAAACTTGTAAAATTACCAATAAAACTGTGGTTCTCGTTTGAGCAAAGTACAAGATTTTTTGTTAAAAAACAAGGAAAATTGTTAAATATTGGTAGAACGGGATTACAAGGCATTTTACCAGGCGTTTTACCAGTTTATTTTTTTGAGTGTATATAACACGTTGCAATTCAAAACAAGTTTGGCACGAATATGTCTTATAGCCATAGGCAGGTTAAGTTCGTACATGGCCAAAATCGGACCAGGGAGAAAATGTTTCTGCTGGAAGAACTAAACTAACCTCTGAAAAACGGAATACAATTTTTTTTTTTTTTATTATGCTTTTATTTTTTAATATTGAATCTGCCTTTATTAGGCCTAACAATATGTAAATCAAATCTTAAATCTAATCCTAAAAAACTAGTTGCTCCTATTCTGGAGCCATTTTTTCATATGGGCCTCATATTACACGGGCGGCATATCGGCTCTATGAAGCCTTGTGTGGACACGGTTCTGAGATAACTGCCTTGCAAGGGGGTTTGGATGACATTGTAGTTTTGAAATATATATTTCCCGAACTCGCATAAACTCTTCTTTTACCAAAGGAACTTCGAGGTCTTTGTGTATGTTTTCATTTCTGATATACCATGGTGCTCCTGTCATGGTCCTAAGTATTTTCGATTGTGCCCTCTGTATAAGTTCAATATTCGAATTACTGGCAGTTCCATATAGTTGGATTCCATATGACCATATAGGTTTAAGAATACTCTTATACAGGGTGACTTTACAGTCCAGGCTTAATTTCGAGTACTGACTGATAAGCCAGTGCAGATTTAAGGCTTTTAGCTTCATTTGAAGCCTCTTAGCTTCTATATGACGACGCCAAGTTAGTCGTCTGTCAAGATGAATGCCAAGGTACGTAACGTAGTCAGACTGTGGGATTTCCACTCTATTAAGGGTAACAGGAGGGCAATTTCCCCTACGTAGAGTGAATGTAACGTGTTTACTCTTAAGCGCGTTTACTCGTATACGCCAATTCTCAAGCCACGTCTCCACACGTCTGAGATGGTTATTCAGTTCCAATGAAGCTACAACAGGATTAGCATGAGAGCTAAGAATGGCTGTATCGTCAGCAAATGTTGATATAGTTAGACTATCACACATTGGTAAATCTGAAGTGTAGATTAAATAAAGTGTTGGTCCAAGAACACTTCCTTGTGGAGCACCTGCCTTTATTTCGTAGTTATGCGTTATATATTCATTGTATTTTACCCTGAACTGGCGGTTTAAAACATATGACTCTTAAACTTTATGGGTATTAGGAGGTAATAGGCACTTTATTTTATATACATATAAGACCCTCATGCCAAACTTTGTCAAAAGCTTGAGCGACATCAAGAAAAATTGCAGAACAATATTTTTTATCTTCAAAAGACTTTCTAATCTCTCCAGTTAAGCGATTGACTTGCTTTATAGTTCCGTGTTGTTCACGGAAACCAAATTGGTGGACTGGGATTATACCCTGGCTATCCTGGATTGGTTTTATTTTCTTAAGAAGTGTTTTTTCAAAAAGCTTTGACAGGCATGGTAGCAAACTAATAGGTCTAAATGAGGATGGTACTGTTAAATCTTTTCCTGGCTTGGGAATCATTTTAATCTGAGAAATTTTCCAACTTGGTGGAAAAAATACTAATTCTAAGATCGCATTAAATAAAATTGAAAGAACAATAATTGCCACGTTCGGTAGGTTTTTAATCATAGCAGGCGTTATCAAATCGTATCCCGGTGACTTTTTCGTATTCAGGTTATCCCTGATAACTTCCCGCACGTCATCAGAGCTAATATTTAAGGACTCTAAGGACTCAGAGTGCTGATGTGGATTCATGAGAACAAAGTCATTTGTCGGAGGATTTGGCTGAAATACTCCTGACAGGTGATTAGCAAATACCAAAGCCTTATCCATATCACTTCGAGCCCATGAACCATTAGAGTTCCTCAGCGGGGTTTCGCCCTCTACCGGTGGTTTGATGTTCTTATATGCCTTCCAAAGCGAACAATTTGTACGCTTGGTGTTTGACAGACTTTGAATATAAGAACTATTCCTGCGATCCTCTTCCAAATGAAGGGCTTTAATCTTCTACAGCCTCTGCTTAGCAGCAGGAGATCGGCTACATTGCCACTCTCTTCTTAATCTTCTCTTGTCGAACAGAAGTCGTTCAATATCAGAATTTGAGATATGTGACCTAGGCTTTGCCTGAACATCTACCCTTGAGTTAGTGTTGTAAATTGAAGTTACTTTTGACTACTCAATACTACACGATACTTTTTCAACTGAGTACTCGATACTACTCAATACTTTTTTTTTTAATTCAAAAATTTCAAAATAAAGCCTTCTAAAATATAATTGCATTCATTTTTCTTCTAAACTCCTTTTATGCTTGCGTGACATGGCCATAAAATTTAGATTTTTTTAAAACAATTTAAAAATTATTTTTCTGCAACAAATTAATTTAAATTTTTCTCATACACACAGTTGCATTTCATCGTTGTATTTTATTGGTTAAATAATGCATTTTCAGTGAAAAATACAACCCTGAAAGTATTGAGTAGTTACTTTTGAGTATTGAATACTCAAAAAAATAGGAAGTATTGAGTACTCGATGCTCAAATACTCAATACTTTTACATACTTCTACTAGTGTGTAATAAAGCTGTTTACCCTTTGGATTAATTAAACGAGAACCCCAGTAAGTATGTTTGGCATTGTAGTCGCCACAAGCCAGGAAACGATCTCCTAGAGTGCTAAAAAATTCTTCAAATTTTCCCTTGGTTATCGCGAACCTTGGTGGGCAGTATACGGAACTAAGAGTTAAATCCCCAACTAAACATTCTAAGTGAATAGTTGTTGCCTGTAAATAGTCCCTTGAGAATTTTTCTAGGGCATAATGTTTTATTCTATTTCTAATTAGAATGCCAGTACCACCATGAGCCTTGCCGTCAGGGTGATTTGTTTTATGGAATGTATAGCCTGGAATGTAAAAGTTATACCTATTTGTTAGGTGAGTTTCTGATATTAGCATCACATCGATGCTCTCTTTTAACATAAAATTAGAAACCTCAGACCTATGCTGGTTAATACCATTTGCATTCCAAAAACAAATTCTCAATAAACTCATTTTTGCGACAGGAGGATTTGTAGCATTTGGTTCTGCGCTCTCAAAAGCTCTTGTATTGTGTTTTGCATGGATGACATAAAGTTTGTCATATTCTGATTAAATGAGGTAATGTTAAGAGTAAGTGTCTGAATCAGTGATTCTAACCCTCCCGAATTTTGGGGAACACTGGGCTGTTCTGAACCCGATCTTACAGTATTAGCATACGAAGCACCAGAATTTTCTGGACCAGAAGATTGGTTTAACTGTGAGACTACAGAGGTAATATTTTGGGCAGCAGTTGATGCTTCAGGATTCGATGAAGCAGAGCTACCAGAATTAACTGGTGCAGGCCTAGTGTTCTGATGTGCTGAGGCTGGCACAACTATATCGCCCCTCAATTGCTGTTGTCTTCCTCTTAACCTCTTCAATAACTCTTTGTAGACTGGGCATCCGCGGTAATTGGCAGTATGGTTGCCGCCACAGTTTCCACATTTTCTTTCGAGACCTTTTTTAATTGCCTCACATTGAGACGAAGAATGTAGGTCTCCGCATGCAACACATACTGTACGTAAAGTACAATAGGACTTTGTATGTCCGAATTCCTGACAGTTGCCACATTGGACAGGTCTGTTCCGCTTATGAGGTTCCTCTACTGTTATCCTACGGTGAATTAAGTATTGAAGGGAATAAATTGGATGGGTTCCGTTCCTTTTGAGTTTATTGTTATCTGGTTCCAATTCAACCCTAAACATTGGTTGAGGAATTTTATCCCTATTAAAGATATTGACCACAACTTTTATATTATAGCCCAGTTCTTCTAGGGCCTCCTTGATTTCTAACGGTTCTACACTGGACTCTATGCCTTTTATGACCACTATCAACCCTTTACTACTTTTCAGTTGATAGGTATAGAAATTTTTATCTGTATCATTGAGATGTTTACTAATTTTACGATAATGTTCCTCAGTGTATACAACTAGTTTCGTCTCGTGTACATTGCCCTTTCGAATCGGAATAATATGGAAAGTATTTTTTCCTATTAGTTCAGTAAATGTTTTTACCAGTGAACTGGACTCACTTTCACGAATAAATATTGGGGGAGGTTTAGAAGCTTTAGGGCTAGTACTCGGATTTTGAGGATTATTTTCATCACTCAAAAGTGCATAACGATTATTGTACAAGGGATCGTTTTTCTTTTGTTTTTTATCAGTGCCATTACCTTTTTGAAGACTTAAATTTCTTTTATTTATATTAAAATATCTAAGCATACCTTGTGGAACCGTTGAATTATTATTGGCTTCATTCCTTTTTTTTGGTATTGCACCTTTTGACGTACCAATGTTGCTACTTACGGTTTGTTCAGTGTTAAACTGTTTACCATTTTCACTAGTTAAAGTTGTTGCTGTTGGTTGTGGTGATTTTGTAGAAATAGCCTGTGTGCTGTACATTGTTATACTAGGCTGCCATACAAATAATATTTTTTAAATTTGCTCCCACCGTTTTAACTGTCTCAAGGGTGCTCCTAGAGGAGTCCAATGTATGACCGACCCCCAAATATAATTTCAAGCCCAACATTTTCTAGGAACACATCTACTCTCTATCTTGGACTCTTAGGGTGGTCCCCATACAATTTTTTTTTAATTTGTTTCATTAAATCAGCTCCTACTGCTCCCATCGTGACATTTTTAAAAATTACGGGCGAAATTTAAATACATTCAAATCCGGTTATAACGAACTCTGAGAGACCAGTAAAAATAGTTCGTTATAAGCGAAGTTCGCTATAAGCGGGGTATATTTTATATCAACCTATAGTTTTATTTCCAAAAAAAAGTTCAAATTTTATTTTATTTCCCGTTTTTTTGTAAGTACCTAAAATACTTATTGAGAAGAAAGCATTAAAAACATAAATAAATTTTATCAAAATTATAATATTAATGAAAAATGTCTAACAAGGGAAGTATCTCAACCCTTATGAACCGATTTGCCTGAAACTTAAAATATATATTAAAGAGACGATTTTAAGGTTGGGGTGTCTCGGCTTTTCGGCCATATCGGTGTTTAAAAATTTCGTTGTCCTCTTATGAAACCATGTGGACCTTCGGAAAAATTTTGATAACTTCCGAACTAACAGGAATATCGTCTAGAGCAGAAATACGTGTCGACTTAAATTTAATAAAGATTATTTCTTATTCATATGGATATTGTAGGTATATGTCTTCACATAAATACCCCCTAAAATTTACACATTTTCTTGAAAATTATATTTAAAGAAGCCAAATTTTTACAAGGTTATGCCACCATTGGATAGGCATTAAAAAAACCTTTCTTCTCATATGAAAACATCATACAGTTTCTTAATGAGAAATAGCTGAAAAATCCAAAAAACGATTTTTTCGCCATTTTTTGACCCATGTTTTGAACCCCTAAATCCACGATATGGCCGATAAGCCGAGACACCCCAACCTTAGAATTGTCTCTTTTATATATATTTTAAGTTTCAGGCAAATCGGTTCATAAGGGTTGAGATACTTCCCTTGTAAGTTTTTCTGAGTTTGGTAAACATTATTGCTGCACATTTCAAAATATTTATGGGAGTTCGTTATAAAAAGGTAAATATATATGAAATTGTGTTCGTGGGACCAAAATAAGTAGTTCGTTTTAACCGAGGATTCGTTATAACCGAGTTCGTTATAAAAGAAGTATTTTGTGTGAAAATTGTTGCCAAAACGTTGGGACTTTGGAATTAGTTCGTTATAACCGAGAATTCGTTATAACCGAGTTCGTTACAACCTAGTTTGACTGTATGTATGTTAATCTTCATTCAACGACAAAGTTTTTATTTTTATACACTACATCATGAAATTTTATATTTAAATTATTAACAACAGAAATGTTATAGTATAAAAAAAAAATAATTTGTTGTAATAGATCCCCCGATTCCCACTTTCATTTCCCAAAAATGGGATTTCTTGCAATTTGTGCTGCCCTAATTTTTATAGATACACATTTGTCATCCCACTAGTGTACCCAATAAGTCTCATAGGAAAAAAATAAGTTTCTTTTAAGACCATAAAAAGATAGAATTTGTAAAAAAAATCAAAAATAGTTTTGATTTGGGGCAAAAAAACAGAGAACGCTCGTTTTATATCACAAAATCTAAGCTCAAATCTTAAAATTTTCTGCGGTGGTCATTTTTGACCCCCAGCCAATGTGGGTTAAAGATGTCCTAGATCGTTAAAAAAAATTCCATGACACTAAAAAACCGTTAGTTTTCCCAAAAATGTACTTTAAAAATATTTATTAATCCAAATTATTGATAAAACCAACATTTCCTTAAAATCCGCTAACATTCCCCAGCGATTTCGAAAAAGTGTCCCGTCAGATATCAGCCATATTTTACATTTTTCTTCTCCAATTTGTTTTTAATGAATGCAGAAAAAAAATTATATATTTAAAATTTTTTTTAATAAAATTTTTAAAGAAGTTGTTTTGAAAACCCTCTTAAAATCATGCTATCATTTTGGTATCAAGTTTGAATGGGCTAATGATACCGTAAAATCTTAACATTTTATATTTAAGTATTTACGATCTAATACCATACAAAAAGAATTTTTAATTAATTTTAATAACCCTTGCGAAATAATGTAAGAGACAAAAAAGTTGAAAGAAAGTATGAAGTGAGGTTGAGATTGCTAGAAATAGAATTGTAGTGTTGGAAACTGTCAAAATTTATTCTGTAGAAACTAAAAATATTCACATATATAAAAAACAGTTTTCATTAACAAGACAAACCGACATTTAAAATCCTACTGATGATGACACTAACTGGGGTGTTTGAAACCGGTATAGGAAATACCAGAAATGTCTATAATATTTTGAAATTCAATTTTTCTTCTGCATTTTTTCAACTTGAACCCTTATAAAAAAATTTTTAATTAATATTTTTTTAAGCCCTTTTTTCAAAAATCCCAATTTTGAGGCTCAAAGTGGGGACAGAAGATTAACTCCGATCGGAGTGATATTTTGCATGTGAGTTAGCCTTAGGGTACCGACACTTTAGCGGGTATTCGAATTTGATCAGGGAGAAAAACGGGCCACACTAGTAACTACTACCCAATAGATCTCACCTTTTTGCAAGATTCAGCCAAATCGGTTGATACCGGTTTCAAAAACGTGTTCACTTGAGATGAAATTTTAAATTCGCGAATACATGGAAAATGTACGTTACTTGTGAGTAAGTGTTTTTTTCACTTCTTACTGAAATCAAGTAAGTTTGAAAGCATCGTACAGTTGAATTCGGCTATACAAAATACCGGATATGTAGTGAATTCGCTTTAAATACAAACCAAATTATTTAGGTCTCAATAGCATACAAATTACGTCATTAATATCGAACTAAAATTATATATAGATCCTAACAAATTTATTATACCTGTGTTTCACTGTATTGAGCTTTAAAGTTCATCAATTGACTTTTTCACTTTTTTTCATTATTTTATGTTGCAAAATACAATTCTTGTATTTCGATGTGTTTAATGGGGCATTAAAAAACCAATTGGTGCCCATGTCACACAGACATTATAAATTTAAAAAAAACATAACAGAATAAACAAAAAAAAAACAACTACGGACTGCAGTTCATGCACCATGAATTTCAATTCCATTAATTCCACTAGATTGACCCGCACGCTTGATACAAACTTGCAGCGCCATCAAGCGGCCACTAGACACACTAAACAGCTTTAAGGGGAACGTAAAATGTTAACGAGCAGGTTTTGTACACGAAAAATGTTGTTTGTAAAAGTGTGCGTGATGTTAAGAATGTGTGTTTCCATGTTTTTTTTTGGAGGCATCAACTGTTGTGGATTGGAGTTTTTCATGTGTGGATTGTAAAGTAGTTTTTATTATGTTTGTGTTTCATACATGGGAGTTATACGGCGTTCACACTTGCTGTTTTGAAGTGTTTAAAAGTGAGATGTTTAAAAAAGTCTTTGTTCTGTATCCATTACGTTTTTATTCTGTTACTGGTGTTTTGTTAAACAACTTGTTTAAAGTCGCTAGTGTGAACTCCATATTATGCATTGAATTTGTAAAGCACGGAAAATACTTTTGTCGGATTTCGTCAATTGCCGGGCAAATTACACTACTCTACAAAAATCATACTTTTTTTGGACAGACTTCTAGGGTACATTTTCTAAAGTATTTTGGCCTCCTAAACACGAATCTGTCATCAGAAAAGATATATATCAAATCGCAACCAAAACTAAATTTTTTTTTAATATTGGAAAAGTGATACCAAATTTAAAGAAATAATAACCAAAATTACACATTTTTAAAAAAGTGGACGTGGCCCTTAACCGTCCTCCCATATTTTTCATAATGTTATGAAAATTCAAAACGAAATTTTATACCGAATTTCAAGTTAATATAATTAAAATTGGATATTTGTCATCCTAGATTGGCCAAATGTGGCACTGTGCAGCGTGACAAAATCTTGGATGTTAAAAGTAACCTGAGATTTGATTTATATATTTCGGGCATGCTGAATCCAATGGTGCAAACCATTTTGAAATCTAAGGTACAGTTTTGTCGCGAAATGTCTTCAAAGATTTTCACATCCCCGTGAACTTTTTGAAATAAAAAAGTTTTTGTATGCAAAAAAGTCGCTCTTTTGTAATTGAAATTGAAGGACTGTAACTGTAGCTACATTTTAAGTACCATATCGGCTATCAAATGTTTGAAAATCCATTTTTCCAATTTTTTAGCATTTTCACGATTTTAAATGCTTAAGTAAATACCGACCTAAACAGCCGCTTCAGATAAGTATAGGTACACCAAATGGGATATATTTCTATGAAAATACGTTTTAACTATCAAGCGCATCACTCGGAAAATGAGCGATTAATCTATGACAGCATTACTTGTGTCAAATTTCAAAAAAAAAAAAATTTTCATCTTCAAAAGTTATTGCAGAAAAAACATTTATTTTACCTTACTTACACATATAAAAAAAATGAGTTGTTAGATCAAGCACGAAATACACCAGGTTGAGCATAATGTTAATTAAAAGTCAGCTAATGAGGAACAATTTTGGATCAAGCACGAAAATTGTAGGTCAGTCATTGACTGTTCCTTGATTAAACCACTGCTTGATTTGAGTAATTGGTTAATTGATATTTTTCTGTTATTTTTGATTATACCAATGATTGATTTGAGTGTGCTGTTAATCAATATTTTTTTGTTATTTTTGATTAAACCAATGCTTGATTTGAGTGAATGGTTAATCAATATGGTACAGTTTTAGTGTTTTTTTGTCAATATTTTGCTTAAATTGTCTTTTTAGTGTGCAATTACAATTCTGGCGTTGGCCTTGAATTTTGCTTGTTCCCATACATTTTGTATGTAGAACAAAATTCAAAGCCAACGCTAGCGTTTCAAAGCCAGAATAGAATCAATTCTATTTTCTTGGCTTTGCTCTCTCGTGAATATTTTTTTTTTTGCTTTGGCATTGCCAGTCATTTACAAAAAAAGGGTTGATTTTGTTTATGAAACACATCTGTGAATTGCAAAATTATAAGAAAAGTACATAGAAAGTGAAAAAATAATTTACCGCCAATTTTTATATAAAAAAAAACAAGTATCAAAAAAATATCAATAAAAAAACCAAAGCAGTTTTATGTTTCACCGAAAAAAAAAAATTTTCAGGAAAAATTTATTTTTCTTCCACCAAATAATTATATTTCTGTTATTCTTTGTGTGTGTGTATATAAACAAACGCCAGAACAAAATTCAAAGCCAGAGCCTTTGTTTAAATCAAAAGCCCTCTCTTTACATTTACACAAAATTCAAAGCCAACGCCAGAATTGTAATTGCACACTTATATTATTTTTTTTCTTCGCCTTGTGCGCGTGCACGTACTTTGCTATTTGGCGACTAACGAAAACTAAAACAAAAAAACGCAACAGCGTTCATCGCATTGATAGCACTACGTAACATCAAATTTGCGACAAGAGGTCCGACCATCATTTCCATATAATTAAGGCATGCTGATTTCAATGGTGAAGTCCGTTTTTGAATCAATGGAACAGTTTTCTTGCAAATCTTCATCAAAGTTTTGCCCATTTTTTTGCGGTTTTTTATTTCAAAAAAAATCTGCTTGCACAAATTTAAATTTTTTTGATTCGGGAAATGTGGATTAGACCTATAGCAATATATTAACTACGAATTTGGATAAAACTGTTTTCGTTTAAGTGGTCAAATTCGCGATTTTTATCATAATTTATTAATTTTGCGATTTTTTTGGCAACTCCATAAATTATTTAAGACCTGATCTGATTTATGTAAAAAGACTATTGTGAGTTATTAATTTATGCAAAAAAAAAAAATTATATATATGTAAGTTTTTTTGCAATTCGCGAAAAATCTTTTTGTTATAAAGGTGGCATCCCTTTAAAATGAGATGTATCGCTTCATCTTTTAGTATAATATGTAAGCATGCCTAAAAACCTTATGTTTCAAATTTCAAGCAAAAAAGTTTATATTTGCAAAAGTTTTCTTCACAAAAACTGTTTTTAGAATACCTTATTCAACAAAATTTGTATATTTATGGCTAACAAAACATAAAAATAAATCACATAGTTTTAGGAGTTTTACGATAGCAAAAATAAAATATATTAAGGGGATTCACTTAAACCTAATGAAATATTTTTAATGTTTTTGTAAATATAAACTTTATACATAATGGTTTTCAAAATAAAATGACTGTCCAGTTTGCAAAAAAACAGATGACAATGCACCGGAAATTTGGCATGTGAGAAATCTACTAGTTTTAAAAGATGCAAGTTGCTACATTAGTAAAAAAAATTTTAAATTTACAAAAAAAAATTGTAAATTAACAATTTTATTAGTAAAAAACTTACAAAAAAGCTCGTACTAGAGGAGGTAGCAAAAAAAATGTTAAAAACTTTTCTATTAATTTTAAAAGGCTTTTCTTAGTGTATAGTAGAGTGTCCCTTATTTTGGAAATCTTGGAAATGTTGAGACGGTACCCGCTCATTTTTTTCCATTTTAACTAAAAAATAACTGAGGAAAAATTTTACGCCCCTACGACCACGCCTTTCCTACGCAACAGAGCCTTAAAGGGCATAAAAAATCATTTTTCCATACAAACCAAAAAATTTGATTTTTAATTTTTTTGTTATTAATTATTATATTACTTGGTCACGACAAAAAATTTGATTTAGGTGGAATAAGGCTTTCAGCTCTAAAAATTTTTGGAAAAAAATTTTGAGCCGCAGAGGTCCTACGGTAAAAAGTTTTAAAAAAATATATTTTTTTAAATTTTGACAAGCAACGGTTTAAGTTGCTATGTTGATTTAAATGATATATATTCAAGAAAATATTATTCATATCTGTTACGTCTTTATCTTTTTCGAAAAAAAAAATTTTGAGACGTTGGGGTCCAACGGTAAAAATTTTTTAAAAAATATTTTTTTTTAGTTTTGTCAAGCAACGCTTTTAGTTGCTATGTTGATTTAAATGATATATATTCATAAAAAATATTATTTGTATCTGTGACATCTTTATCGTGTTCTAGAGCTGAAAGCCTTATCCCACCAAAATCAAATTTTTTGTCGTGAATAAGCTAACCAAGTAATATAATAATTAATAACAAAAAAATTTAAAATCAAAAAAACAATTTTTTGGTTTGTATGGAAAAATTATTTTTTACTCCCTTTAGGCCCCGTCACGTAGGGAAGGCGTGGTCGTAGGGGCGAAAAATTTTTTCTCAGTTATTTTTAAGTCAAAAGGGGAAAAAAATGAGCGGGTACCGTTTCAACATTTCAAACTTTTCCAAAATAAGGGACACTCTAGTGTAGAGAGATTGGACCGGTTTTTTAAAACCTTTAAAACCAGTTTTGTTTTCAACGGTAGGTTTTTATACCCTCCAACTACAGTATGGGGGTATACTCACTTTGTCATTCCGTGTGTAACGCATTGAAATATCGGTCGGGGACCCTATAAAGTATATATATTATTGATCAGTGATCGATTCTAAGACATTCTAGCGATGTCCGTCCGTCCGTCTGTCCGTCCGTCCGTCTATAGTTAACACGATGCAGTCCAAAATAAAAGAGCTAGGAACCTCAAGTTTTGCACAAATATGTCTTATGTTCCTAGGCAGGTTAAGTTCGGAAATTGGCCAAATCGGACAAGGGGGAAAAAAGTTCCCCTCTGAAGAACTAAACCAACCTCTAAAAAATACACGTTTTTACATGTTTTTTTTGTATTTTTGTTAAATAAATGAAACATTTGGTATATTTATCGCGATGGGAAGGTACTCTGAACGTGCCACAATGACCCTATCAACTTCCCCCCTAAAAAAAACGCCTCTGTAAATTTTTTTTGTTTACATTTTGGAGGGTATAAAAGATTCGGCACAGCCGAATTTAACACTCTCACTTGTTTTTTATTTAATTTTGACTATTCAAAAAAAATGGATTTAAGTGCAAAAACATTTTTTAAGAAATGCCAATTGTTTTATGTATAAAAAAATATTTTGTAGCCCAAAAGTTTTATTTTAAGTAAGTTTTGTATGTTTTAAAAATATTTTTTTTTTAAATAAGAAATCCTATTTAAGAGAATTTTTTTGAGTGCAAAATTTTTGATAGATGTTAAAAAAAAATTGAGTTGCAAATGAACATTTTGAATAAAGAAATTTCCTTTTAACTAAATTTTTTTTTGAGTGTTAATTTATTTTTTTCTGAAAACATTTTTTTGAGTTTCAAAAACTTTGTTTTTTAAAAAAATATTTTGTCGCCAAAAAATTTTATTTTGATTAAGTGTTTGGTAATATATTTTGTATTTAAATAAAAAATCCAATTTTAGAGAATTTTTTTTTTTTGGAGTGTAAAATTTTTGTTGAATGTAAAAAGAAAAATTTAAGTTGCAAATGAACATTTTGAATAGAAAGTTTTTTGTGTGAATTTTTTTTTTTGAATGTCAAAAACGTTGTTTTGGGTACAGATTTTTTCTGAAAAAAATGATAATTCTTTACTTATTTTTGTGAGTGTATCAAAATTTTCTATAATTTTTTTTTCTTAAATTGTACTATGTATTTTAGGCGTGTTAGTGGGTCCTGACATTAGAAAGCTTATGGCAGATGATAACTTTGAACTTTTTCTTAATGCTTCCCAAAAAGAAGCTTGGATATCAGTAAAGAGCGTAATAAATGAAGTATGTATTAGGAAACAATAAATCTGTGATGTTTAAGGAGTTCGTATCCGAAATGATAAAAAAATATAAAGAAATCGAAGTTTTAATGTCCTTAAAAGTTCATGCTTCGGAGATGTTTCTGATGAACACGGGGAACGGTTTCATCAGCAATTAGCACCTTTCGAAAAAAAGTTTTAATTCAAATAATAACAAAATTATGCTAGCAGAATATGTGTGGTATATATTAAGAGAGATCCCTAACCAAGCCTATAAAAAACAAAAGCATTAAAAAATGTTTTTAACTTTATTTTTATTTTTTGTTTCATTAAAAAAAAATTTAAATAAAATTTTTAAAATTTTTGTTTTGTTAAAATCCCTAAAATTATGTTATTTATTTTTATGTTTTGTTAGCCATAAATATAAAAATTTTGTTAAAAAAGGTATTTTGAAAACAGTTTTTGTGAAGAAAACTTTTGCAAATATAAACTTTTTTGCTTGAAATTTGAAACATAAGGTTTTTAGGCATGCTTACATATTATACTAAAAGATGAAGCGATACATCTCATTTTAAAGGGATGCCACCTTTATAACAAAAAGATTTTTCGCGAACTGCAAAAAAACTTACATATATATAATTTTTTTTTTTGCATAAATTAATAACTCACAATAGTCTTTTTACATAAATCAGATCAGGTCTTAAAATAATTTATGGAGTTGCCAAAAAAATCGCAAAGTTAATAAATTATGATAAAAATCGCGAATTTGACCACTTAAACGAAAACAGTTTTATCCAAATTCGTAGTTAATATATTGCTATAGGTCTAATCCACATTTCCCGAATCAAAAAAATTTTAATTTGTGCAAGCAGATTTTTTTTGAAATAAAAAACCGCAAAAAAATGGGCAAAACTTTGATGAAGATTTGCAAGAAAACTGTTCCATTGATTCAAAAACTGACTTCACCATTGAAATCAGCATGCCTTAATTATATAGAAATGATGATCAGACCTCGTGTCGCAAAAAATTTTTGGTTTTTTGTAACGTAGTGCACTACGTAACATCAAATTTGCGACAAGAGGTCCGACCATCATTTCCATATAATTAAGGCATGCTGATTTCAATGGTGAAGTCCGTTTTTGAATCAATGGAACAGTTTTCTTGCAAATCTTCATCAAAGTTTTGCCCATTTTTTTGCGGTTTTTTATTTCAAAAAAAATCTGCTTGCACAAATTTAAATTTTTTTGATTCGGGAAATGTGGATTAGACCTATAGCAATATATTAACTACGAATTTGGATAAAACTGTTTTCGTTTAAGTGGTCAAATTCGCGATTTTTATCATAATTTATTAATTTTGCGATTTTTTTGGCAACTCCATAAATTATTTAAGACCTGATCTGATTTATGTAAAAAGACTATTGTGAGTTATTAATTTATGCAAAAAAAAAAAATTATATATATGTAAGTTTTTTTGCAATTCGCGAAAAATCTTTTTGTTATAAAGGTGGCATCCCTTTAAAATGAGATGTATCGCTTCATCTTTTAGTATAATATGTAAGCATGCCTAAAAACCTTATGTTTCAAATTTCAAGCAAAAAAGTTTATATTTGCAAAAGTTTTCTTCACAAAAACTGTTTTTAGAATACCTTATTCAACAAAATTTGTATATTTATGGCTAACAAAACATAAAAATAAATCACATAGTTTTAGGAGTTTTACGATAGCAAAAATAAAATATATTAAGGGGATTCACTTAAACCTAATGAAATATTTTTAATGTTTTTGTAAATATAAACTTTATACATAATGGTTTTCAAAATAAAATGACTGTCCAGTTTGCAAAAAAACAGATGACAATGCACCGGAAATTTGGCATGTGAGAAATCTACTAGTTTTAAAAGATGCAAGTTGCTACATTAGTAAAAAAAATTTTAAATTTACAAAAAAAAATTGTAAATTAACAATTTTATTAGTAAAAAACTTACAAAAAAGCTCGTACTAGAGGAGGTAGCAAAAAAAATGTTAAAAACTTTTCTATTAATTTTAAAAGGCTTTTCTTAGTGTATAGTAGAGTGTCCCTTATTTTGGAAATCTTGGAAATGTTGAGACGGTACCCGCTCATTTTTTTCCATTTTAACTAAAAAATAACTGAGGAAAAATTTTACGCCCCTACGACCACGCCTTTCCTACGCAACAGAGCCTTAAAGGGCATAAAAAATCATTTTTCCATACAAACCAAAAAATTTGATTTTTAATTTTTTTGTTATTAATTATTATATTACTTGGTCACGACAAAAAATTTGATTTAGGTGGAATAAGGCTTTCAGCTCTAAAAATTTTTGGAAAAAAATTTTGAGCCGCAGAGGTCCTACGGTAAAAAGTTTTAAAAAAATATATTTTTTTAAATTTTGACAAGCAACGGTTTAAGTTGCTATGTTGATTTAAATGATATATATTCAAGAAAATATTATTCATATCTGTTACGTCTTTATCTTTTTCGAAAAAAAAAATTTTGAGACGTTGGGGTCCAACGGTAAAAATTTTTTAAAAAATATTTTTTTTTAGTTTTGTCAAGCAACGCTTTTAGTTGCTATGTTGATTTAAATGATATATATTCATAAAAAATATTATTTGTATCTGTGACATCTTTATCGTGTTCTAGAGCTGAAAGCCTTATCCCACCAAAATCAAATTTTTTGTCGTGAATAAGCTAACCAAGTAATATAATAATTAATAACAAAAAAATTTAAAATCAAAAAAACAATTTTTTGGTTTGTATGGAAAAATTATTTTTTACTCCCTTTAGGCCCCGTCACGTAGGGAAGGCGTGGTCGTAGGGGCGAAAAATTTTTTCTCAGTTATTTTTAAGTCAAAAGGGGAAAAAAATGAGCGGGTACCGTTTCAACATTTCAAACTTTTCCAAAATAAGGGACACTCTAGTGTAGAGAGATTGGACCGGTTTTTTAAAACCTTTAAAACCAGTTTTGTTTTCAACGGTAGGTTTTTATACCCTCCAACTACAGTATGGGGGTATACTCACTTTGTCATTCCGTGTGTAACGCATTGAAATATCGGTCGGGGACCCTATAAAGTATATATATTATTGATCAGTGATCGATTCTAAGACATTCTAGCGATGTCCGTCCGTCCGTCTGTCCGTCCGTCCGTCTATAGTTAACACGATGCAGTCCAAAATAAAAGAGCTAGGAACCTCAAGTTTTGCACAAATATGTCTTATGTTCCTAGGCAGGTTAAGTTCGGAAATTGGCCAAATCGGACAAGGGGGAAAAAAGTTCCCCTCTGAAGAACTAAACCAACCTCTAAAAAATACACGTTTTTACATGTTTTTTTTGTATTTTTGTTAAATAAATGAAACATTTGGTATATTTATCGCGATGGGAAGGTACTCTGAACGTGCCACAATGACCCTATCAACTTCCCCCCTAAAAAAAACGCCTCTGTAAATTTTTTTTGTTTACATTTTGGAGGGTATAAAAGATTCGGCACAGCCGAATTTAACACTCTCACTTGTTTTTTATTTAATTTTGACTATTCAAAAAAAATGGATTTAAGTGCAAAAACATTTTTTAAGAAATGCCAATTGTTTTATGTATAAAAAAATATTTTGTAGCCCAAAAGTTTTATTTTAAGTAAGTTTTGTATGTTTTAAAAATATTTTTTTTTTAAATAAGAAATCCTATTTAAGAGAATTTTTTTGAGTGCAAAATTTTTGATAGATGTTAAAAAAAAATTGAGTTGCAAATGAACATTTTGAATAAAGAAATTTCCTTTTAACTAAATTTTTTTTTGAGTGTTAATTTATTTTTTTCTGAAAACATTTTTTTGAGTTTCAAAAACTTTGTTTTTTAAAAAAATATTTTGTCGCCAAAAAATTTTATTTTGATTAAGTGTTTGGTAATATATTTTGTATTTAAATAAAAAATCCAATTTTAGAGAATTTTTTTTTTTTGGAGTGTAAAATTTTTGTTGAATGTAAAAAGAAAAATTTAAGTTGCAAATGAACATTTTGAATAGAAAGTTTTTTGTGTGAATTTTTTTTTTTGAATGTCAAAAACGTTGTTTTGGGTACAGATTTTTTCTGAAAAAAATGATAATTCTTTACTTATTTTTGTGAGTGTATCAAAATTTTCTATAATTTTTTTTTCTTAAATTGTACTATGTATTTTAGGCGTGTTAGTGGGTCCTGACATTAGAAAGCTTATGGCAGATGATAACTTTGAACTTTTTCTTAATGCTTCCCAAAAAGAAGCTTGGATATCAGTAAAGAGCGTAATAAATGAAGTATGTATTAGGAAACAATAAATCTGTGATGTTTAAGGAGTTCGTATCCGAAATGATAAAAAAATATAAAGAAATCGAAGTTTTAATGTCCTTAAAAGTTCATGCTTCGGAGATGTTTCTGATGAACACGGGGAACGGTTTCATCAGCAATTAGCACCTTTCGAAAAAAAGTTTTAATTCAAATAATAACAAAATTATGCTAGCAGAATATGTGTGGTATATATTAAGAGAGATCCCTAACCAAGCCTATAAAAAACAAAAGCATTAAAAAATGTTTTTAACTTTATTTTTATTTTTTGTTTCATTAAAAAAAAATTTAAATAAAATTTTTAAAATTTTTGTTTTGTTAAAATCCCTAAAATTATGTTATTTATTTTTATGTTTTGTTAGCCATAAATATAAAAATTTTGTTAAAAAAGGTATTTTGAAAACAGTTTTTGTGAAGAAAACTTTTGCAAATATAAACTTTTTTGCTTGAAATTTGAAACATAAGGTTTTTAGGCATGCTTACATATTATACTAAAAGATGAAGCGATACATCTCATTTTAAAGGGATGCCACCTTTATAACAAAAAGATTTTTCGCGAACTGCAAAAAAACTTACATATATATAATTTTTTTTTTTGCATAAATTAATAACTCACAATAGTCTTTTTACATAAATCAGATCAGGTCTTAAAATAATTTATGGAGTTGCCAAAAAAATCGCAAAGTTAATAAATTATGATAAAAATCGCGAATTTGACCACTTAAACGAAAACAGTTTTATCCAAATTCGTAGTTAATATATTGCTATAGGTCTAATCCACATTTCCCGAATCAAAAAAATTTTAATTTGTGCAAGCAGATTTTTTTTGAAATAAAAAACCGCAAAAAAATGGGCAAAACTTTGATGAAGATTTGCAAGAAAACTGTTCCATTGATTCAAAAACTGACTTCACCATTGAAATCAGCATGCCTTAATTATATAGAAATGATGATCAGACCTCGTGTCGCAAAAAATTTTTGGTTTTTTGTAACGTAGTGCACTACGTAACATCAAATTTGCGACAAGAGGTCCGACCATCATTTCCATATAATTAAGGCATGCTGATTTCAATGGTGAAGTACGTTTTTGAATCAATGGAACAGTTTTCTTGCAAATCTTCATCAAAGTTTTGCCCATTTTTTTGCGGTTTTTTATTTCAAAAAAAATCTGCTTGCACAAATTTAAATTTTTTTGATTCGGGAAATGTGGATTAGACCTATAGCAATATATTAACTACGAATTTGGATAAAACTGTTTTCGTTTAAGTGGTCAAATTCGCGATTTTTATCATAATTTATTAATTTTGCGATTTTTTTGGCAACTCCATAAATTATTTAAGACCTGATCTGATTTATGTAAAAAGACTATTGTGAGTTATTAATTTATGCAAAAAAAAAAAATTATATATATGTAAGTTTTTTTGCAATTCGCGAAAAATCTTTTTGTTATAAAGGTGGCATCCCTTTAAAATGAGATGTATCGCTTCATCTTTTAGTATAATATGTAAGCATGCCTAAAAACCTTATGTTTCAAATTTCAAGCAAAAAAGTTTATATTTGCAAAAGTTTTCTTCACAAAAACTGTTTTTAGAATACCTTATTCAACAAAATTTGTATATTTATGGCTAACAAAACATAAAAATAAATCACATAGTTTTAGGAGTTTTACGATAGCAAAAATAAAATATATTAAGGGGATTCACTTAAACCTAATGAAATATTTTTAATGTTTTTGTAAATATAAACTTTATACATAATGGTTTTCAAAATAAAATGACTGTCCAGTTTGCAAAAAAACAGATGACAATGCACCGGAAATTTGGCATGTGAGAAATCTACTAGTTTTAAAAGATGCAAGTTGCTACATTAGTAAAAAAAATTTTAAATTTACAAAAAAAAATTGTAAATTAACAATTTTATTAGTAAAAAACTTACAAAAAAGCTCGTACTAGAGGAGGTAGCAAAAAAAATGTTAAAAACTTTTCTATTAATTTTAAAAGGCTTTTCTTAGTGTATAGTAGAGTGTCCCTTATTTTGGAAATCTTGGAAATGTTGAGACGGTACCCGCTCATTTTTTTCCATTTTAACTAAAAAATAACTGAGGAAAAATTTTACGCCCCTACGACCACGCCTTTCCTACGCAACAGAGCCTTAAAGGGCATAAAAAATCATTTTTCCATACAAACCAAAAAATTTGATTTTTAATTTTTTTGTTATTAATTATTATATTACTTGGTCACGACAAAAAATTTGATTTAGGTGGAATAAGGCTTTCAGCTCTAAAAATTTTTGGAAAAAAATTTTGAGCCGCAGAGGTCCTACGGTAAAAAGTTTTAAAAAAATATATTTTTTTAAATTTTGACAAGCAACGGTTTAAGTTGCTATGTTGATTTAAATGATATATATTCAAGAAAATATTATTCATATCTGTTACGTCTTTATCTTTTTCGAAAAAAAAAATTTTGAGACGTTGGGGTCCAACGGTAAAAATTTTTTAAAAAATATTTTTTTTTAGTTTTGTCAAGCAACGCTTTTAGTTGCTATGTTGATTTAAATGATATATATTCATAAAAAATATTATTTGTATCTGTGACATCTTTATCGTGTTCTAGAGCTGAAAGCCTTATCCCACCAAAATCAAATTTTTTGTCGTGAATAAGCTAACCAAGTAATATAATAATTAATAACAAAAAAATTTAAAATCAAAAAAACAATTTTTTGGTTTGTATGGAAAAATTATTTTTTACTCCCTTTAGGCCCCGTCACGTAGGGAAGGCGTGGTCGTAGGGGCGAAAAATTTTTTCTCAGTTATTTTTAAGTCAAAAGGGGAAAAAAATGAGCGGGTACCGTTTCAACATTTCAAACTTTTCCAAAATAAGGGACACTCTAGTGTAGAGAGATTGGACCGGTTTTTTAAAACCTTTAAAACCAGTTTTGTTTTCAACGGTAGGTTTTTATACCCTCCAACTACAGTATGGGGGTATACTCACTTTGTCATTCCGTGTGTAACGCATTGAAATATCGGTCGGGGACCCTATAAAGTATATATATTATTGATCAGTGATCGATTCTAAGACATTCTAGCGATGTCCGTCCGTCCGTCTGTCCGTCCGTCCGTCTATAGTTAACACGATGCAGTCCAAAATAAAAGAGCTAGGAACCTCAAGTTTTGCACAAATATGTCTTATGTTCCTAGGCAGGTTAAGTTCGGAAATTGGCCAAATCGGACAAGGGGGAAAAAAGTTCCCCTCTGAAGAACTAAACCAACCTCTAAAAAATACACGTTTTTACATGTTTTTTTTGTATTTTTGTTAAATAAATGAAACATTTGGTATATTTATCGCGATGGGAAGGTACTCTGAACGTGCCACAATGACCCTATCAACTTCCCCCCTAAAAAAAACGCCTCTGTAAATTTTTTTTGTTTACATTTTGGAGGGTATAAAAGATTCGGCACAGCCGAATTTAACACTCTCACTTGTTTTTTATTTAATTTTGACTATTCAAAAAAAATGGATTTAAGTGCAAAAACATTTTTTAAGAAATGCCAATTGTTTTATGTATAAAAAAATATTTTGTAGCCCAAAAGTTTTATTTTAAGTAAGTTTTGTATGTTTTAAAAATATTTTTTTTTTAAATAAGAAATCCTATTTAAGAGAATTTTTTTGAGTGCAAAATTTTTGATAGATGTTAAAAAAAAATTGAGTTGCAAATGAACATTTTGAATAAAGAAATTTCCTTTTAACTAAATTTTTTTTTGAGTGTTAATTTATTTTTTTCTGAAAACATTTTTTTGAGTTTCAAAAACTTTGTTTTTTAAAAAAATATTTTGTCGCCAAAAAATTTTATTTTGATTAAGTGTTTGGTAATATATTTTGTATTTAAATAAAAAATCCAATTTTAGAGAATTTTTTTTTTTTGGAGTGTAAAATTTTTGTTGAATGTAAAAAGAAAAATTTAAGTTGCAAATGAACATTTTGAATAGAAAGTTTTTTGTGTGAATTTTTTTTTTTGAATGTCAAAAACGTTGTTTTGGGTACAGATTTTTTCTGAAAAAAATGATAATTCTTTACTTATTTTTGTGAGTGTATCAAAATTTTCTATAATTTTTTTTTCTTAAATTGTACTATGTATTTTAGGCGTGTTAGTGGGTCCTGACATTAGAAAGCTTATGGCAGATGATAACTTTGAACTTTTTCTTAATGCTTCCCAAAAAGAAGCTTGGATATCAGTAAAGAGCGTAATAAATGAAGTATGTATTAGGAAACAATAAATCTGTGATGTTTAAGGAGTTCGTATCCGAAATGATAAAAAAATATAAAGAAATCGAAGTTTTAATGTCCTTAAAAGTTCATGCTTCGGAGATGTTTCTGATGAACACGGGGAACGGTTTCATCAGCAATTAGCACCTTTCGAAAAAAAGTTTTAATTCAAATAATAACAAAATTATGCTAGCAGAATATGTGTGGTATATATTAAGAGAGATCCCTAACCAAGCCTATAAAAAACAAAAGCATTAAAAAATGTTTTTAACTTTATTTTTATTTTTTGTTTCATTAAAAAAAAATTTAAATAAAATTTTTAAAATTTTTGTTTTGTTAAAATCCCTAAAATTATGTTATTTATTTTTATGTTTTGTTAGCCATAAATATAAAAATTTTGTTAAAAAAGGTATTTTGAAAACAGTTTTTGTGAAGAAAACTTTTGCAAATATAAACTTTTTTGCTTGAAATTTGAAACATAAGGTTTTTAGGCATGCTTACATATTATACTAAAAGATGAAGCGATACATCTCATTTTAAAGGGATGCCACCTTTATAACAAAAAGATTTTTCGCGAACTGCAAAAAAACTTACATATATATAATTTTTTTTTTTGCATAAATTAATAACTCACAATAGTCTTTTTACATAAATCAGATCAGGTCTTAAAATAATTTATGGAGTTGCCAAAAAAATCGCAAAGTTAATAAATTATGATAAAAATCGCGAATTTGACCACTTAAACGAAAACAGTTTTATCCAAATTCGTAGTTAATATATTGCTATAGGTCTAATCCACATTTCCCGAATCAAAAAAATTTTAATTTGTGCAAGCAGATTTTTTTTGAAATAAAAAACCGCAAAAAAATGGGCAAAACTTTGATGAAGATTTGCAAGAAAACTGTTCCATTGATTCAAAAACTGACTTCACCATTGAAATCAGCATGCCTTAATTATATAGAAATGATGATCAGACCTCGTGTCGCAAAAAATTTTTGGTTTTTTGTAACGTAGTGTAGTCGAAGCCTACTATGATGAGTTTTTTTGTTTTTAAATGTCACACTGTGCATTTTTTAGATTTGAGAAAATGGTTAATTGATTCAAGTCAAATTTAATTGAATGTCAAATTTTAAGCTGAGCAAATATTTAATGTTTTTTCAATCGAATATTTTTTTCTGTGTAAATTAAATTATTAAGTTTTAGGCTGAATTACTCAATGCTCCGTTATAAAATAACTCTCCGTTAAATTTAACTTTTTCATACAAATTTTGACATAAGGCTCCGTTAAATCGCCAGTTAGCAGCTAACTTTTCATTGAGTAATCCGCCCTTAATTGCAAACACAAAAGGAAAACATTTTACTAAATACTACTAATTTAAAAAAAAAAAACACTTGTTTAATACAATTTAGTAGGGCGAAATAAATGTTTTTTATTACAACCTTTTAAGATGAAAACATTTTTGTTTGAAATTTGGCACAAATACTTTTTTGAGGTTTTTACACAATATATCAAAATCTGGACCTTGTGGTCCTGTTGGAAAGTGATGCTGTCATAGAGAAATTTTGACAAATCGCGCAATTTTAGTGCTATGCGATTGATAAATGAAAAATATTTTAATGGGAATATATTTCCTTTGGTGCACATATGAGGCATTCCACACCAAATGTCCCGCTACAGAAAAACATGTGTCCCGTTAATTTCTGAATAGGTTGTGTGGATAGCCCTATATGTAACTAAGAAAAATGCGTTTTTGGTTTTTCTAATTTTCGAAAACTGGGCTTAGGAGGCGTGGTCAAATATTGGAAAAATGGTAAAATTTGTGGCGAGTTGCCTTGATTAAATATTTATCACATTAAAACGGAATGCACCACAATGTCAAAAATTTACGTTCTTATATAGTTTTGTATGGGCTATCGAATAAAAATTTTTTTTTTGAAAATTTTCAGAACCCGTTCTGAAATTTTCCATTTTTTAAAAAAGTCAATTTATCAAAAATCCGGCCACTTTTATTTTTCTTTTTTATTTATTTTTTTAAAAGCTTAGATGTTTGTCCATCCACACAAAAAAAATCAGAAACACGTTCATCTTTTTTTTCGAGAAAATCGCATTTGAACTTTTAATTTCATAACAATTTTGTTATTTGCTTGTATTTCTTTGTTTTAAAGTTGCGAATGAGTAATATTAATTGCATAAATATTCGTCATACGCTCTGTTGACACAAGAAAATACAAGCAAATTACTAAATTGTTATGAAATTTAAAGTTCAAATGCGATTTGTTTTGTGTGGATGGACAAACATCCAAACTTTTAAAAAAATAAATAAAAAAGAAAAAAAAAAAGTGGCCGGATTTTTGATAAATTGACTTTTTTAAAAAATGGAAAATTTCAGAACGGGTTCTGAAAATTTTCCAAAAAAAAAAAAAATTTAATCGATAGCCCATACAAAACTATATAAGAACGTAAATTTTTGACATTGTGGTGCATTCCGTTTTAATGTGATAAATATTTAATCAAGGCAACTCGCCACAAATTTGACCATTTTTCCAATATTTGACCACGCCTCCTAAGCCCAGTTTTTGAAAAATTGAAAAACCAATAACGCAATTTTCTAAGTTCCATATAGGGCTATCCATATCACCTATTCAGAAGTTTACGGTACACATGTTTTTTTTCGCTGGCCATTTGGTGTGGAATGCCTCATATACTAACAAGGGAAGTCTCCCTAGTGTCACCCGCGAATCTTTATGGAATTGGTTTTATTTTGTAGATCAGAAAAAATAAAGGGACACGTATTTTTTTGTAGCGGCCAAAATTCATATTTAGTGGGTAAAAAGGAGGGGGCCATTTTTCATTTTTTTTCGTTTATCTCCTATATTATGCAAAGAACTTAGTCATGTTACATACTAGGGTGGCTCGTTTTTGGGCTTTTCTCTCTGATCAAATTCTAATACCCGCCAAAAGTGTCGGTCCCCTAAGGGTAGCTAACATGTAAAATATCATTCCGATCGGAGTTTATCTTCTGTCTCCACTTTGAGCCTTAAAATTGGGGTTTTCGCAAAAAAGGACTTTAAAAAAAAAATTTAAGTTTTTTTATTAAAATAATTAAAAAAATATTTTTGTATAAAATTTGATCGTAAATACCTTAATATGAAATTTAAAGATTTTACGGTATCATTAACCCGTTCAAACTTGATACCAAAAAAATGGCATGATTTTGGGGGCGTTCTCAAAACACCTTTTTTCAAAATTTGAAAATTTTATTAAAAAAAATTTTTAAATATACCATTTTTTCTTTCTGAAGTCATTAAGAACACCATGGAGAAGAAAAATGTGAACTATGGCGGATATCCGTCGAGCCACTTTTCGGGAATCGCTGGGGGAAGTAAGCGGATTTCAAGGAAATGTTGGTTTTATCAATAATTTGGATTAATAAAATCTTATAAATTTCATTTTTGTGCAAATTAACGGTTTTTGGTGTCGTGGCATTCTATTAGATAAGATAATAAGTCTGTCATGAAATCTTACCGATCTAGGACGTCTTAAACCCACATTGGCTGGGGGCCAAAAATGACCCCCGCGGAATATTTGAAGTTTAGAGCTTAAATTTTGTGCTATAAACAAGTATATAACGGCTTTTATGCTTTTGACCCCAACTATTATTTCGTATTAATATATTATCTTTAAAAAATCATTAACCCTTCTTGGTAGGGGGTCAAAAATAACCCATTCAATAAAAAGTATATATTTTTTCATATAAAATTAATTTGTGGCAATCTATTAGATAACTTTAAATCAGCCCTTAAATCTTTCATATTTAAGATATCTTTAACCCACATTGGCCAGGGGTTAAAAATGACCCGGCAAAAACTTTTAGGCATAGTGCTTGAATTTTTGATATCAACAAAATATATATTTTTTATTAAATGGGTCATTTTTGACCCCCTACCAAAAAGGGTTAACGATTTTTTTAAAGGCAAAATAATAATACCAAACAATAGTTGGGGTAAAAAACACAAAAGCCGTTTTATACTTATTTATAGCACAAAATTGAAGCTCCAAACTTCAAATTTTATTCGGGAGTCATTTTTGACCCCCAGCCAATGTGGGTTAAAGACGTCCTAGATCGGTAAGATTTCATGACAGACTTAAAGTTATATAATAAAATGCGACGACACCAAAAAACCTTTAATTTGCACAAAAATTAAATTTATAAGATTTTATTAATCCAAATTATTGATAAAACCAACATTTCCTTGAAATCCGCTAACTTCCCCCCGCGATTCCCGAAAAGTGGCTCAACGGATATACGCCATATTTCACATTATTCTTCTCCAAGGTGTTCTTAATGAATTCAGAAAGAAAAAATGGTATATTTAAAATTTTTTTAATAAAATTTTGAAATTTTGAAAAAAAGTGTTTTGAAAACCCCCTTAAAATCATGCCATTTTTTTGGTATCAAGTTTGAACGGGTTAATGATACCGTAAAATCTTTAAATTTCATATTTAAGTATTTACGATCAAATATTTTACAAAAATAATTTTTTAATGATTTTAATAAAAAAACTTAAATTTTTTTTTTTTTTTTAAAGTCCTTTTTTGCGAAAACCCCAATTTTGAGGCTCAAAGTAGAGACAGAAGATAAACTCCGATCGGAGTAATATTTTGCATGTGACACTTTTGGCGGGTATTAGAATTTGATCAGAGAGAAAAGCCCAAAAACGAGCCATCCTATTACATACCAAATGAAAGTTAAAATACCATAATTTTAGGACATTTTTGTTAATAAGTCGAAAAATATTAACTTCTTTGGCCCGTTGTTAGCACCAAGAGATAGGTATTTTTAATACCTTTAATCTGATACCACACATGCCTATATTAATTTTGTGTAAATAGGCGTAAATCGTAAAAAACTGAAAAAGGTCAATTTCCCCCCATACAAATCGACCCCCCTTAAAAATGAGTTTGGGCCTTTAAAAAAAATACGTGTCGAATTAATTTTCGTTCTTAACAACATATCCAAATTTCATAAAGATCGGAAGTTGACACCAGGGAGACTTCCCTTGTAAGCTGAAACGGTTGTTTAGGTCGGTATTTATTTAAGCATTTAAAAATTTGAAACGTTTAGTAGCGGAATTTGTGTTTAAAATGTAGTTACAAATATAATCCTTTAATTTAAACTACTATAAAAGAGCGACTTTTTTGCATATAATATATTTTTTATTAAAAAAACTTCACGGTGAAGTGAAAAACTTTGAAGACGCTTTGCGAAAAAACTGTACCTTAGATTTTAAAATGGCTTGGACCATTGGAATCAGCATGCCCGAATTATGTAAAATTCATAGTCAAAACCCAGGTTACTTTTTTCGTCACACAGTGTTATAAGATTAGAAAATTTTTTTCATTTTTCTTAGAAAAAATTCTCACGTAATTTATTTTTCTTTTTCGCTTTCCTTTTTTTTTAAAAGAAATATTGTCAGATTTTCCCTCTAGACAATTCTTAGATTTTTCTTATAAAAAAATTCTCAAATTTTTCCTATAGAAAAATTGTCAGAGTTTTCCTATAAAAAGTTGTCAGATTTTTCCTTTAGAAAAATTCTCAGCTTTTTCTAAGAAAAATTAGCAAATTATTAATTACACTGTGCTACAAATGACCAAAAATAAAATATGCAGGGGTTCTCATATGAAAATTCGGGTTGGTTGGAGTCCATAGAGTACTGATATACTCATAGTTTTTCTGGATCACTTCGTTAAGTACGTTTTTTATTGGCACATGTGTTGAAAAACGGCAATTCTTAAATTACAACTTTAAAAAATTATTTCTTTGTTAGTTTGCAACCGGTTTTCGATTTTATGGATTTTTTTGAAAGGTATAAGTCTTACCTTTTAAACAAAACAAATATATTAAAAATCGATCAAGAATTGGCTGAGCTACGATCGTTTAAGTTAAAAAAAATCAAATTTTTTGAAAAATTTGTCATATACTTTATACTCTAAGTTGAAAGTGCATCATTAAACATTTTTTTTTTTATTTTTGTATAAAAGTAAAGTAAAGTAGCTTTCCAAAACACCAAAAAACATCGGTTAAAAAATGAATGAGTTATGCTAAGTTTTGTGATAGGACATTTTTAATTTTTTCAGAAATGCTTGTAATTCAGGTACATAGATGGGAATTTTTAATTACCATTGAAATTTAATTACCATTGGTTGATATCAATGGTAATGAAAAAATTTTCATTACCATTTAATGGTAATTAAGTTTTTTTAATTGAAAAAATAATTACTAATGGTAATGAAATGCACCAATTGTTGAAAAACACCAATTATAATTGGTTTCAAAACCATTGGTTTTCACATTTTTGTTTTTTTGAAAAGTTAAAAATTTAAACATCAAAGTATGTTTTTACAAAAAAAAATATGAAAATGTTAAAGACAAAAAACAAAACGCAAATAAAAATTTTAAATATTGTGTTATACAAAGGCAATCAACGTGTGTTTGGTTTATAAAATGTGAAAAACTAATACACCATATAACAAAAAACAACGGATATTTCCAAATATTAACGATTTTCACAATATTGTGACAACTTTTACTAATGGTAATTATTGTTTTTAAATGATGCAATACCAATGGTAATTATTTTTTTTTAATTTTCATTAGTAATTAAATTGATAAGTAATTTAATTGGTACAATTGATACAACCAATGGTAATGAAAAAAAATTTCATTACCATTGACATCAATTAAATGGTAATTAAACCATCAATTAATTGGTCCCTTTAATTAATTAGTCCCATCTATGTTCAGGTATTATTCATAAATCTTGTTGCTAGTAGTAATTTTATGTGCCTATGCATATAAACAAGAGATGGTAACATAATTAGATTTCTGCGTGATTGACACATGATAACAAGTGAGCGTGATTGAAAATCAATTTTACTCACGTGGTTGTGAGTGAGTGGAATAAAAAAAATGGGCGTGTCAGTTGCATCTAAATCCCATTTATAATTTTTTGGTTTTGTTTGAACAATATGAGTGTTACTTCTTAAAAACAAAAATATTGAGAATAGATTGAAAATAGGCTCGTTTAAGTAAAAAAATTTTTTTGAATAGTTATACCTGCAACATTTTTATGACAGAAAAAGTTGTACGTTTCAAACATTTTTGAAACGAAATTGGTAAAATTGTAAAATCATTTGATGGAAATTTTACCTATTTATAAATAAATGTATGAGGCATTCCACACCAAATATCCAGCAAAAAAAACATGTGTGCCGTAAATTTCTGAACAGGTTGTGTGAATATGAGCTAAGAAAATTGCGTTTTTGGTTTTAAAATTTTTCAAAAACTTGACTTAGGAGGTCAAATATTGGAAAAATGGTCAAATTTGTTACCTTGTTTAAATATTTATTAAATTAAAACGGAATGCACCTTAATCTCAAACATCGATTAATTTTTTTTTTTTTTTTTTGGAAAATTTTCAGAATAAGTTCTGAAATTTTTGCATTTTTGAAAAAAAGTCAATTAATCAAAAATCCGGCCACTTTTTTTTAAGCTTACACTAAGAAAAAAAAATTCTCAAATCAAGCAAAAACAATCTCATATTGAAAATAAAACAGTGACGAAAGTCAACAAACTTAGTTTTTTCTCAATTTGAAAATATTCATGGACGCTTTTAATATGACTTGAGTAACAAAAAACATTTTAAAAATGAAGTGAAAGAACCTTGATATGAATATGTTTTATTTTTAAATCAACGTTGCCCATAATCAAATTAAAATGACAGTCTGTTCAATTTAAGATTGTCCATTATAATTATATAATTTTCTTTATACTTACGTCCTGAAATTTTCTATTGAAATAAAACAATTAAAATTTTTTATTTGTATAATTTTGTATTTTACTACAGAATAATTAAAATGACACATTTGTACTAAATAAATAATATATCGTCACTGCTCTGAAGAAAACAACTTATGTAATTTTCAAAAAAATTTTAAGATGGCCCACAAATTTGCTTAATTTTGTCCTTTTGCAGTGATTTAAAGTAATACATATTTTTAAGTTTTTTTTTAATAATATTGCAGTGTTCTATTTCCATTAAGATGACTTATAAAAATCACCCAAAAGTTCACAACTTAGCTTATCTTTAAGGCTTTAAAAAAAAAAATAAACACACACAGGTATTTGCGTAAGAGCAGCGACTATATAGAAAAAGAAATCACATAATGTAAAGGACATATTCCTGGAGGTCATTTAAAGTTGTTGATCCCCTCCTGGACTCTAATAATTCATATAAATTTCCACATTCAAAAATTTGATTTTTCTTTTCACTGTTTTTTATACTTTTCTTTTCACTTTTTTAAACTGTTCTTTTCACTGTTTTTAACTTAATTTTTAACACAAATTTCGTTAGTGTTTTTATTTCAATTACTTATTTATTGTTTTATTTTTTTTAAGTTTTGTTTTCACTAATGTTAAACCTCGATACTTTTTTAATATAATTGACATTTTTTTGTAGCGTCATTGTTAAAATTGTTTAAATCTCATTTTTAAAATGTTTATAATCAAAATGATTATTTTCAACATGGCGGCACCATAAAATGAAAAGGAGTTCTTTAATACTTAATTTTAAAAAGGAAAATTTTAAAATTGATACCGAAACATATTAAATTTTAAAAAATTCAACCTCATAATTAAAATTTTTTTATAAAGTTTTAGGCTTTTAAAAATGAGTATGAAAATTTTTGATTTGACTACGATTTTTTCCCTCAGTGTAGATGTTTGTCTATTCACACAAATAAATTCAGACATATGTTTTTTTGAGAAAATCGCATTTGAATATTAATTTTCATAACAATTTTGTAGTTTGCTTGTATTTTCTTGTTTCAACGTAGCGAATGACTATTAAATATTTGCATTAGTCATACGCTACGTTGAACCAAGCAAATTACCAAATTGTCATGAAATTTAAAATTCAAATGTGATTTCTCGAAAATAACGAAAAAAACACAATACAATTTTTTTGTGTGGATAGACAAACTAGAGATGGGAACATGAGCAAATAAGAGCGTGAGTGTGACTGAATTCAATTTTACTCACGTGATTGCGAGTGAGTTTGAGAAAGATTATTGCGTAAAAGAGTGAGCGTGAGTTGATTTTTTTGCGTGAGTTTGCGTGATTTATTTTCTCTTCATATTTCCTTTCATTCCAAAAAAAGCAACCAAAAAAAAATTTAAAATTTTGCTTAACTTCAGATTTCGTCCCGAAAAAATCAAAACAAATATAAAATTTTAGATTTTGCTGAAAACTTTGAAAGATTTTTGAAATAATTTTTAGTATAAATAAGAATATCTTGAGTGTGAGTCAACGTTAGCGTGAGTGACTCTTGCATCGGCGTACGTGAGTGTGAGTTGTATTAAATTTACACACGTTATTGTGAGTGAGTGTTAGAAGAAAAATTATGCTCGTGATTGAGTGAAAGTTAAAATTCACTCAAGTGACCATCTCTTATAGAAAAATCTAATCTTTAAAAAAAAAATTACAAAAAAAACAAATGTGGCGGGGTTTTTTATAAACTTTGACTTTTTTAAAAATGGAAAATTTCAGAACGGGTTCTGAAAATTTTTTTTATTTCACTCACACTTTTTTATTCCATTGACACTCACTCACAACGACGTGAGTAAAATTGATTTTCAATCACGCTCACTTGTGATCATGTGTCAATCACGCAACAATCTAATTATGTTACCATCTCTTGTTTACATATATGCATAGGCACATAAAATTACTACTAGCAATAAGATTTATGAATAATACCTGAATTACAAGCATTTCTGAAAAAAATTAAAAATGTCCTATCACAAAACTTAGCATAACTCATTCATTTTTTAACCGATTGTTATGTTTTTTGGTGTTTTGGAAAGCTACTTTACTATACTTTTATACAAAAATAAATAAAAAATTGTTTAATGATGCACTTTCAACTTAGAGTATAAAGAATATGACAAATTTTTCAAAAAAAAATTTTTTTTTAACTTAAACGATCGTAGCTCAGCCAATTCTTGACCGATTTTTAATATTTTTATTTTGTTTAAAAGGTAAGACTTAAACCTTTTAAAAAAATCCATAAAATCGGTTGCAAACTAACAAAGTAATAATTTTTTAAAGTTGTAATTTAAGAATTGCCGTTTTTAAACACATTTGCCAATAAAAAACGTACTTAACGAAGTGATCCAGAAAAACTATGAGTATATCAGTACTCTATGGACTCCAACCAACCCGAATTTTCATATGAGAACCCCTGCATATTTTTGGTGTAGCACAGTGTTATTTAAGATTTTTAGACATTTTTCAAATAAAAATTTCTATAAAAATTCTCTTATAGAAAAATTCTAAATTTTTTCCTACAGAAAAATTCGCAAATTATTCCCATAGAAAAATTCTATATTTTTCCTAAAGAAATATTCTAAAATTTTTCCTATAGAAAATTTCTCATATAGAAAAATTCTTATATTTCTAGGCATTTTTCCTTTAGCAACATTTTAAGATTTTCCAACAATTTTCATATCATCAAATTCTCAGATTATTTCCTTTTTCCCTCTTCTTTCCTTACCTTTCCTTTTTTTTCTTTTTCTCCTTTTTGCTTTATTTTCTTTCGAATTCGGTTTAGGGGGGAAATTTCCTTTCCCCCCGTGGATCCGCGCCTGTCAAATCTAATAAATAATTGGGGGTAGATTACGATTATGAAATCCAAATTTATTTCAGTATCGCAGTTTTCGCGAATTTTCCCTATATTTGAAAAAATAATATTTTTTTGGCACAAATTATGAAATAAAATACAAAATTTAATAAAACCAAGACAGTGACGACATTTTATAATTTCCCATTGTGCATATAAATTGTTTGCATTAATATGACTTTACGGAATATAATCATATGTTCAGAGCCGTTTGTTTATATATATTATATATATTTTAAATAACTTACTATTAGCGAAAAACTAAAATAACAATTTTGCGATCATTTGCAAGGATATTAATTATCCTTTGCAGATTAAATTAATTTTCTTTGAAAAATTAAATCTCTTGGTCAGTAGATTAAAAACATCCAATAACTTGAATTTTTCAATTGCATCATTTTAAGATAATTTAAAAAATATTAAAATCTTGGATTTTTCAAAATTTTCCAAATTGCGAAAAGCTCGAACAAATGTAGCTTATTTTCATTAGTTTTTCATGTGTTTAACCTAAATTGATTTATTTTTTTAAATAAAAAAGAAGTATGTCCTTATTTTTGGTTGGCCTAGTAATAAATAATAATGAAAAATAATTTAATAATGAGAAATAGGAGATAAAAGTTGTATTAACTTGATTGATTTTCAACCGATTTTAGTTTTTATTGCCTAATTTAAGAGACAACTTACTGCAAATTACATTTAGTTCATTTCAATTCAAACTTTTTTTAAAATATCTAAGAAATTGAGAAAATGAATAAAAAGTCAAGTAAAAAAAGGCGCTTGAACCTCCTGTGCCGTAAGCCCCTCATTAATAGTAAACCTTGTTATGGTGTTTTTTTCAGGATAACATAGTTTGGCACCCCAAACATTCAAAATGAACGAATTTTCTATTTTCGTACACGATTTTCGCAAATTTGATATCAACATTTTTATTTTGAAAGGTCAAATATAAAAATTTGTAAAAAGCACTAACGAAAAAATTAAAATAACTTACTTACAAGGGAGGTCTTTTAGAGGGCACCCACCGAGTTGCCTGAAAAATCCCGTACTCCCCCTTCCCTTTGACCCGCTAAATGTGATATTAAGCAGCTAAGAAAACAGATAACTCTTATTTTTCTCCCCTCATTCAAATATGCAAGTTTCAGAGCAATCGGGGGGAGCTGTCTGAAAGACCTTCCTTGTACTTTTGTCAAACTGAGCTGGAATGTGCTGTTCATACTTATTGTTTTTTAGTGCTTAAGGACTACGTATTTAAAAACATCTTTGTTTTGTGTCCGTTACGTTTTTAATCTGTTACTGGTGTTTTGTTAAACTTGTTTAAGGTTGTAAGTGTGAGCCCCATATAATGCCAACACTTTGGCGTTTTAAGGCATTACAAAACAATAAGTTGGCATCACTAATTATTTTGTATACGTTTTCATTAGAAGTCGCTCCTCCCGTTGGCAACAAAAAAAACAACAACATTTCATCTCATAAATTTCAGAGAAAGAAAGCAAAAAAAAACACAATTAAACTAACAGCCATTTGTTATTGACATTTATTGTTAATTTACAGAAGCACTCGACACTCGTTTGTTGTTGCTGTTGTTTTGGATGTCTGACAGTCTGATATTCTGTTTCTTTGTCTATCTATAGATATCCCTAATGTTGTTTAAATGGTTTGTTTTCTTTTTTTTCTTGGTGTGTAATACTACTCCAATGTAGCTCCTAAGGACTGTATTCTAGCAATGGAATAATGGTTAATATCATCAACACATTGAATCACAAACGACAGAAAAAATAATATTACAATTTCTAAGTGGGGAGAATTGAAAACACCAACATACATCAGCCCTATTGTATATATGTATGTATGTTTTGACAATAGTGTTTTTTTCTGTTTTGTTAGTTAGCATCAGTTGTGTTTTTTTAATGACAGCTTTTTCCTTTTCCGTCAGATATCGTTATACTTCCGTTTTCCACTTTGCCTAAGCTAAATAAATATTAAATAACTGTAAACTGTGATATAAATACACAAACAGTGATATCCAAAATGCAATTGCCATGAGTGCTTGGGAATTTATTGTTTGTTTTTTGAAAATCTGGAGAACAAGTGACTTTAATTACATACTTTTAAAAAGTGGTTCTTATTCTAATATGTATTTATGTTCGTGTTTAATTTTTTAAAACATTAAACCTCTAATGCACACTTCCGATTTAGGTAGCCTTTCTTATGCATCAGCACTCAAAAAAATATCGCAGTGAGTGAAGATAGACCAATTGATGTAAAAGTACCTATCCAGTGACTGGGTTCCCAAACTGGTGCATGGGCACAGATGCTGTAAGTAAAAGGGGTTAATTTATCAGAGTAGTTCTTTGACATGTCACAAGGTATTAACTAACCCGACGTGTCAAACTTTTGAAAAGAGTGGACGTGTTTTAATTTATCTCCGTGCTATTAGGGTTGCGACCTTGAAGTCCGGCCTTGATTCTGGTAGGGGTGCTCAGCATAATATTGGTGGTAATAAGAAAAAGAAACTTAAGCCATCCAAGGTCAGGCACAACCAGAGAAGGTTTTATTTGAAAATAATTAACAAACTAAGCCAACTCGATGGAACGAAGCTCTCCGAACGTGAGAGGGCGTCGCACAGTGTTGCGTCTTCATGTAAAGAGTGGCCAAAAATAGAAGGAGTTAAGTTAGAGCCTTAAAATTTGGATCACTTGTTAAGATCAATAAGATCAAGAAAAATTTTCAATTTGGTAAATATCCGCCCAAGGATTCGTATCCTTCCCATATATCCTGAAATTAAAATATGGAATAAAATGAAAACTAAAACTTCAATCTTCATGTTATTTATTGTAGTTATTACATATAATGCCATTAATTATTCTACTAAATGTTGTCCAATTCGGAGCAAGGATACGCCTAGCTCAAAAATGTCATTTTTAAAATAACGTTCAGAAAAAGGGTTAAAATTGAAATTATTTCATGAAATTTTGGAAATCCAACTGTTATAATATGCCCAATGTATTTACCAAAATTTGTGCAAATCGGAACAAGGATACGCCCTCCTCGAAAATGTTCTTTTTTAAAAAAGTAAAGAAAAGGTGTAAAATTCAAATTCCTTCATGAGTTTTTGCATCCGCAACACTTAGAATATACCTTAAATCTTCATCAAATGAAAAAATTTAAGCAAGGATGTAATTAATAAATTAAAAATGTCCTTAAAAATTTAAAAAAGTTAAAAAAATCCTTCATGAAATTCTGTTCTGATAATGTTGAAAATACCATATTTTAGTATAATTGAAGCATGGATTTTCCTTAACCTATCCGTTGGATATTCTTAGCGAATAAATATATCCATTTTATAAAGATTTGAGAAAAATTTAGGGAAATCCTTTGACATTAAAACTATCAATAATTCACAACACTTTTTGCACGTTGTATTTACAATACGTTTAATATTGTTTTAGGTTTGATCAGGGATATGCCTATCTAAAAAAGACCTTTATAAAATAAGCAAGTGAAAATATAATACAACGTACTTCCTCAACAAAATATGACTAAATAAAAGTCTGCAACTTGTGTCTAGCTAAGCATCTAATTTGTGTCAGGCCTGGATGACAAATAATGGTTCTTGGACCAATTTAAATAAAATTTAAAATTTAACCGACCAATTTATTTTGCATTTTGATTTATTATATGTGTTCCAAAACTATTTTTCGCAAAACATTTCAAAGTATCAAGGACAACTGCTGCATCTTGGTGGTTTACTTTAAGCCGTTCGTTTAAAAAATTTGCAAATTTATATTCGGTTCCCACAAAAAAAATTAATTAAAAAAAAAAAATGGAAAAACGTGGACGAGTTCTTTTGTTATTTTTTATCTACATACTTATACCAATATTTTCTGCAAAGAACTAAGCGCGCCAATGAGGGCCTCAAAAGTAGCTGACTATCAAATATGAAGTTTGCAAAATAAATTAGAATTTTCTTTGGAGCTCAATTTATAACAGCGTTACTTGCCATTTGATTAACTTATGTCAACCAAAATAGCATTATCATACAAGCAACATATCGAACTTAAAACTTCATTACCAATAAGGTCGAATTTTAAATGCAATATAATTATTTAACCGTTACAAGTACATGTGGATTTCAAAGATTTTAAAGCCAAAATATGATATATTTCGAAAAGAATGGATCAAAGAAGATACGTGGAAACTAATTCTAGAAAGAAAAGATATCAAGGCATCTATTAACGCAGCGAAAACTAGAAACACCAAAGCAGCACTCCAGTTAAAGTATAGTGAGCTGGATCGTGCAGTAAAGCGCAGTGCTAGAAAGGATAAGAGGACCTTTGCAAATGAACTTGCTAGAGAAGCACAAATTGCAGCTGAAACACAACGTAATGGAGATCTTTACAAGACTATCAAAAAACTGGTTAACCGTACTGCTGCATCAGGAAAACCTCTTAAAGATGACAATGGAGAACTCGTAACGGCAAACGAGGCACAGTTGGAGCTATGGGCAAAGTACTATTCTAATTTGCTCGCAGAAGGTGATAGCCAAAATAACTTTATATGTGACTGCTCATCACATGAAGAGAGGTCAGACATCTCCACACAATGCCCTACCGAGTGCGAAATCATAGACTCAATCTGTGCTTTAAAAAGTAACAAATCGCCTGGTTTTGACGGCATAGCCCCAGAGCTGTTGAAAGCAGACCCGCACATAAGTGCGCAACTCATTATGCCTCTAATAAGAAAGTTTTGGTTGAATGAAGAGTTGTCAGAAGAGATCAAGGAGGGTATCATCGTAAAGATACCCAAAAAAGGTGATCTAACATAACATGGTAACTGGAGGGGTATAACTCTTCTCAGTATGGTATATAAAGTTATAGATCAAATCATTACTAAAAGGCTTTCAAGCAAACTAATGCCCGAACTGCGATCAGAACAAGCTGGATTTCGTCCGCATAAATCCTGCGTAGACCATGTTAACAGCCTTCGAGTAATTCTGGAGCAGTCTGTGGAATGGCGGTCTCCATTGTACCTCATATTTATAGATTTTGAGAAGGCGTTTGATACACTGCCACATGAAGTTATTTGGTCCTCCCTCGAATGTAAAAAAGTTCCCAGAAAGCTGATATCTCTTATTAAAGTGCTATATGAGGAATCTAGTTGTCGAATCTTGCATGAAAACAGCTTAAGTAGGAAGATATCTGTTAATAAAGGTGTAAGACAAGGATGCGTGATATCGTTTTAGATTTAGCCATGAGGCGAGCCACAAGAGAAGGACGTGGAATAATGTGGGGCCTACAATCACGACTAGACGACCTTGATTATGCCGATGACATCTGTCTGTTATCTCATAGTTTCACAGATATGAAGAACAAGCTTGAAGCAATCGCCAACTCAACAGCAGCAGCAGGTCTAAGGGTCAATGTGTCCAAAACCAAGGTATTACGCATAAACTCAGATGTATCAGAGGAATTTAGAGTTCAGGACAGAGTTATTGAAGATGTGGACTCTTTCTGCTACTTAGGTAGTATCCTGACAAAATCTGGAGGAATTAAAACTGCTAAGCAAGCCTTTGGTCGCCTTGGTAATGTATGGAAGTCTACAACACTATCCCGCCATGTGAAGATTAAACTATTTAATTCTAACGTAAAGTCCATCATGCTGTATGGGTGTGAAACCTGGAATGCGGCCCCCCGCGACATTGGTTCAATACAAATCTTTGTTAATAGATGTTTGCGAAGAATTCTCAAAATTTTCTGGCCGAATACCATCTCCAACTCAAGGCTGTGGGCAATCATGTCGCAAACCCCAGTCGATCGTGAAATACGAAGGCGAAAATGGAATTGGATTGGACACACCCTTTGAAAAACACATGATGATATTGCACGTAACGCAATCGAATGGAACCCTCAAGGAAGCCGTAGAAAGGGTCGTCCTGCACATACATGGAGAAGACAGATAGAGAAGGAAGTTGCGAAAGCCGGTAAAACCTCGGGTGAAATTAAGTACATGGCATCAGATAAATCCCAATGGAGAACTTTTGTTGAGGCCCTATGCTCCTTATAGGATCAACGGGAACTTATATATATATGATATATTTCAAAAAGTTCAACTTCTAAGACATGTAACTCAAAAACTATTAAAGATATCTATAACTGTTTTGGATTTGTTTTAATTAAGATGTCTTCTTAAAATGAAATTCATATAACCTGAAGTTTTAAGACATTTAGTTTGACCATTTATGGCCAAGGTCACAACACTGTGCGTCGCTATCATAGGCGAAGGGAGTCATTGAAGAACAGGACAAACTTTCGTCAATGCGCGCATCTGACAAACAGAGCGCTGTTTCGGCCTCGTCATCGAAGTCTGGTAAAAGGTTGCGCTCGTCCGACGATAAACCTTTACCTAAGAGATATAAGGTGACCGGCTACGTCTGGACTCCGTCTTTTAGTGAAGTGGTGAAAGGTAACTAGTATTCCAAGGGACAAGTGGAGTTAATTGAAACTAATTAAATGAAATATATTTTAGGCTCCATGAAAGTATGCGTGATCAGGGGCGAGTAAAACTCGTTGCTCTTGGGAACGGAAGATCCGCAGCCGTGTTTAAGGCTGCCATTAGCCAAGTGGAAGAGTTATGGCCTGGAGCCAGACTGAACGTTGTGGAAAAACATGATATCCCCTCGCAACCCAGAGCTCGTGCATGGATTCCTATGGCTACAAGTGACACTGAGGTGATTCTAAAGATGATAAAAGTCTGCAATCCTGACCTTCCAACTCAGAATTGGCAAATTGCCAGATTGGGTGAGATGGAGGGCGCTCGTCGTCAAGCAGTAGTCTTGGTTAATGAGAAATCGCTTCCGCTTTTAGCCAGGACTGACGGGATTATTAGATTTGGCATTTTTCATATAAGAGTTAATGTCTACAAGGGCGACCAGAAGCCAATTTTGGACGCAGCCAAGCCAGTGGCAGAGGCGGCTGGGGAGGAGAATCTGGAAAAGGTTGATATTCAGCTGACTGATTCTAGGCTGATGGGAGATGCATCTAGCATTTTCGAAACCGAATCTGGTAAGGAATGCGACCTCTGTGATGGCACGGGGGATAAAGCTGACGCCACGATGGGTGACATTCAGAACGAGGCCCATGCAGTGAGGAATTCGGAGAGTTCTGTTGCCTCCGATTTAGAACAGATGGGACATACATGTGGCTTATTCAAAACCGAATCTGGGGACGAATGCGACCTTAATGATAACATGGAGGATGAAGCCAATAACACGGTGGTGGAAAGGATGGTGGTAAAAAGCTAGATGTTGCGGTTCCTACAAATAAACCTCCATCACTGTAAGGCAGCCTCAGTTACACTCTTGCTGCGCCTGACGACAGGTGCAGTTGACTTGGGTTTTATCCAAGAGCCCTGGGTGCGGGGTGGTAAGGTTTGCGGATTGAAGACCCCTGGGTTTAAGTTGATGGTTGCCAAGGGCGAGGGCTCACCAAGAGTCTGTATCTTGGCGAAAAATGCCTTAAATATATTCTTTTTTATCAACTTTTAGTGATATGGATGTTACAGCGGCTAGCTTAGAGCTTCATGGGAAGTCTATTTGGCTCGCCTCTACGTATTTTCCTAATCCGGGGCCAATACCCCCGGAGAAGGTTGGCGGTCTGATTCGGAAGTCTGAATCTAGGGGACACCAGTTAGTAGTGTGCTGTGATGCTAATGCACATCATTAAGCACTCACCTGTATATTTGTAACAAGGGTAGTGAACCAACATTCGTTAAAAGTACGCGGCAAGAGGTTCTTGACGTAACACTTGTATCAGGTACATTGTCTGATAGAATGGATGACTGGAGAGTTTTGGAAGACCATTCTTTTTCAGATCATCGCTACATTGAGTTTTTACTCAGGGAGCGTGCCCCGGTTGAGACAGTCTCTAGAAATCTGAGGAGAACAAACTAAGTGAAATATAGGGAGACTTTTTCTTTGCTTTTGGGTGAAGTACTCTTATCTGAACCGCATAGTTTGGTGGAAATTGACTGTCTGGTTGACCATATAACAAATGTTTGTAATAGATGCCTGGATGAGTCTTGCCCTTCTGCAAAGCCTAGAGGAGAAAAAAAGCCACATTGGTGGTCAAATGAGTTGCAGCCGAGCAGAGACTCCTGCAGAAAGCTCTTTAATAAGGCTTAATCTTCAAGAGCGGAGACTGCATACAGGCTGCAACTTAACAGTTATAAGAAGATGATCAGAATTGCCAAATGTGATTCTTGGAAAAACTTCTGTGGAAACATAGAAGACGTTTCTGAGGCATTTAGACTGCGGAAAGTTCTGGCTTCTTCTCCTTGCACCCTGGGATACCTGAAAGATCCTAATGGGGTGTGGTCTTCCTCCAGTGGAGAGTCGCTGGATCTCCTTCTAAACACGCATTTTCCGGGCAATTCCATGACGCCGTTTCAAGCTTTGGAACGTTCTGACGCCCAAGCATCTGAAATTGCTTCAGAATTAATAAATATGCCAACATTAATTTGGGCGATAAAAAGCTTCAGGCCCTATAAATCCCCGGGACCTGATGTTATAATCCCGGCTGAGATGCAGCAAGTGTCGGACTATATAGCCCCGTTGTTGTATAATCTATACACAGCATGCATCAACTGGTCGTATATTCCTTTAAAATGGAGGGATACCAGAGTCGTCTTTATACCGAAGGCTGGGAAAAGTTCCTACACAGCTCCTAAGGATTTCAGCCCAATTAGTCTATCTACTTTTTTGTTAAAAACAATGGAACGAATGATAGACTCATATTTGCGTAAAGGAAAATTCTAAAACTTTTTCATATAGAAAAATTCTGACATTCCAAAATATTTGTTCTTTAGTAAAATTTTGAGGCTCTTACAGCCGAATTCAAAATGAAGTTTTAGACACGGTTTGTTCACCCTGAACATCGAGTTCGTAACTAAAATGTTTTTAAGGCTTGTTCACAGTTTGTTCAAGAGTCTATTCAAAATGATTTTAGTTAAGTCTGCTTAACAAAAAGTTGACCATCCCTATTTTAGTAAATTGCATAAAAAAAACAAATAAATTATGAAAAACCACAAAAAATATCGTAATATTTAACTAAAAATGGCTTTAATTTAAAAAGCAAGTTATGGAAATTGATTTTAATAAAAGCGAGAGTTTTAAAATAACTTTAACTCTTTGGCATTTTATTTGTTGTTGACATTTTACAATGTGTTTTCAATAGGAAATTCTTAAACAGTATCTAGACAGTGTCTAGAATTTCATTTTGAATACGGCCGGAAAAAAGAAAAGTGAAAAATGTCTATTTCACTTTTCTTTTTTCCTTCACCTTTCCTCTTCTTTTCTTTCCTTTTTCTTTTTCCTTTTTTTCTTTCGAATTCGATTTGTGGTAGATCCGCGCCTGGCTTTAAATGACCCTGGCAGGTCATAAAAATATTTAACAATTTTTTTTTATCACTTATTGTCAAACAAATTTTTACACTCAATTTTTTTTTTTTTTTTTTTGCAAAACTGAGTAAAAAACTGAAATTTGCAGTAATCTTTTTAAGTGTGGGAAAATTCTTTCATGGAACATGAATAAAAATTCACTCACGTGACCATCTCTAGCAAAAACCAAATAATACTTAAACTCCTTCCAAATGGCTTCCCATGATTGAAATTCTTAAAAACAATAATACACAACAATTAATTTACCTTAATGAATAATTAAATTCCCAAACCTAATTTTATGACTGTTACCAACAAGTTTTTTTTTTTCTTTATTTTAATTAAAATTTTTTTAACTTCAACATAAATTTTCTTATTTTCCTTCCCCAAATTCAAAACAAAAACAGCGACAACAATTTCTTTGTAATAAATTTATTTAACACTTGCTAAAAACCCATTGCGACCAACCTACCCAAAGTTAAACTGGATTTTCTATCCTATTCACCATTTCCATGGTACATGTATGAATGAATTTTCATCCTACACACATTCATCCCCTCGTGGTTGCGTAATTTATGTTTTTCGTAAAAACGAAAAAAAAAATTAAAATAAACACAGTAAAAAAGATTTATTGAATGTTTGTATTAAGCCACGAGTCTCTTTGGCAAGTGCCCCTGCTAGGCATAGTATTACAATTTACTACGACTTATTGTCCGTCCGCCCGCCCGTCCGTTCATACATCCAACCAACAACTACCCCATCTAACTCACCATACACAATACAGATCTGTTGGGCTTACAGTGAAATTTAATATTATCCTTCCTACATACGCTACGCCATTCAAAGTCATTTAGGGTGATATTCATAATGGCTGAAAATGGTCGGTCGAATGTTTTGCTTCCGTTTATGTTGGCCTTACATATTGTTTGTACATACATACATATTTGTTATTGTAGATAAGTAAAATTGATGGTGATGATGTCGGTGGTGGTGGAAGTACTAGTGGAAATTCCTTTCATTATTTTATTGGATTGATGCTAGACGTTTTTCAGCATTTAAATTTTTTGTTGATGATTGTGTATTATCGGATTTAAAGGCAAAGTTTTATATAAATTTAATATGGAAGAAATCATTATATCATTTTAATCTTTTCATAATTACATTTGCAAATCCAAGTATACAAACATACATCAATTTTTAAATTTTTAAATATTTATCAAGATATGCAACAACATTTTCACAAGCGGATATCTACTTAGACCAAAAAACTAAATTTTGGGTGCCAAATTGGGTGAGATGGAGGGCGCTAGTCGTCAAACAGTGATCTTGGTTAATGAGAAATCACTTTCGCCCATTTGAATTCAAACTAAACTTATAATATCGAAAAAATTAAAAAAATTAATAAAAAATCATATTTTTTCTTGTAGTCCGTTTTTCAAACTTCAGGGCGCATGCGACACGCCTTACCCATGTCCGATTATCCTTAATTTGGTGGGACGTATTTTTACACCCTACACGAATTGTGATCCTAAAAGTTGCGTAATTTGGAGTAGAATTTTTAGAATTAAAAAAAAAAATCGACGGTTTCGGACTTTTTAAAAAGTCGATCGAGCTTACACTCCGATTGTCCAGCACTGTTAATATGTTATAGAGGGCCACAATATAATAAATACCGGTTTTTTATCGGCTATCGTGCGAGTTAAAGGGGGGAAATGGGAGGGTAAAAACGGTATTTTTCGTTTTTTTCGTATTTCTTGCAAGGGAACTATACAAACATTTTATATGGATGGAAAGGCTTTTTTATTTTTGTGGTGTAACAGACTTGGCAAAATTAGGCTTTGCTAAATTGGTTTTTGTCATAAATGTGTAAATGTTGAGCTACTTTATATGGAGAAGTATATACGTACAACCCCCAAATTCATATATAATAATCTCTATTAAGTTTAAGCCGACACGTATTTTTACTTTTGGCGAAATTCTTGTAAGTTCAGCTTTTATTCAGAATTTCCCGAAAGGCCATCATTTTTCATAAGGTGGCAACCCTTTTTTAAACCACCGGGATAGCCGATTAAAGTAGCATGTTAAACTTAGTTTTCGATACATATTAACATATATAAATTGTAGAGCCATCGGAGTGTAAACTATGGGATACCTTCCCATGAAAGTGACAATTACTTCAAAAAATTTAGTTCAAATTTTTTTTCTAAAACTACATTTAAATACCATCAAAATGTTGTCCAACCTTGTTTAAGATATTGATATTTTTATAGTTCAAAGTCAATTAAAAATTTTAATGTCTTCATTTAAAAATCGAAATTTTGAATAACGAACTTGAAATAAAAGACTAAAAGTTGGTGTGCAATTAATACGTACTAAAACATATAAAAAAAATTAGCAAAATCCAACACAGAAAATAAAATCGTCAAATTTAAATCAACAAACATCAATTGTAAATCAACCAAACATGATATCAACCAAACATTTAGTAAAAACGGCCGCCTGTTAGTCCATAATACAAAATTTCGATTTTGTTTTCAACAAACTTAGTCAAGTAATTTTATTTCAAAATTATTTTATCATGTCAACAAATAGTTTTTGTGTTTGTTGAATTTCTTTGTTGAAAAAAAAAAAATAAGAATTTTTACGTTTGTCATATCAACAAATTGTGTTTGTTTTAGTTGAATTTCTTTGTTGAAAAAAAAATTAAGATTTTGCACGTTTGTCAATACAAATAATAATTTTAGAGAACTATTACAAACTCGTTTATCATTTTTTTAAAATTTTTTTTTCAACAATCAATATTTACAAATGTTAGTTGATATCACAAATTTCCGTATAGGAGCACTTTCAGTGAAAAAGTTAATTGTATTCACAAATATGGGAGTCAATATAACAATTCGTTTTTTTCTGTGAATGGGATTGTGTCCTAAAATTTGTGAATTGGCATTGAATGCCCCATATTAGAGTTTGCAAATAATCGAGATATTTCATAATCGCGATTACGATTAAAGAAATAGCCGTTAATCGCGATTATCGATTAATCGAGTTTTTTGCATAAATATAATTGCAATAGTTTATTTAAAAAAAAAACTCTTTTAAAATTTATATTTCAGAATGTACGAACATACAAAAATAATTATTTTATGCAATAAAATGATCTTTCCACACCAAATGTCCTGCGAAAAAAAAAACATATGTCCCATGCATGTCTGAATATGTGGTATGGTTAGCCCTATATGAAACTAAGAAAATTGCGTATTTGGTTTTCCAATTTTTTAAAAACTGATCTAATGAAGCGTGGTAAAATATTGGAAAACTTGTCAATATTTGTGGAGTTCACTTGATTAAATATTTATCAAATTTACGAAATGCACCACAATCGCAAAAATTAACATTCATGTATATTTTTTTATGGGCTATCTACTAAAATTTTTTATTTTGGTAAATTTTCAGAAACCGTTCTGAAAGTTTTAGTTTTTTAAAAAACCTCTAAAAAAATGTCTATTCACACAAAAAAATTCAAGAGGTCATTTTTCGAGAAAATAGCATTTGAATATTAAATTTCATAAAAATTCTTAAATCTCTTGTATTTGATTGTGTCAACACCGCGTATGAGTAACTAAAATTGATTAGTTTCGCAAATAGTCGTTACTCATACGCGGTGTTGACACAATAAAATAAAAGAGAATTATAGAATTTTTCTGAAATCCACTATTCAAATGCGATTTTCTTAAAAAATACGAAAAATTACCTCCTGAATTTTTTTATGTGGATAGACAAACATCTTAACTAAAAGCAAATTAAAAAAAATGTGGCTGCATTTTTGATAAATTGTTAAGGGGACAAAAAGGGGTAGAATTTGGAATACATGATCCTTTGGAAAAACCGCCTGAAAAAAGTACTTGTTGTAAATTCAATTTCTTAGGGTCGTAAAATTGGTAAAAAAAAAGTGTACTTTTTGTCCTTTTCATATTTTATGAAATAACGATCCTAGACTCTTGAAATTTGTAATGAAGGATCCTTTGGAAAAAAAAACATTCCACAAAAGTTACTTTTATGTCTATATATTTGGGCGTGCCGAAAATTATAATCTTTCGAATTTCGTGTCAGAATACCTGCCAATGGCCACAGAAGAGTTGATTGTGTGAAAATTTATAAGGAAATTTAGAAAGAGCGTCTTCAGTCTGCAACCAGAGAAAAAATTACATTTTTGTGATAAAATTTCATGCCCGAATTTTTTGACCAAATCCAGCCAAATCTTTTTGGATTGTTTTTAAAACAAAATTGTGGGGTTAACTAAATCAAAATCTAAATTACTTTTACAAGAAAAAAGGAAAGAGAAATTGCAAATAAGTTAAATGAATCGTAGGCCAATATAATATATTTTAAAATCGTTATAAAAACAGTGTAATGGCATTTTATTCCTCTTAGATATTTATTCTCTTTAGATATTTAAAAGTAGTTAACACGAAAATCTTAGCTGATCCTGTTTTATAGATTTAGATTTTGCTTCTTTGATGCCATACACAAATTTTTCTAGCACGTACTGCTTTTGAGATATTCGCTGTTAAAAAGACAAAAAAAACCTATTATTTAGCACTTTTTCTTGAGTTGCTTCCAAAAAAGGACTTGATTTCATATAAATTCAACCTCCTGATTCCAAAACACCAGTACAAACTTTTCTAGAATTTTCATTTTTCGTGATATTCACCTTCGAAATTTTCGCGTAAACGAATTTTCAAACTGAAATATCTCGAAAACGGAACATGCTAGTAAAATTTATTGCTGTTTTGAAAGCAGGAGCTCAATTTTATATGAAATCAAGCCATACGTTTTGTAAGAAAAAGTAACAGTACAAAATCTACAAATCTCATTGTCAGTCGAAAGTTTCACTGGGAGTATTTGTTGTCAAACAGTGTAATTATTTAGCTATAACTTAAAAGTTATAAATAAAGAGCAATGCAATGCCATTACCCGATTTAGTCACCATTTAAACAAAATCTTAACTTGCTTGAAGAGTGGTGGGGAGTGATAAATTCGTAAATGGACAAAATCCGACCAGGGGGAAAACAGTTTTCCTTTGAATAACTAAAGCAACTTCTAAAAAACACATTGTTTTTTACATTTTAATGCTAGAGAAGTCCTGCATGTGGCCCCAGAGGATTAGAAAATTTTGTTTTTTTTCGCCCCAACCTGTGGGGGACGTGCCCCATACAGCCTCCCCCAAATTCCTGCGGTCAAGCCCGTCATTAGTTTTTTTTTTAAACTTCGTTAAAAGACCTCGTATTTCCGGTAGGCATTTTATTATTGAAAATAGTTTTAGACTTGTACTAAACCGATTGAGATGTGTGGTTGACATCGGCTTAATCCTATTTTAAGTGGAGTTCTCAGCTAATCCCCTTTTTAGTTTATTGTATGATACAGCATAGAAAATATATTTAGGTTGCTTTAAAAATCACTGACAGTACTATGACCGACTTAATAGATTAATGCCATGTTCACACTACAAGAACTTACCATGGTAAGTTGAGATGATTTTATGATTTTTCTTTATGCTAGTACAATTTGAGATGATTTTGTAAATCACTATGTGATTTGTTCAATGGAAAATCACATAGTGATTTTAAAATCACGCAAGTCTGTATACAGTATAAGGTTGACTCTTTAAAACATTAGCGAGTCTCCGAGGACTTTTTATGAACTTGTACAAATTTCATAAGTTTAATAATTAAATTTTTGTGTATGAAAAAACTTATTAACTAACGACATTTGTTTCAAGATTTTTAATGAAATTCCAACATAAGGTGCGCCAGCCAAAAAAAAAGAAACATGAAATTTGTAGAAAAATCTCAAAATTAATGTTGCATTTTATCGCTACTACGCACGCTAACGGCATTAAACACATTTTTCCAAAATACAAAGAACAACAAAAATTATACAGGTATTCCTCATTTTACGCTACAATGGGTTATACACACTCAAAGAAAATGCTTCTTAACATCGATGAAAATAGCATCAATATTCGTCCAATGTAATACATCATTAATATATATATTTTTTAATAAACCAACACTCAGGGGTAGGGTTGCCAGAAATTTATTTCTAAAAAGCGGGACAAACGCAAAAAAATTGCTAAAATGGCGGGATTTCAAAAATTTTGGCGGGACAAAAATAATAGATTAATATGCAGTTTAAAATACAGAGATGGAAAATCCTTAAGATGCGTCGCTGGACCAAAATTACTCCTTGGAAGTTTTTGTAATATTTTTTCTCAGAATCTACTCTATATTGCGCAACTTTTGGGATCAGTTTAAAAAAAAAAATAAAAAATTTGTATCGAATTTTTTTCGAAATGCATTTAGATTGCTTTGGAAGTTGGTAGTGAACTAGGCTTTTGTCAAAAAAATGTTTGGTTAGTTTTCCCGCAAAGGGGTTCCAATTGCGCTTCGTATTTGAAACAAGCACTTTTAAATTCGAATGAGCCGAATTCGGGACGCACTAATAAAAATGCCTCGGCTAAATATGCTTTCATATTTTTATTGTTTAAGTATATATACTTAAACAATAATTATGGTGTTTACTTATACAATTTTTTTTTGCGCTTACAGAATGTATGGTCTATTTGTCAAATAAATTTTTGACGCTTAAAAAGCGGGAATTTGGAATCCCGCGCGGGACGCGGGAAACGTTGACACAAAGCGGGACAATCCCGCCAAATGCGGGACGTCTGGCAACCCTACTCAGGGGATGCCTCCTACTAATGCAGTGCATTGTGTTGATCAGGAAAATAAGGCGTGGGAAGGAGGAAAGACGGAGTATACCTAACCTGACCAACCATCCCGCTTTTGGCGGGATTATCCCGCTTTTTGAAGCCTCATCCCGCCTTGATTTTCCATCCCGCTTTTTAAGCAAAAGTCCCGCTTAATCCAGCTTTATCCCGCTTTTTGACTTTTAGAATAGTTAAGTACAATTTATAATTTTTCAAACAATATTTTGAGTATGATTGTTCTGTAGTTTTTTAAAATTTATTTTTATCATAGATTTAGAATTTTTTTACCGTGTCGAAAAAATTTCCAAAATTTTTTTAAATGTTTATTTTTGAAAAAAAAAAATTATTTATTTTGTTTTTTTTTTAATTATTTTTTCTCCTTAATTTAAAAATCCAACAATTCTGCGATTTTCGAAACTCTTTTATTTATAAGTTTTATATGGTTGGCATTATTTGTTTCTGGAAAAAATTCTGAACTATGTCTAAATTTTCCAAATTAAACCTTAAAATTGATGTAGAAAAAAAACGCCATTTAATTTTTTAAGTTCATTAAATTCAGAGAGCAATTAATTTTCGTTTTTAAGAAAAATTACTTTGAAAATTGGGCAATTTTTGCATGACATCGTTTTATATTTAATTTTTTCTACTCTAACTCGACATTTCTGTAGTTTCCAAAACACATTTATTAAATAGTTTTGTATCGGGATATCAGAAATGGTTCTGAATTGTTCAAATTTTGGATAAAATATTTTTTATTGAATTAAATTCTCTACAAAATTTAAAATTTACAGTGATCAGCAATTTTTTGTTTTTGCGAAAATGAGTTTAATCTTTAAAGTAATTTTTCTCAAAAACAAAAAGTAACTGCTCTCTGAAGTTTTGACATTTTGTAAAGAAAATAATGAACTTTCATTTAAATATGTAGATTTGTTTCGGAAACTTTACACTCTAAACAAATGTGTCCAGTTTCCTACTATAAATTGGGTAAATTTCAACAAATTCAAATAATATACTACTATAAATGTGTAAATTTCCAATAATTTTTTGGTAAAACTACACATTTTGTGTAAATTTACCCAATTTATAGTAGGAAACTGAAATCATTTTAATTAGAGTGTAGAATTGTTGAGTTACTGTAGAAAAATTAAAAATAAAGCGATGTCATGCAAAAATTGTTCAATTTTATGAAATCTCACGAAACTTTGAAGTTCAAAATCATTTTTCTCGAAAACAAAAAATAAGCGCCTTCTAAAAATTTGACATTTTCTAAAGATTCTAATGAGCTTTCATTTAATTAAAAAAAAATAACAATGGCATGTTTTTTGCTACATCGATAGTTCTGAGTTTTGTCCAAAGACAAATAATGACAGTCGTTATCCCAAACGAAACTATAAATTAAATGCTTTTTACATATAAATAATTAACACAGGTCAACAATAAATGCAAAACATGTAGACAAAATTATAAAGCAAATTGCTCAATTTTGTCATGTTTGACCACGCCCATCTCGCCCATTTTTCCGAAAAGATCAAACTTTTGTTTCACGATTTTTTAGTTCCATATAGGGCAATAAGCTCCGTAAATATGACTTTAATCCACCAACATTTTTTTCGTGGTACCCCAGCAAAACTTTGGTAATGGGTAGTGATTATATAACACATTACCAGGTAATGTATATACCTTATTTGTAGCATTATTTTAGGATGTCTTACCAAACATTTGTTCCACAACGTATTATTTTCAAGTGATAAATAATGCATTACTAATAATTTGCTACATAATGCATGATTATTGGAAAAAATGTATTTCATATTTATTATTTCTAAACATTAAATCATGGATGACTTATATTTGGTTACATTATGTATTATTTCAAAGTTTGAAATAATGCATTATTTATAATTGGATGCATAATGCATTACAATAACATAAAAAATAATTATTTTATAAAAAAAATGCATAAGTTTAAACTAGAGATGGGCTCACGACAGGAAATTTCTAACGACACACACTCACGAGCATATTTTATCTACTTACACTCACTTACAATCACGTAACCCAGCAAAACTTAGATTACCAAATAAGGTATCAAATAAGGTATAGGATCTCTTATTTTATACATTGCAGCATTGATGATTTTAACAGGCGATGAGACTCAAAGTAATGCATCCACATTATCACAAAGAATACCAGTAAGGTATAAAATAAGTCATAAATTTATAACGAAGAATACGAGTAAGGTGTAAAATATATGATATTTTATAGGTTACGAGAAATGAAATAATATAGCATACCAGAAGATAATATATAAGGTGTTACGAGTAGTGAAAAAGTAATTTTGTATTAAATTTACTCACGTGATTGTAAGTGAGTGTAAGTAGATAAAATATGCTCGTGAGTGTGTGTCGTTAGAAATTTCCTGTCGTGAGCCCATTTCTAGTTTAAACTTATGCATTTTTTTATAAAATAATAATTTTTTGTGTTATTGTAATGCATTATGCATCCAATTATAAATAATGCATTATTCCAAACTTTCAAATAATACATAATGTAACCAAATATAAGTCATCCATGATTTAATGTTTAGAAATAATAAATATGAAATACATTTTTTTCCAATAATCATGCATTACGTAGCAAATTATTAGTAATGCATTATTTTTCATTTGAAAATAATACGTTGTGGAACAAATGTTTGGTAAGACATCATAAAATAATGCTACAAATAAGTTATATACATTACCTGGTAATGTGTTATATAATCACTACCCATTACCAAAGTTTTGCTGGGAAGTAAATTTAATACAAAATTACTTTTTCACTACTCGTAACATCTTATATATTATCTTCTGGTATGCTATATTATTTCATTTCTCGTAACCTATAAAATGTCATATATTTTACACCTTACTCGTATTCTTCGTTATAAATTTATGACTTATTTTATACCTTACTGGTATTCTTTGTGATAATGTGGATGCATTACTTTGAGTCTCATCGCCTGTTAAAATCATCAATGCTGCAATGTATAAAATAAGAGATCCTATACCTTATTTTATACCTTATTTGGTAATCTAAGTTTTGCTGGGACGTTTGAAAAAAAAGCTTCATATGCTTCAGAGTTATCTTTCGAAAGCAAGTATATTTTCAACAGACATACAGTCAGAAAGATTCGATAAAGTCGTTAATTTATATACTTTATGGGTCCTAGGACCTATTTCTGATCAGTTACAAACGGAATGACAAACTAATATATATCCCCTATTGCTAATTAAAGGGGATTAAAAGTCCCGCTTTTTAGGTCAAAATCCCGCTTTTTCAACTTTTCCATCCCGCTTTTCAGTCAAAAACAGTTGGTCAGGTTAAGTATACCACACTATAGTGTTTGTGAACATTTGATTTTGACTTCTGTGTGTTGAAAGTGGCAGGGAAGACCTCTACATATATTGAAAGTGGCAGAGAAGACCTATATTTGCTAAATAATCTTGATAACGAAATCTGACAAATTCCGAAACACATCTTGCGAAAATGGCCAACATAAATAAACTTAAAACAGACAAATAATTTCATTTAAAATTAATCTATGATATTATCATATTTTTAATTAGTAAAGGAAATAATGACCTCGAGCTAGAATAAACCTACCTAAAATATAAAATTTTAAACGTCCAATAAACTATTTTTATTTAAAAAAAAAAAAAACAACCAGAATTGGTTTTTAATAAAATTATTCGACAGTTATATTTATTTTTATACCCTCCACTTAGTGATAGAGGGTATATATACATAAGTTTGTCGTTCCGTTTGTAACTCATCGAAATATCGGTCTGGGACCCCATAAAGTATATATATTCATGACGCCCGATCGATTTTAAGACATTCTAGCGATGTCCGTCTGTCTGTCTGTGGAAATTGCTGTCACGGACAAAATATTGCACAGAGATAACTGAAACTTAACATATTTATTGGAAGTTGTCCCGAGAAGTTTGGTATTGCATTTGAGCGATATCGGTTCTGCGGTTCAAAAATTATAAACGAAAATGTAAGCACACCTCAAAAATTTCAGTACATTCAAAATAACCTAAAAATACAAAATGCTTTAATTCGGCTTCTGGTTGACATAGGTGAACATAATTGAACACCAAATGGTATTTAAACAAGTACGAACATATTTTTTGAAAAAAAAAAAGAAAAAAATCGCGGATTTTTTTTTACCAAATTTTTTTTTCGCGGATTTTTTTTTTTTTTTTCAAAAGTAATTTCCTTTTAAATAAATTCCTTTTGCAATAATCTTTTTGAAATTGTGGAGGGTATCACTACATTCGGCAAGGCCGAATTTAACTTTTTTACTTGTTTTTATTTTATGATGACATTTTTTGATGACATGTTTCATCATATTGAAGAAAAGTTTTATCAGTATAATGAAATTTGTGATTAAAATTGATGAAACCAAGTGGTGAAACCATTTCATAAATATAATGAAGCATTTTCCTTTGAATGCACTATTTTTTTTCTAAATTAACTACACTACTGAACATTTTGAAAAAAAAAACTTGATGCGACTGGGACGCGACCTTACACAGTAAATTGCAATTGTTCTAGTGAACACAAATCTGGTCTCAAAAATTTTCAATCACATCAGGTTTTTGAGAAAATTGAGGTAAAATTTTAAAAAAATTAGCGTTTTGGCCACTTTGGACAACTCATAGCGGATGAACCCGATGTGATAGCGACTTTAAAATAAGTCAAGGGTAAAGCTTAAATTAAACATTGCACTTGAGGCCTCTGCCGAGGATTTAATATTATGTACACAGATAAAAATGAGTTGTTAGATCAAGCACGAAATACTCCAGGTTGAGCATTATTTTAATTAAAAGTCAGCTAATGAGGAAAATTGTTGGATCAAGCACGAAAATTGTAGGTCAGTCATTGACTGTTCCTTGATTAAACCAATGCTTGATTTGAGTAATTTGTTAATTGTTATTTTTCTGTTATTTTTTATTAAACCAATGCTTGATTTGAGTGAGCGGTTAATCAATAATTTTGTGTTATTTTTGATTAATCCAATGTTTGAATTGAGTGAATGGTTAATCATTATTAGGGCAAGTACTTTCATGCATCTAAAAATCAAAAATATGTGCCTGTACTTAATATGCTTCTAAAAATCAAAAATATGCACTTAAAATTTGAAAAATATGCACTTAAAATTTAAAAAATATGTATTAAAAATCAAATGCTCTTACTAAAAAAAAGCTTTGTTAAGAAAAATTTGATTTTTTCAAATACTTTAATGCCCTCTACAATATTAAACAAATGTTTTTTTGAGTGGACACAGCTTTTAATTAAGGTCTCTACAGACGATTCAATATTATGTACAATCTGCATGTATTTTTTTCAGTTCAATATTTTATACAGTATTTTTATGTATGCGAATTGTGGGAAAACGTCAAAAATATTGTCAATAATATTGGGTCGTCTATAGGTACTAGTGTGGTTCATATATGGCACTTTTTTTTTTTTTTTGGATTTTTGTATGGGGCACCCGGAATATATATTAAGCACCATGAAAAACTGACCCGTGATTTTTTTCAAATTTTTTCATTAACATTTAGGGGTCGCTACCGGGCCCTAAACTTTGGGTCATAAAAAAAAATTTTTCACACAAAGAAAAAAAAAAAATTTCGTTTTTTTTATATTTTTTTTTTATTATAATTTAACTTCATTAGCTTATTAACGGCAAAAGATTTCATTTTGGTGGGACAAGTTTTTCAGTTCCAAAATTGACCATGAAAAAAAAAATTGAGGCTGGTTGGGGTCTTACTCTAAAATTTTTTTAAAATTTTTTTTTTTTTAGTTTTGATAAGCTTACGCTATAGGTCTTTAGTCCCTCTTGATACTACATTCTTCGTAAAAATTTTTGTTCTTTCCGAAACATCATTAACATGCGGCGAAAATCAAACGGATATTAAAAAAAAAAAAACATATTTTCAATGTAAATTTTGGAAATTACATACTTTTCCGACCATATCGAATTTTTGTTTGCCGTTAATAAGCTGGATTAGCTTATAAAATTATAATTAAAAATTAAAAAAAAAAAATCTATTTTTTTCACCGTTTTTTTTTTTTTTTTAATATCCGTTTGATTTTCGGCGCATGTTAATGATGTTTCGGAAAGAACAAAAATTTTTACAAAGAATGTATTATCAAGAGGGACTAAAGACCTATAACGTAAGCTTATCAAAACTAAAAAAAAAAAATTTTAAAAAAATTTTAGAGTAAGACCCCAACCAGCCTCAATTTTTTTTTTCATGGTCAATTTTGGAACTGAAAAACTTGTCCCAACAAAATGAAATCTTTTGCCGTTAATAAGCTAATGAAGTTAAACTATAATAAAAAAAAAAATATAAAAAAAACGAAATTTTTTTTTTTTCATTGTGTGAAATTTTTTTTTTTTATATCCCAAAGTTCAGGGCCCGGTAGCGACCCCTAAACCTTAATATAAAAATTTGAAAAAAATCACGTGTCATTTTTTCACGGTGCTTAATATATATTCCGGGTGCCCCATTCAAAAATCCAACTTTTGTTTTTATGAACCACCCTAATAGGTACCTTTAGAAAATATTTTTTTACTGACACATTTTGTAATAAAAAATTTTAATTGAACAAATTTTTGTTAGAATTTTTTTTTTTTTTTTGAGTCCAAAAATATTTTGGAACAAATTTTATAAATAAACAAGTAGAAAATTAAAATTCGACTTGAACGTAAAAAAATGTTTACAAATTTTTACTAAAAATATTTAATTTTAAGTCAAATACTTCTTAAGGTATTTTTTTTTTAAATTATATTTTTTGGGTATAAAGTTTTTTTGAGCTAAAAAGTTTACTTGAGTCACAAAAATACTTTGTAAAATGTTTTTGTGGCTACCAATCTCTTTCAAAACCCATCTTTCACTAAAATTCAATACCAACCAGACCAGAAGAACGACAAATGTTCTTGTATAGGCATTTCTGAGACAATTTTCCTGTAAGAATTTTTTAAATTCTAAGAAATTTTTCTTTTTATAAAAGAAAATGTTTCAGAATAGGAAAATTTAAATCTTTTTTAAGAATCTAAAAATTTTATTTTCAGAAACAAATTTCTAAAGATATGTCTCAGGATATTATGTCTATAAGAATATAATATTTTTACAAGAAATAGTGGATCGGTTTTGGATTTTTGAAATGATTTTTTGAAAAAATGTTGATGAAAATTAAAAAAAAGGGCAATTTATATGAAAATATGCAAAAATATACATTTATACCAAAATATGCAACTACAAATCGATGCCATTTTATTGCAAATTTATTGATTCGGATAGATATCACTGTGCAACAATTTGAAGGTCATGGTCTGGGGGGTGGACCAAACCAAGACAACATGATAGTATTTGGTTAGTATAGTAAAACCTCCATAGGGTTTGGCGCTGTGTGGGTACAGTCAATTTTTATGGCCCACTGAAATTTTTATTTTTTTCCCAAAGGGGTTTGAGAAAATTCGAGAAAAATGAAGTTTATATTAATTTGAGCCTTAAATTGAACTCAGCTTTCTTCAGTAGAATTTGATGGGGATTATTTTTCTAGAATATATTAACCCTCTATCTGCCCTGTTTTTGGGTCATTTTAGTCCTTTTTTCAAGAAATGGCTCAAAAGTCTCATAAGATATGCGTTTAAAGGGTTAAAATATTCTACGAATATTTTGCTCATCAAATTTCATTTGGGGTCTTCACTGGCGGAAAGTTCGACCGGTCTGCAGAAAATGCCTAAAAATTTAAAATTGTAAAGTCTAATTATTTTTTCATATTTATGGCAGAAACTGTGTACGATTGTGAGCAACAAATATAGGATATTAGTCTGGGGGGTGGACCCTATCAGCTGAGGATGATAGTATTTGGTTGGTATAGTAAAAGCCCCAAAGGGTTTGGTACTGTGTGGGTACAGTCGATTTTTATGGCCCACTAAAATTTTTATTTTTTTCCCAAAGGTGTTTGAAAAAGTCGAGAAAAATAAAGTATATATTAATCTGAGAATAAAATTGAGCTCAGATGTGTTCAGTAGAATTTAATGAAGATTATATTTCTAGAATATATTAACCCTCTATCTGCCTTGCTTTTGGGTAATTTTAGTCCTTATTTTAAGGAATGACTTAAAAGTCTACTAAGATAAGATTTTAAAGGGTTTAAATGTTCTAGGATTAATTTTTGCATCAAATTTCACTAGGGGTGTTCACAGGCGGAAAGTTACACCGGTCTGTAGAAAATGCTTAAAAATTTAAAATTATAAAGCCCTCTCTCTATCTGCCTTGTTTTTAGGTCATTTTAGTCCATTTTTTAAGAAATGACTTAAAAGTCTACTAAGATATTCGTTTAAAGGGTTAAAATATTCTAAGAATATTTTTTGCATTAAATTTCACTAGGGGTCTTCACAGGCGGAAAGTTAAACAGGTCTGTAGAAAATGTTTAAAAATTAAAAATTGCAAAGTCTTATTAATTTTTGATATATATGTTGGAAACTGTTTACGATCGTATGCAACAAATATAGGCTAATGGTCTGGGGCGTGGACCCTTCCAGCAAGGATGACAGTTTTTGGTTTGTGCAGTAAAATCCCAAAAAGGCTTGGCGCTGGGTGGGTACAATAGGTTTTTATGGCTCACTGATTTGTTGTTTTATTTGTCCAAAGAGATTTAAACAACGAAAAAATAGTGTTTATGTTACTCTGAGCCTAAAATTGAACTCATATGTCTTCAGTAGAGTTTAATGGGTACAACTTTTCTAGCATACATTTAGCTTCTATCTCCACTTTTTGGGTCATTATAGTCCTTTTGTTAAGAAATGACAAAAAATTCTTCTTAGATTTGCTTTAAAAGGGTTTTACGAATGTTTTTTCATCCAATTTCAATAGGGATCTTAAAAGACAGAAAGATTTGCCAGCTTACTGAAGACACCTGAGTTCAATTTTAGGCTCAGAGTAACATAAGCATTAGCTTTTTCGTTTGTATAAACCTCTTTGGACAAATAAAACAAAAATTCAGTGGGCCATATAAACCTACTGTACCCATCCAGCGCCAAGCCCTTTGGGGATTTTACTGCACTAACCAAATACTGTCATCCTGTGCTGGTAGGGTCCACCCCCAGACCATTATCATATATTTGTTGCATACAATCGTAAACAGTTTCCAGTATGTATATTAAAAATTAATAAGACTTTGCAATTTTTAATTTTTAAACATTTTCTACAGACCTGTTTAACTTTCCGCCTGTGAAGACCCCTAGTGAAATTTAATGCAAAAAATATTCTTAGAATATTTTAACCCTTTAAACAAATATCTTAGTAGACTTTTAAGTCATTTCTTAAAAAATGGACTAAAATGACCCAAAAACAAGGCAGATAGAGGGTTCATATATTCTAGAAAAATAATACCCATAAAATTCTACTGAAGACAGCTGAGTTCAGTTTTAGGCTCAGATAAATATAAACTTAATTTTTCTTGAATTTTCTCAAACCCCTTTGAGAAAAAAATAAAAATTTCAGTGGGCCATAAAAATTGACTGTACCCACACAGCGCCAAAACCTTTGGGGGTTTTACTATACTAACCAAATACTATCATTCTGTCTTGGTTTGGTTCACCCCCCAATTTCACTGTTGCACAGTGTATTTAATTTATGTTATAAAAACATGCATTTTCATTAAAGTGCTTGCCCTAATCATTATTTTATAGATGTAGTGTTTTTTGTCAGTCTTTTCAAGTCTTTTGTTTAAATTGTTTTTTTTCGTCTTGTGTGTGTGCGTGCAAGTACTTTTCTATTTGACGGCTAACGAAAACTAAAACAAAAAACGCAACAGCGTTCATCGCATTTTTACTCAAAACCTACTATGATAAGTTTTTTTGTTTTTATGAATTTTTCAGATTTGAGCAAATGGTTAATTAATTCAAGTAAAATTTAATTGAATGTCAAATTTTAAGCTGAGCAAATATTTAATTGTTTTTTTCCATTGAATATTTTTTTCTGTGTACAATCTGCATGTATTTGGAGAAATCATAAAATGTTAGTGGTTTTGAGCCAAAATTGTACTAACAAAAAATTTTATTTTTAGGTGAATTAGTTATTAGGTTAGGGACCACCTTCCACTTGCAATTTCGAACTTCATCTGAGATAAGAATGTTGCATTTGCTTAGCAAAAGTACAAAAAACCCTGCAAGAAATGCGGGGTTTCTTAGGTTGGTTTAGTTCTCTAAGGGGCAACTTTTTCCCCTTGGTCCGATTTTGCCCATTTCCGAACTTAACCTGCCTAGGAATATAAGATATTCGTGCCAAACTTCGGAAGTCTAGCTCTTTTATTTTGGACTGTATCGTGTTCTCTACAGACGGACGGACGGACATCGCTAGAATGTCTTAGAATCGATCACTGAAATATCGGTCCTAGACCGATATTTCGATGCGTTACACACGGAATGACAAAGTGAGTATACCCCCATACTGTGGTTGGAGGGTATAAAAATCATTAGATGTCAACTATTTACGTCAAAATATGACGATATTTTAGATACACAGGTTAGATTAGGTTGTAAGTGGCTGCTGACGTTTTACGTCAACACACGTAGACTCTGAGGTCCATTGTGATACCACGGGACCGTAATAGGTTTCCCTACTAGTCCCTGCCGTTAAACCAGTTTGAGCTTCTTATAAAACTCCTTAGATGTTGAATTTTGACATCCAACAAATCAGAAAGATCGTACAGCTCCCTAGATCACAGTGAAGCAAGTCTCTGACCAGAAAGTGCCGGGCAATGGCAAATAAAGTGTTCGATAGTTTCCAACTCCTCTTCATCCATGCAACTTCGGCAAAAGTCATTCGACGGCACATTTAACCGCTCTGCGTGCTTCCCTAAAAGACAGTGTCCGGTAATTATAGAAACCACCGTCGAAATCTCTCCTCTTGGAAGCGATATCAGCTCACTTGTGCGACCCTGATTAAGAGAAGGCCAAATCAGTCGTGTTGTCTCACACGTCCATCCATTTGACCATCTTTGATTAGTCTCCGTCGCAGAACAAAGCCGTAGGTTTTGCTTGCAAGTTTCTAGAGGCATACCAACACATTCCAATTCTGTTGGAACCTGTAAGGTAGTTCCTAATCTTGCAAGCTCATCGGCTTTGCAATTCCCTGGAATGTCTCTGTGCCCTGGGACCCATATGAGTCGTATGTTAAACTGCTTGGCCATCTCATTTAAAGACGTGCGGCAGTTAAGGGCAGATCTTGTTTTCAGAAACATTGAATACAGGGACTTGACCGCGGCTTGACTGTCAGTACAGATGTTGACTGCGGTTGTAGACAAGACATTGCAGCTCAACCAGTCAGCCACTTCCTTTATTGCCAGCATCTCTGCCTGGTAAACACTGCAATGATCTGGCAATCTACGAGCCAGGCTCAACCCAAGCTCTTCCGAATAGACTCCAAAGCCCACTTGTTCGTTCAGCCTCGACCCATCTGTGTACAAATTTATGGTATCATAGTGGTAAAGTGGCGCTCAAAGAGGCTCAAAGAGGGAGCACAGTCCACATTTTGTGGTATTGTTATATTTTTCAAGATCGCGCTATGACCACAATCGCTACTCCTCCATTGCAGCGTGCTATTAAGTCGAATTGCCGACGCAGCCGCATACTGCCTACCCAATATGTCCAAGGGTATCAGGTGAAGGAGGATTTCTAATGCAGCCGTAGGTGTAGTACGAAGAGCACCAGTGATGCACATTGACGCCATTCTCTGTACCTTCGTGATAAAGACACAGTTCGCTTTTGTTTCTAAAGCAGGCCACCAGACAATGATTCCATACAGCAAAATTGGACGCACCACCGCTGTATAGATCCAATGAACGACTTGAGGGCTAAAACCCCATCGTTTTCCAATGGCTCTTTTACAGGAATACAAAGCAATCGTTGCTTTTCTCACCCGTTCCTCAATATTACGCCTGAAATTCAGCTTCCTATCTAGAAATACTCCAAGATACTTGGCTCCATCTGAGAAGGTGATTTCAGTACCGTCCAGAGAAATAGGATCAAAGGCAGGAATCTTATTTTTCCTTGTAAACAAAACAAGCTCTGTTTTACTAGGATTAACTCCTAGACCAGAGTCTCTTGCCCATTTAGACAGATCTTTCAGAGAACCCTGAAGAATGTCCCGCAATATTGGCAGATGCTTCACCTTTACCGCTATCGCGACATCGTCAGCATATGCGACAACATGACAACCACGTGCTTCTAGAGATAGTAGCATTGAATTCAGTGCCAGGTTCCAAAGAAGCGGCGAAAGAACACCTCCTTGTGGTGTGCCCCTATTGACAAATCGAGATATGACGGACGCTCCCTATTCAGACGTTATACGTCTATTGGCAAGTAGGTTTTCCACCATTAAAACGATTTCACCCTTTACTCCCAGACCAGACAATGCCAATATTATCAATTCTGGGATGACATTATTAAAAGCCCCGTCAATATCAAGAAAGGCCACCATAGTGTACTCCTTTACCGAAAGCGATCTCTCGATGGTACCAACGAGCTCATGAAGAGCTGTTTCCGTTGATCGTCCCTTGCTGTATGCATGTGGCTTTGTCGAAAGCAACCTCGGGTCAATCACTCTACGCAAATAATTCGTTCCATTGTCTTTAACAAAAAAGAAGACAGACTAATTGGTCTAAAATCCTTCGGAGCTGTGTGGGAACTTTTCCCAGCCTCGGGATAAATACGACTCTGGTATCCCTCCATTTCAAAGGAATATATGACCAGTTGATGCATGCTGTGTATAGATTATACAGCAACGGCGCTATATAGTCCGACACTTGCTGCAACTCAGCCGGGATTATACCATCAGGTCCCGAGGATTTATAGGGCCTGAAGCTTTTTATCGCCCAGATTAATGTTGGCATATTTATTATTTCCGAAGCAATTTCAGATGCTTGGGCGTCAGAACGTTCCAAAGCTTGAAACGGCGTCATGGAATTGCCTAAAAAATGCGTGTTTAAAAGGAGATCCAGCGACTCTCCACTGGAGGAAGACCACACCCCATTAGGATCTTTCAGATATTCCAGGGTGCAAGGAGAAGAAGCCAGAACCTTGCGCAGCCTGGATGCCTCAGAAACGTCTTCTATGTTTCCACAGAAGTTTTTCCAAGAATCACATTTTGCATTTCTGATCATCTTTTGCAGCCTGTATGCAGACCAGTCCTCGTCCGCTCTTGAAAATTTAGCCTTATTAAAGAGCTTTCTGCAGGAATCTCTGCTCGTCTGCAACTCATTTGACCACCAAGGTGGCTATTTTTCCCCTCTAGGCTTTGCAGAAGGGCAAGACGCATCCAGGCACCTGTTAGATACACACTAAGTAGTTTTGTTGTAAACATAGAGAGTTAACAGCATTTTTCGATAAATTGGGCAATAACCTATTATTTTTCTAAACGTCTAAAAAAAGTGTAGAAAAATCTTTACACAATTGAAGCCGTGTTTGAAAGGGTACACTAAAAAAAAAAAAACTGTAATGTAAGCAAAAAGAGCTAGTAAACCTACAAGAAAATTTGCTGATTTTGAACCCCCAATTTTTTTGGTAAAGTTAGCAAAAATGTTTTGCCAAAAATTAGTTCACTGAAATTTTTTTTATTTCAACTTAGTTCATACACATTTAAGGCCCCATTGGGTTCGGACCCGATAGGTCCAGACCCCGATGGGCCTAGACCTAGTTGGGTTCCTTAAAAATCGTCATAGCTTTTGATCCAAAATTTGTGTCCGTTTCGCTCTACTTTGCTTAGTTTTTGAGATACGTGATTTTAGAGGACCACTGGGATTTTGAGAAATAAAAAACTCGATAACTTCAAAAATATTACTCGGAGAGCTTTTGGTTATTTTGCGGTCTTGTTTTACGTGTTGAGAGCTACAAAAATTCTTTTGGACTTTTTGTTGTGTCGCAAATATTTATCGAGATTGAGCATTTTAAAATTTTCGGGAATGCTAACTTTTTTGGATCCAAAGTTTGGACCCATAAGGGTCCACACATGTGAAGAGGTCCGGTGATATTATCACCGGCCCGAGAACCAAAAATGGCCTCCATTTTGATCCATCTGGCTTAGTTTCCGAGATAGCACCATTTTAAGTTTTCTTAAAAAAAAAAAAAATTTTTTGCTAATATGTATTAGCAAAAAAGCTTGTAAAAATTTTGTCAACTTAATTTTAAATTTAACAAAAAAAAATAGTTCAAATTTTGCTAATGTGCTAAATGAAGTTTACAACATATTTTTGCTAACATGCTAATCTCCACTAAAAATTTGGTAAAGGTTAGCTTACTAGCAATCTATACCAGTGGGTATCAGGTTGGTTGGCTACCATTTAATTTCCTCTTTCAAAAAGTTGGTTCTCTTAGTGTTGCCTATGCTATTGCATGTAAAAACTCTCTTAAACATTAAGAGAACCAATTTATATAAAGTGACATATTGTTTTGGGGCCTATCAAAATCTCTGATATATTCTTTACTCTATGATCTATACGACGTTGTACATAAAAAAATATGCGAATACTTTAACCCATGTATGAGATGTTACACGGTTACATGGTATGGTTGACATTTTTTATTTCACCCATTTGTTTCAGTCAAATATTTTATACAGTATTTTTATGTATGACATGTGTGGGAAAAAGTCAAAAATATTGTACATACATAATATTGCGTCGTCTGTAGGTACCTTTAAGGATGCTGAACTCATTTGGTTAGTCGCCTTAACCCTTTGGGCACCAATTTTGTTTCAATGATGTCTTATTTCCCAAAAACAATGTTTTGCTCGCTTTTTTTCGACGCCACCTTGTACACATGATTGAAATAATTCTCCTTATCACAAATCCGATCTCCAAACTTTTCCATTAGAAATTTGAAATACAAAAAAAAATCATTTTTGGACATAAGCAAGTCAAGGGTAAAGCTCAAACATTGCTCTTTAGGATGTATAACTCATTTGATCAGTCGCTTTAACCTTTGGAGCACCAAGTGCCTTTTAATAAGGTTTTTCCCCAACTACTTTTTTCGACTGGGGAATAGGACATATTTAAAAGAAAATTGGTACTCTAAAGCAGCGGTTACCAACCTTTTTGCCTCGCGTACCCCTAATTTTATATTTTTTCAGCCGCGTACACCCTGACGAATTTTTGTTTTCGTTAAACAACTTCACAAATATTAGAGTTAATTTTAAAATTTTTGATCTGCGGGTGTCATGATTTTTTAAGGATTTAGGGGAGATCAAAACAATGGTGGTATTTTTTTTAGAAAAATGTTCGCTTCTTGGGGTGGTTCAATGCATCTGAAAACGCGGATTTTAAGCTGATTTTTCTCTGATTTCACCAGTCGATTCTACACCAAAAATTAAAATAACGGACGTTTTTTGAACTCTTAAAAAAAGTTCTAAAAACATATCACAGGGAGCGGAAATATAATGTTTTAAATTTAAAAAATATATATATTTTTTTTGTTTTTTTTTTAATTAATTTTTTTTAAATGTTTTTTTTTTTAATACGAGGGCAGATAAATAATTCCGTGACTTTTCGAAAGAAACACCCCCGTATTTACAATGAAAGTGCATTTTGAGCTTAAAAAAAGGGTACCATTTCCACTCTATCACAACTCGTCTCAAAAATGCCCAAAAACACGTTTTTGAGAACTTTGACATATTTTTTCTCAAAAACCTGACATCATAGAAAAATTTGGGAACCATATTCGGAATCAGCATCTAAAGGTTAATCGAAAACAAGTGGTCGGATCTTAAAATATCAACCAACAATATCAAAAATATGTTCTCTAAATTGCACAAAAATACGTTTCTTGTGAATTTTGACCTCAACTTTCTTAAAAACCTGACGTTATGGAAACTTTGGAAGCCAGATACGCATTGAAAGGTTAATCAATGGTTAAATAATGTCAAATTACTAAAATGTTGCGTACCCCCGCGGACATTTTCGCGTACCCCCTAGTGGTACGCGTACCATAGGTTGGTAACCGCTGCTCTAAAGAGTTAGGCGACTGACCAAATGAGTTCTAAATCTTAAAGAGTAATGCTTAATCTCTACCCTCGACTTATTTTTAAGTCGCTTTCACATCGAGTTCAACCGCAATAAGTTACCAAAAATGCCTAAAACGGCGATTTTTTTTTAACTGTGACCTCAATTTTCTCAAAAATCTCATGTGATGGAAAGCTAAGAGACCGAATTTTTGACCAGCAGAACTATTGTAATCAAGTCGCATTTTCAATGTTTAGTAGTGCTATTAATTGGATTATTAGTAGGGATGCCAAACGGGATTGACATTTACAAATCCCGGGATTCGGGATTTTAAAATTCTAATCCCGGGATTTTTCGGGATTTCGGGATTTTTCGGGATCCCGGGATTTTTCGGGATTTCGGGATTTATTAAAATTAAGGTTTTTTACGTAACATTTTTAATAAATTTTTTATATAATTAAATATTCAATTAATTCATAACCATTGAATATTTTTCGTAAAGTTTCACATATTTAGCACAGAAAAACCAAAAATTTAGGAACAGCTATGACCGATTTGAATAGACTCGAGCGATGTGCGTCTGTGAAAGACGCGATGCAGTCGAATTCAAATGATTAGAAAATACTTTTTTTTCGGTCGGCCTCTTTTTTAGACGTGGATATAAAATATTTGTTTTAATAATGATAAAATTGTGTTAGTACATTTTTTAGAATTCCTCGCGAGGGGAAGGTGTCCCCAACGTCCTCTGCCAATACAAAATTTGTATTAATTGTCCTATCGGTAGGCGAATCGCATTTTAACGGTTTTCTTCCCTTTGCGATAAATGTTTACAAATACATTTATTACGCATAAGTAACAGAATTTTATCATTATTTATATTATTTTTTATATTCACGCCCACAAAAAGGGGCTGGACGAGAAAAATTGCATTTTCTGGCTAGGTGAAACTTAAAAATGTGTCATTTGCTTAACAAAAGTACAAATTGGTAAACAAATTTGGGTTTTCAGAGGCTGTTTTGGTTCTTCAAGGGGGAAATTTTCCCCTCATCCGGTTTAACTCATTTACGAACTAAAAGTGTTAAAAATAAACTTTACAGATGGATTACTTAATGATCCCTTATAAATTAAAATCTCGGCAAAATTTAACTGTTTCTTAAAATATTGGACCTGTAGGGCTCCTTTTTAGACAAGAAAATGTGAAAGTTTCAAACAAAGTAAAAAAATGTTTTACTTTGTTCGGAATTTTCCGATTTTGAAGACATTTCCCTGCAGGAACAATATTGACCATAAAAGGCATCAATTCTGACTCCGACAATTTTTAAATTCGAAAAAAGGAAAATATGCTTCACACTTCTGTATATTAAGTAATACGACCTGAAAATTAAATTGTACTCCAAAAGAGTAAGAGAATTTAAGCCCAACATGACTCATTTGAAATATATTTCAAACACCTTTCAAACGATATCCATTTTGTTACCATCGGACAACAAACACTGAAGAAATAGTCAATTTTGATTACAATATTTGACAAAAAAATCCCGAAATCCCGGGATTTTTCGGGATTTCTCAATCCCGAAAAGTTGTAAAATTACAACTTTTTTCGTAAGTATACAATTTTGTTTTTTAAATTTTCATACTTGTTTTGTAAATTTACAAAAAATTCGGTTTATTTACATATTTGTTTTGTAAATTTAAAGGTTTTTTTTTTCATTGGTGCATCTTATTTTTCCTTCTTCGGCAGCTGGAGTAGCACTTCAAAAACCTGAAATGATTTTTTTTTCACTTGAACACTTTTAACAAACTTTTTAAAGTATAACACTGCACTTTTTTATTTTTTTCGACATTTCGTTTTTCTTAAGAAATTTCTTATATTTTCAGGAAGAATTTGTCAAAAAATAAAAAAAAAAATTTGAATTTTTAAACATTTTCACAAGTATTTTTAAAAAATCGAAAAAAAAAAAATTGAATATTGTACATTGGATGTTTAAGTACCAGTTAAAATAAGAAAAAACTTAATTTTTCATAATTGGCAGCTTTTTATTGACATTTTAGGTGCCAAATTAAAAAAAAAAAATACTAAAATTTCCAAAAAATGGTAAAAAATTTAAGTTTTTTGCTAAAGCTTACAATTAGTCGAAAAATGTTTGTGTCCGGAACTTAAAAAATTTCCAAAATTTTTTTTCATGAAGTTTTTTATTTATAAAAAAATATTTTTAACTAAATTTTTTACTCCAAAACGCAAAAAAAAATCTGAACTTAGAAAATTTTTGCGTGTCCTATTGTTGAATAATTTTTTTTTTTTTGTAAAACAACAGTAATTCTAGTAATAAAATAAGTTTTGTAAAATTACATTGTAATTTTGTACTTTTCAATACATACATTTCAAACTGAAAACCCTGTAAACGATCTTAAAAAAAAATGTTTGTAATAAAACATTTTTTTGGTAGAAAGACTAAATAGCATCAAGTAAAATTTTGTTGTACAATAACAGTTTTATTGTGTAAAAAAACTAAACACCTTGTAATATTTTTTTAAAAATAATTCACTTTTTTGTAAATTTACCTAAAAAATTTGTAAAATAAATTTACCAACATCAAAGTAAAATTACAAAGCACACTGTAGTTTTCGTTTTATTAAATACTAGCAGAGTACCCGGCGTTGCCCGAGGAATAAAAATTCGAAATTTTAATCAATAATTGTGAAATTTGTGTTAATTTTTTTTGTTCTAAGAACAATATTTTTTTATAAAAAGAAAACTAAAAAAAAATTAAAAAAATCTATTTTTATTGAACAAAATTGAAACATTGAAGAAAATTGTTTTCCCCAAAATCGAATGTTAAAAATTTCATTAATCTTTGTAAAGAAATCAAAGTATTTTGATTTGGATTGGATATTTTATTTTAATAAAAATTTATTTCCACAGTTAATATTTTTCAGAACAGAAAATATTTTTATTATTTTAAACATAAGTAGTAAAGATACTGTTCATAGAAAAAAGTCTCATAATTTTTCAAAAGGGAAAGTCTCAAATCCTTAAAATATTTCTATTATCAAAGAAAAATTTTAACACGGAATGTGTTAAACTGAGATTTGTCAAGTTGACCCCGGTGTTATTGTCAGACCTCTAAGTTATCAGGAAGGGGAAAAGTAAAAAAACAAAATATTGTTATGTATTCATTTCTGAATTATTTTGATTTAATGCCTTTTAATTCAAAAACCCCCATGATATTAAGTTGTCCAAACCCAATGGTTCTTTTTGGTCTATAAATCTTATGTTTAAACTTTTAGACAAATCTGACAAAATTAACCTGTGCCTTTGGGTGGTTAAATTTTTGGCCCAAAAAAAAATTTTGCCATACAAACTAAATTTTTTTTTTCAACTTTTTAATTAATTTATTTTTTTTAATAATGCTTTACTTGATTAAGCTTAATAATGACTAAAAATTTCATTTTGGAGGGATAACCCCTTCCTCTTCAAAATTTGCTTCGAAAAAAAAAAAAATTTAGGTTGTTGGAGTCCTACTCTAAGAATTTTTATTTTTTTTTTTCTTAATTTTGACTTGAAAGGATTTTAGCTGAGATGTATTCACATAAAAATATTATTCTTATATGTGGCATTTTTATCGTGTTCTTAAATGTATAAAAAAAATCATAAAAAATGCGTTTACACTTTTTTCAAATTTTATGTATTGTCAAAAAAAAATTAATTTTGTAGATAGCCTGTCAAATTATCGTTCGTTTTGGTGTAAAAGCTATATGTTAAAATTTTTAGCCAAATCGGACAATTTTAACCCGTGCCTCTGGGTGGTTTAAATTTTTTGTGAAAATAAAAAAAAAAAAAAATTAGGGTTAAACTTTTGCACTTCAGCGGCACATGTTAAAATTGTCCGATTTGGCTAAAAACTTAAATATAGAGTTCTTAGGCAAAAAGCAACCATAATTTGCCCAGCATTTGACGAAATTCGACAAAAGCCATTTTTTGTGATAATAAAATGTGAGAAAGGTAAAAAGTGAATTTTTTGCTATATTTTAGAACGTGATAAAGACGTTACAGAAAGAAATAAGATTTTTGTGTTGATATGTATCATTAAGAGCAACATCTCAAAGAAAAATTCTTTCGAGTCAAAAGTTTTGACTCAAAACTAAATAATTTTTTTTTTAATTTTTTGGAGTATGACTGCAACGGCCCTAAATTTTTTTCGGAGTCAATTTTGAAGCGTTATTCCACGAAAATTAAAGTAAAGTAAAATAAAAATAAAAAAAAAATAAAAAATCGAAAAAAATGTTGTTGGGTTTGTATGGAAAAAACGGTCTAGTTTTGCCCGATTTGGCTAAAAATTTAAACATAGAGTTTTTAGACCAAAACGAACCATAATTTGCCCGGCGATCGACAAAATTCGAAAAAAATCATTGTTCGTGCCACCATAATATACATAAATGGAATATCGGTAGTCAAAATTGAATTCGATCGACATAACTGGTTTTAAACTGAAAACTTTTTAATTCAACGTTTGGCTGTAAAAACATCAATTTACAGTTAATTCTAAATCTTCTTCCAAAAAGTTGTCCCTAACATTCGGTTTTTTTAAATGTTCAAGACGTAAATGAATTCTTTCGAATAGTGTTTTTTATTTTAAATTTGAAATATCGAACCGTGAGTTTTATAGTATATGAGGTACAGATCCCCGAACAGTGATAAAACTGAATGCCCAAGGCGTGTTAATGAACTAATTTAAAAAACTGAAAAGGCTAAGTTGTTTGTTAAAAAAAGAGCTTTCCAATAGTGCCATTCACATTAAAATCTGACTTATTGTGTCTTTTTAAAAGCTGAAAAACTGATTTTTTTTTTCATATTTTGTCATTTTCAAAAGTCCCTCTTAACCGATATCAAAACATTCTATAGTCTATAATCTTAGTTGGAATGAAAGCTTTATTATGGTTTTTATCTCATCAAAATCGGTTCAGTAGTTTCTTCAAACACCGGTGACAAAGAAAATCTTCGCGAAAAGTGCGTTTTATAATATAGTATAGATACAACAATTTTTGTTAAAAGACAAAAATATTAGTAAAATAGAATTACAAGACATTTTACTTGTAATTTTACAAACTTTTTTTTTAGTGTATGAGCACAAAATGCGTAAACTAATATCAAATCACTTAAACACAAAATAGGAAATGCAATTTTAGTTGATTTTGTTACACTAATCATGATGAATGAATTTTTTAAAATTTTGTTCGGAGAAGACATAATTAAGTCTCGGTAAATTGTAGTGTACCTATATCAAGGGTTACCTGTACGTACTACGTAGCATAATCATTTGTTTCTTATCACTACTTTACTATTAAACTTACTTACTTACCTTGGCATTGTGTTGTTGGTGCCCTTGGTAATTTAATATATTCTTGATGAACTGAATGGTATTTTTTTTGTTATGCGGGTGGGGTTGCTGGGTCTTCTTGACGTACATACTTCGATACATACATAATTTGGCAACATCTTTTTTGTATTCAATGTTGTTTCTGTTTTTTTTTTGTTGTTGTTATTATATATAAATTTTTTATAGGTAATCCACTTAAGAGAATGACACTTAAAGTCATCATTACAAGCATTTTTATTGCAATAATGGCACATCTTGCACATAGTTTTGGCAATTTACCTTATCCCTGATGATATTCTGATTGCCGATTGTTGTTGCTGTTGTATTGGTGGTGGGGTGCGTCAGTCGAAGGGTGTTTGTTTGCGCTGGGTTTGATATAAAAATATCATTATGTATTAAACGGAATTGCTATTTTTGTTGGTAAAAGATAGGGTTTTTACTACACAATTTAATATGCTTGACACTTAATCAAACCATAACAAATTATAATTCAATATGTAGATATGTAGAAAGGGAAGCCTGTCTTTCCATACATTAATATGAAAATATGTTGAAAATATTGATGGAACATTAATAAAGATATATTAGAGATTATTTTTTTTGCAATACTTATTGTTAGTTCCAATCGATGGCTACACATTATCTTAATGTAATTTAAAAATGGAGGGTGTGGCGCTTTGAAGTATTTCAAATCGAATTCCCAATCGAAAAAATTATTAAACGATTTATTTGTTATTTAAAAATTGGCAATTTTTAATTAATGTCCACAATTCATCCTGGCTTCGTTATTCCAATTCGTAGTGCTTCTCATCCAGCGCCGAAACACTCAGTATTTGTCTATGAAAAGGCTCGTTGGGTGAGCTTTATGATTTCTTTCGACATTGTTTTCTAAATGACAATTTTAACGCTACTGCAGAAATGATTGTGAATGGGTACGTTCAGCAGAGAAAGCTGCTACCCAGCTGCTCCTCAACATTCTGCTGAACGGTTTAATTTTTGACATTTCAGTCAACATTAGGGCTTCCAATCGGGATTGGTTTTTCTGAATCCCGGGATTCGGGATTGAATAAAAATTTTCGGGATCCCGATTTCGGGATCCCGGGATTTTCGGGATATTTTGAATCCCGGGATTCACGGGATTTTTTGGAAATTTTCGGGATTTTCAAAAATTTTTAGTATTTTTTTGTAACTTTAACAAATTCAAGCGTTATAGCGCATTCACACTTACCTCGAAACCCCTTTGAAACCTTGTATTTTCAATTTTAAACCTCGACTGTTCACACTCGATAATTTTGATACTTATCTAGTTTTCGGAAACTAGATAAAAATAAATATCCTTAATAATTAATTATATAATGCACAATTTTTTTTTTAGAGGTTTTATTTTTTTTTTTAATCCAAATCAATAAATATTTAAAGCAATTTTATAAATAAATAGATTTATTTATTTTTTAATTTTTGGCATTTTCCTATTTTCTCTATTTCTCATTGTCGCACAGTGGTAAAAATATGAAAAATTATGAAATTTATTAGGTTTCAACGTACTTTCGTTGAAACCTCACGACAAAAAGGTTTCAATTTGTGAGGGAAAATACGTATTTTCAAATGAGGTTTGGCACGAAACCTCGTTAAACGGGGTTTCGAGGTCAATCTGAACGTACTATTAGTAAAAATTAGCAAAGTTTTGTTGATGTTGTGAACTTCAAAAAAAGGTCGGGATTCCTCCTGTGAAGAATATCCGTATTCGGTTATCTTTCGTCGTGGCTCATCGTTATCATCTTTAAGTGAGCGGGAGTTGAAAAAAAAAGAAATGAATTTTTAAATTTTTGCATAAGTGATTCATTTTTTGAAATTTTTTTTATTTTTTTTTAAATTATTTGATTTTTTTTTTAATATATTTGTTTTTTTTCTGGCAAAAAAAAATATTTTTTAGCAATGTTTTTTTTTTGGTAAAAAAGGTGTTAGCGGAAGTGCGAGAGTAGAGTTTGCATGACTCACGCGTGAGCGTAAGTGATAAGTGAGTGATTCCATTATTGTTTGCGTGAGCGTGACTGAGTGTAAGTCAAAAACAACTTCCGCCTTTAAAATTTTTTTTCAGTAAAACATAAAATTAAATAAGTTGTCAACTTAAGGAGTTAAGATGTGTCAAAAGTAGTGTTTGGGAATTCCCGGACTTTTCAATTTCCCGGGAAACGGGAAAAAAATAATTTATTTCCCGGGATTCCCGGGAATCCCGGGAAATTTTCATTATTAATATAAATCATAAAAAACATTAAAATTTGACCAACTTTTTATTAAAAACAGTTTTATTACAGATAAACAAGTAATTAAAAAATAAAAAATCAAAAAATATAAGTTAAAAATCCTGAAATACAATAAAACAAACCAAAAAAAATATTGCAACTTTTCCCCCCACAAAAAATCGCAAAAAAATAGCTAAAAATCGCAAAAAACTTTAAAACTGCGTTATTCGAGCAAAAACTAATATAGTTGGCAGCACTTTAAATATTTGTTCTGGAAATGTTAATTCTATGTTCAAAATTTTTATATTTTTGATAGTTTTAGCAAAATTATCATTAACCGACGTATATTTTTTGACTTTTTAAGTTTTTTCTAATATTGTCATACTTTTTACACTTGGTCAGTTTTCCTATGAATATATACCTATTTGCACTGTTCTTCCAAATAGAAAAACTACAAAAAATAGCAAATGTAATTGTACCAGTATGTAAAAAAATAAATTAAAATAAACGTTTTTTATGTAAAATGGCTTATTTTATAAAATTCCCGGATTTCCCGGGAAAAATTAAAAAAATTCCCGGGAATTCCCGTCAGTCTTTTCCCGGGAATTCCCGGGAAATCCGACCCGGGAATTCCCGGACCCCAAACACTAGTCAAAAGCCATTTACGGCAATATTCTTCTTGTAAGAGTAAAAGGAATAAATATAAAAGCACTTATGTCGAACCACCACTAGTTTTTAGAATTTCTTTACATTTCGCAAACGTTTCACCTTTTTCTATAACAAAAACATGGTAACTGACGGAACTTTTGTCGATTTTTTTTTATTTTGTTCCACAAAATTCATATTTTATTCAAATTATTTAAAAAAAATTAAAAATAATAAAAAATATTGAAAAAATAAAAAAAATCGGGATCCCGAAAATCCCGGGATTGAAAATCAGAAATCCCGAGATTCGGGATTTGCCTAATCCCGAAAATCCCGGGATTTCCGGGATCGGGATATCCCGATTGGAAGCCCTAGTCAACATGTTGACTGAGCGCTTCTCATCACTGGTAGCGTTAAAAAATTATTACATTTGATCACAAACTGAAAAATAAGCTGTTTTATTGAAATTATTTCTTTTTTTTTGACGTTATTTAAGGAAATAAACAAAAATATCATAAAAAAGTAATTTCCACAGATAAAATAAATGAAAATATAAAAAAACAATCATTTATTCCAATATTTTAAAACATTCATAAAAAATTGCGTTCAGCAGAATCAACTAATCAAAACATGCTACACCTCAACTGTTGAGTAGCAGGTTTCTCTGCTGAACACTCTCAATGTGATAACGCTGGGAATGAAATCATTTATTCCATCTAGTGTTTCTTCACAATACAGCAGCAAGCAGCAGTCAGCAAAATTTTTATATGTATTTTATTGTTGCCGCAACAACAAAATACATGTAAAAATTTTGCTGTCTGCTGCTTGCTGCTGTATTGTGAAGAAACACTAAGCGCATTTTGATAAAATCATAACACAAGTGTTGGTTTAATCAGACGTGCATGAGTGCAATCAGATCCAGAGAGGGAGCGTTCAATAACTGGCGGAATGACAAAACCCCAGTTACTGTTTGGCTACGTAAACAGGCGAGAAATTAATGGGCCAGAGTACTCAGACGTGAAAAGCTTCTATACGAACAGCGTCTGCATACTAAGGTTCTTGCTGCTCCATTGGGTAGAAAGACATTTTGATCATTTGTTAAAAGAGTAATGCCAGTTCGTCTATTTCAACTCTTATAAGGAATTACCAAATATTCACCGACCCGGTTGGTAAAGCTAATATCTTCGCTGAGATTTTTGTAAGGAACTCCAACTTGCCGGTCAGCAATTATTCATTGCCAGAACTCGAAAAAAAAAACCTATACTGTGTCCAGGATATTTTTTCGAGCTCGCGCAGTAAGTCCCCGGTCACGGGACCGGATGGAATTACAGCAATTGTGTGTCAACAGAGTTCTTCAACGTTCGCTCGTCCATTACCCAAACTTTTCAGATTTTCTTATCTAGAGTGGGAGTGTACTCCTTTGTTGGAAGGTGGTAAATGTTCAGACTATCCCTAAAAAGGGTGAGGACACTAACACTGACAATTACCGTCCAATTGCAATTTGCTCTGCGTTCTCGAAGGTTATGGAGAACATGTTAAATTTTCATCTTGTAAACTATCTGGAATCAAATTCACTTCTTTGCGATCGAAAATAAGGCTTTTGTAGAAGTAGTTATACGGCAAACCCGTTGGCATTTCTTACTTATTGAATTTGGTGTCAGTGATGATTTCTCCCGATTAATATCGGGTTTTCTCAGGAACCGTGCTATACGTGTTGGTTTTGATTGGCGTTTCATCCTAAGAGTTTCAGTTTAATTCAGGGGTACCGCAAGGTTCCGTTCTTTTTCCTATCCATTTTCAAATTTTTCCTAACGACCTTCTTAATCAAACCTTCAAACCTATATACTCTTATGTAGATGACAGCAATATTTGTCATTCGTTTTCTTTTGATCATAGGCCATGCCTTGTGGAGGTTCAGTCCATAAGACAGAATATGAATGACATACTTAATCATGACCTTTCTACAATTTTCGAGTAGGGTATGGCGGATAGGATCGATTTTATCGCTCGCAAGACCTAATGTTGTATGTTGACCCACAGACGATCTGTGGAATCAACGTCATCTGTATTCATGGGTGGTATAAATATTGAGGAATCAGACACTCTTGATGTTCTGGGCATGAAAATACAATGTGACGTTCGCTGGAATCAACATGTTTTTTAAGTGTCGAAAGAAGCATTCAAGTGTCTTGGTTTCTTAAAACGGTGCAAAAATTACTTATACCGCCTATATCCGACCGAAGTTGGAATACAACTTCCATATCTGGGCAAAGCTTTGGAAACGAAAGTGTATTGAAACTTATCAATGACAGTAGGTTAGAGTTGTGTCGTTCACGAACGAACTAGCTCAATTGAACTATTCACTTAACTGAGCGATTTATCTAGTTCGTTCATTTCAGCTCTTTTAAGTATTTTCGTTCATTCAGCTCAATTGGTCGTTAATTTTTTATACCCTCCACTCTAGTGATAGAGGGTATATATAAGTTTGTCATTCCGTTTGTAACACCTTGAAATATTGGTCTAAGACCCCATAAAGTATATATATTCATGATCCTCGTTCGATTCTAAGACGATCTAGCGATGTCCGTTCGTCCGTTTGTCTGTCTGTTGAAAACACGCTAACTTTTGAAAGACTTCACGGAGGTGCCTGAAGTTTGGCATATATGTTGGGCATTTACCTGGTCAGGTTGGTATTGCAATCCAGCGAAATCGGTCCATTGGTTCAAAAGTTATGAGCAAAAAAGTGAATTTCGGCAAGGGTTTTTGGCAACTTTCTAAAGGCAATTCTGAGGATACTGACGCTTGGCATATATATTTCTCGTTCCCTGGCCTAGTTCGTCTTGAATTTCAGCCAAATCGGTCCAGTGGTTCAAATGTTATTAGCAAAACCGAAAATTTCAGATTCGCTTCACCTTAAATCCACGTGTTGAAACCCCGTTAAACATGTTTTACAAACATTGGTAAGTCACAAAAATATTTTACAACGTATTTTTGTCACTCAAAGATATTTTTACACTAAAAAAAATTGACTCGAAAAAAATTTTACACTCAAAAAAAATTTTACACTCAAAAAAAAAAAATAGTAAATTATTTTTTTTCAAAAATTACAAAAAAAAAAAATGTTTTACACAAAATAAAATACTTTTAATCAAAAATGTTATATTTTTTTCACGTTAGAAAATTTACTATAACTTAAAAAGGGCATAGTGGAGGGTATACAAGATTCTGCACAGCCGAATTTAACTCTCACTTGTTTTTGTTAATTTTGTCAATAGGCGTTAGTTTTCTCTCTTCTTTCGACACTTTTTCTCAGCATTTATATTTTTCTACAAAAATTATATATATTTTTTTCGTTTTTTTTTTTAATTATAATTCTTTGTTTTTTAAAAATGTCTATTTTTCAAGTAGTGATCCTAATGTTTTTGTTAAAAATTTTTGTATTTTTGAACGAAAGCCAAAACAACAGTCATGATCAAAATGATTCGTTCACGAACTGTTGAACGAAAACTAAAATTGACCGATGTGAACTAGATGAACTAACAACAGACATGATCAAAATGATTCGTTCACGAACTGTTAAACAAAAACAATAAATGAGCGTTTGAACAAATTAAGTTAAATATGGGCAAAAATATATATAACCATCTGACCGATCTGCAACACCCTTTCAGAACTGGGTCAAAATTGGTAGAAATATTGTATTCAAGTAGGAAAAGAAAAATTTCAATTTTTGGGCCGCTGGACCAAATAGTTCCGGAGATACCAGGTATTGAAAAGTGAACAAATCATAAATATCTCACTAAATTAGTCCTACGTTTTTGACCATACCTCCGTCAATCTTAATGATACAAATCTCAGTGATATCTCATTTTAAAGGTAATGGGGTCTACATTAAAATAAAATTTAGCAAGATTTTTTTTTTTTGATGCTGGTTTAAGATGAAATATCTCAAAAAAATTTATTTTTAAACATTTTAAAAAATATATGTTAATCCTTTATTCCTTTTTTACACATACGTTCAAACCGTAGAGTGGTATCTCGCCTAGTTCTCGAGTTATAAAAAAAATTGTTACGCCACTTTAGAAAAAAGTTGTTATTTTCAGGGTTATTATAAAAGTTAATCCTAATCTTAATCCAGTCTGCAAAAAACAAGCTTAATCTATCAAAATCTAACAATAAGATTTTTTCTTAGAATATGAGTTTTGTTTTCAATGTAAATAATGTCGCAAAACTTGATACTTTTTCTGTAGAAAAAATGTCTGAGAATCTAAATTTGTTTTCTATAAAAAATATGTCTCAGAATCTGAGACTTTTTCTATATGAAAATTTGTCTCAGAATCTAAGACTTTTTCTATAACAAAGATGTCTTGAATTTTCTATGGCAATAATGTCTCTAAATGACAGCCTTTTCTCAGAATCTTTTACTATCGAAAAATGTCTCAGAATCCGAAATTTTATCTCAGAATCAGAGAGCTTTTCTATAGGAAAAATGTCTTAAAATCTTACAGCTTTACCACAAGAAAATAAAATAAATTTAAAATGAGCTTTTAATTTTATTTCCATACAAATTATTTTTGTTTTTAAAATCGACTTTCAAAAAATGTATTGAAAATTTGAAATTTAAAATAAAACTTTTGTTAAAATAGACTTTTTGTTTTCTTGTGGTAAGGGCCTTAGACTTTTGCTAAAGATAAAATGTCTCAGAATCTGGGACTCAAACTGGGACTTTTTTTAATAGAAAAATGTCTGAAAAACCTTTTTGTATAGTATCATGTAAAATGTCTCATAATCTGAGACTTTTTTTTATTTGTAAAACTATTTTATAGAAAAAATTTCTTAGAATCTAAGACTATAGGAAAATGTCTTAAAGTTTTAGATTTTTTTTTTAAATTTTCCTTTTCTATAGAAAAAATTTCTAAGAATTTTAGGCTTTTTCTGTAGGAAAAAGTCTTATTGTTATAATCCGAGTATTTTTCTACAGGAAAAATGTGATTATTTCTATTAGGGTTGCCAGACGTCCCGCATTTGGCGGGATTGTCCCGCTTTGTGTCAACGTTTCCCGCGTCCCGCGCGGGATTCGAAATTCCCGCTTTTTTTATTAGAAGGTTAGAAAGTGCATAAAAGTTTCCATAGCACCAAAATTTTTAAAACTGAAGCGAGTGGAAGAGTTCCCTCTTTTCGTACGTTAAACACAAAGCAAATACATACATCTATTAGGAAAAAGTAGAGTTTACTAAATAATGAAGGCTACGTGTCTTGCGATTCACGAAATAAAGCGGTGGGTCTGCAAAACATGTTCATGATGTAAAATATAAGAAATTATCCCAATATCTCTAAAACTACTCGATAAAGGGCAAAATGACAAATAAATTAAGGCCTCAATTTTTCGAAATAAATTTCTGGCAACCCTAATTTCTATAGGAAAATTTTCTCAGAATCTAGGAAAAATATCTCAGAATCTGTTATGTAAACTTCTTGTAAAATAAAAATTAAAAAAAAAAAAAAATTTGTAGCCCCCTGTGAAAAAAAAATCATGGGTATGCCCCGACATGCGCCAATTAAAACCTTTCAAATTTTTTTTAGTTTTTATAATGCTTAGAATATGTTTTTGTAATGCTATAATTGGACAGAAGCTAACGCTTACACCTTATACTTATCGTCAAATCTAAATTGTATGTCAATCCATAAAAATCGAAATAAAAAGACATTAATTGTGTTCTAAATGAGTAAAAACTTGTTAATTAAATTAAATAAATATGTACTTAACAGCGACTGTTTTTTAATAATGAAATCATTATTATACCAGTTTAATATTTATATTCGGCGAGTTTAAACAACAAAAAAAGTATATTTGCATAAAATTTCAATATTTAACAATTAAATTAAATTGTGTGTGAATTATTTAATCATAAATAAGCCATTCAAAATGGAAATAAATTTATTTTTTGTTTATTAGTTTTGGAATATTTGGAAATGGAGACAAATTCATTATCTTCAGTTAATTATGATCGAAGCAAACCCAATGAAATGGGAATTCATACGCAAAATCTCCTCACATCCTCCTACTATTTTTTTTTTAATTAAAAATCCATGTTGAAATTTCCAATTGCAATTTAAAAATTTCCATCTGTATTTCAAAATTTTGAAAATTTTTTCCAGAAAATTAATTTGTATACCCATCATTTAAAATTTGATATACAAATCGAAATTTCTTAGATATAATTGAAAATTTCTGAACTAAAAATTTCTGATATAAAAGTAAAAATTTCAAAAAAAGATTGTCGCTTTAAAAAAATCTAAAATTTTCTTTACAATTTCTCTTGTTTTTTAACAAAAAATTTTCGATCGAAATTTAATTTTAATTTTACAATTTTTTCTATAATTTTACAAATTTTCAAGAAAATTTTACAAAAAAATCTAGTAAATTCACGAGAATTCCTTGTAAGCTTTTACTGTGCCAAACAATTTTATTTGTAAAAAGCTTGTAAAATTACAAAATAGCTCGTAATTTTTACTAAGAATTCTCGTAAAATAGGAGGTAGCAAAATCGGCCGAATCGTTTCTATAAAAAATCGATAATAATCCACTGTTCACTCGTTTATTATGATGCTGCCCCCAGTCAGGAGCACTGGGTCTACCTGTCACAAACCCTGGTCTTTCTGTCTACTCTGAGACGCTCTAAATGTTCTATACCTAGAGTACAATAGTATTTCTTCATTTCCTCCACTTCCTTTCTAGTTATTGCAAAATCTTTTTCATTCAAGTCATAATTTCATGTTTGTCCTTTTAAAAAGTTTCTTTTGCCACTTTTAACTTACGTTCCATTAACTTTTTGTTTGTTTGTATTCATGTGCAAAATTATATTTTTGGAAAAAAAAAAACCTTTAGAAAACAAGAAAACTAATTTCATATTTCTGACGTTTAATGTAGCGAAAATGAAGTCACAATTTATGAATTACGTATGTATGTATGTACGTTAATGTGGTGCATGTTTTGTATGCGAAAAAAGCGGGCAAAAGTTAAACAGAAATCTAAAATCAATTGGATAAAATTAAAGTAATGTAGAGTAATTGTAAATTGGTCATATTTTTTTTTTTTTGCGATTCGTGTGTCTTTATTATCCTTGGGGATATCTGTCTAGTCTAGACAGAGCCATTATAATTTTTTATTTGGTTTTTGTTTTATAGTTAATGAAAAGCAAAAAAAGCTTTCTTATTTTATTTATGAAAGTTACTTTAACACTATAGTGCCCTGATTTTATTTTGATATCCCTGAATTTTTATATGTTGAATAAAAATCTAAAAAAAATTAAACAAAAATTTACTGAAATGAGGATTTAATTTTTTAAAAGACTACCATGTTCTTACCCAGCAAAAAATAGGTAATGTGTTGTGAAAAGTAATGACTGCCAATTACATTACTTATAACAAATACTCATTGCCCTCTAATTATTTTTGTCTCACGGCCTTTATAGAATAAGTACACTCAAAAGAAAAACACTGTCAAAAAATCTGTAAAACGACTTTCAATTTGAATTAACAATCTTTTAGCAGATTGTTCTGCTGAGAAGGATATTTTTACTAAAACCTCTGTCATTCAGTTTAAGAAAATAACAGACATTTTACTATGTTTATACTGATTTTGTTTGCTGAATTTCATTATTTTTTCAAGAAATTTTTTTATATAAAAAAAAAAGCAGAACAGATTGTTCTGCTGAAATCAGCAGATTGCTCTGCTGAAATCAGCGGATTGTTCTGCTGAAATCAGCAGATTATTCTGCTCAAATCAGCAGATTAATCTGCTAAAATCAGCAGATATTTCTGCTAAAATCAGATTTCTCTGCTGTCGAACAACACACATGTTAAATAACTAAAACGCCAGATAAAAGTATAAGCTTCCGTAGCGTAGTGGTTAAGAAGTGTACTTTCAAATCGGAAGGTGGCGAGTTCGATGCTGGCTGGCGGCGTATGTTTTTTTTTTTTTTTGTTATATATATTCACCTCTTATGACAGATATTTAGCAAACCGTGTCTGCTAAAATCAGCAGATTTCTCATATGGCTCAAAATGGGTGTATTTTCAGCAGATTTTGCTGCTGATTGGACAGAGAATTTATTTTGAGTTTAGTGTTTCATGCAATGAGTAATTACATACCAATAATTATTACTAATTACTATACTCATTACTAGTAATGCAAAAATTTGATGGGTAATTAGAACTTCTAATTGACATGAAATCAATGTTGTACGTTAAGGTTTTTAAGGCTACACTCAAAATAAATTCTCTGTCCAATCAGCAGAAAAATCTGCTGAAAATACACCCATTTTGAGCCATATGAGAAATCTGCTGATTTTAGCAGACACGGTTTGCTAAATATCTGTCAAAAGAGGTGAATAAATATAAGAAAAAAAAAAAAACATACGCCGCCAGCCAGCATCGAACTCACCACCTTCCGATTTGAAAGTACATTTCTTAACCACTACGCTACGGAAGCGTATACTTTTATCTGGCGTTTTAGTTATTAAACATGTGTGTTGTTAGACAGCAGAGAATTCTGATTTTAGCAGAAATATCTGCTGATTTTAGCAGAAAAATCTGCTGATTTTAGCATATTAATCTGCTGATTTGAGCAGAATAATCTGCTGATTTCAGCAGAACAATCAGCTGATTTCAGCAGAGCAATCTGCTGATTTCAGCAGTACAATCTGTTGTGCTTTTTTTTTATATAAAAAATTTCTTGAAAAAAATAATGAAATTCAGCAAACAAAATCAGTATAAACATAGTAAAATGTCTGTTATTTTCTTAAACTGAATGACAGAGATTTTAGTGAAAATATCCTTCTCAGCAGAACAATCTGCTAAAAGATTGCTAATTCAAATTGAAAGTCGTTTTACAGATTTTTTGACAGAGTTTTTCTTTTGAGTGTACTAATGACCGGACTGATTTTTTTTCTGTTAATTATAGTTATAATTAGGTTTTTAAGGAAATGTAAATAAGAAAGTGTCCCGGAAAAATGGAAAATTCGAGAAAACTTTGAAGGTTTGTTTAAACTCAAGGCAATAGCTAACGATGAGAATAAAGGATATGCGTAATTTATTTTTGTGTTGTTCGTAATGATACTTAAGGAGTTTTAAATTTGTAAAATTCGCAAAGTCGAAGGCATGGCAATTTTTTTTTTTTTAGTTCATAAAATTAAATTTAAAGATGATTATCTGCCTAATCGCGTCTTTAAAAACACGCACACAAATTTTTCTAAGCCAAGAAATTTATTAAATTTTTTGCAGGGCTATACTTATATTTGAAGCAAGACGAAATATAGCACTAATCTTATATTTGGGCTACGCGGACCGGGCCAGTTAGTATATGGGGGTTTTCGTGTCAACTGACACAACTTTTGAAACCGATGTTTTCGATCGGGATCAAATTTGCACCAATGTTAGTCCTATTGGATAGTAGTTCAGACACAATTTTTCAAAGAGATCGGTCAAGGACTCTCTGAATTAGATGGGGTCGAAATTTTACATTTTGGCCAAAGAGGTGTTTATTCTCATCCATGTAACTTCTTACCTATTGTTTTTAGCAAGATGTTTCCCAAATAGTATAGATAGCTATTTCTTCAGTCTTTTGAAAAAAAATTAAAAAAAAAATTTTTGATTTTTTTAAATCCAAAACTTTTTTGACTTCTTTCTCAAATTGGGCTGCCAATGTCGCCCCCATGTTAAAATAATGAGTTGAAATTCCAATGAATAAGTACTTATCTATAAATATATCGGCATTTTAATGTAAGTTTTTGCTGGGTTGTTATAATTTGTTTGGCTTAATTTTGTTCATTAAATAAATGGGCGATATGTTTAAAATACTGCCTTCCCAGCAAAAACTTGCATTACCAAGTAATGAAATGTGTAATGGGAAATTCAAAAGTTATAACTACTTCTGATTCGAATTACCTTTCCCATTACATTTACAAGCAAATGTGCCAAATGTAATGATTATCAAACCAATATTTATAACTAATTACATATATACTTATAGGTAATGAAAAAATTATTTTAAAAAAAAATTTTAAAAAATAAAAAAATATTTAATTTTATTTTGTTTTTATTCAAAATAATGTACAGTGAGTCAAAAAGTGAAAATCTAGTTCTGAAATTTTTTTATTTTATTATAATGACTTATGTAAGTCATTATTAATAAGTCCTTATTTTACATTTCAAAATAATGCTAAAGGTAATTTTCTGTCATTACTAAGTAATTAGAATGGTAATGATGTGTCATTACCAAGTTTTTGTTGGGTTGAAATAAAAAATTTATAATATTTATAATCTATTGCTTGCAAACACTATTTAAAAAATTATTTTAAACGCGGACAATAAAAAACCAACATGATTTTTCCTGTGATTTCCGAGACAATAACATATTGAAGGGAAGAGTTTTTATGTTTAAATGTTTTTTTGCTCACAGTTTGCGTAAAAAATAACATATGAAAATATGTTTCTATCCTTTATAGAAATCACAGAATAAATATTAATAAATAATTTTCCGTGCACTGCTTGATATTTCCTGCTTAAGTCGAAAGGGTTCCTTAACATATGATAAAAAAATGTTATAAAACTGGAAAAACTCCTTGAACATATTTAAGGACATACAGACTATTGCTGCAACTAATAAAATTAAAAAGAATCCTTCAAATAAAATAATACTTTTAACAAAATACAAATAACATGTTTTTTCCAAACCGAAAAACAGTTTTTTTATAAAAAAAACATACTTTTAATAATAACATGAATTTATTTCTGACATCTCACGTATTAAACTAATAATGTCCTATTAAAATTATTTACACAAGCAAAATTCCAATATAAAAGCTACAAAACATGTTCAGGGACATTTTGTAGATGTAAAAAAATATCATAAAATTTTATTAGTAAGTTGTTCGAATAAAACAACCAATGCAATCACATCGGAATTTAAATCGAACACATTATAAAGTTTACAATGAAAATTATTAAATACAGTTGTTTCGAATATTCTAAGCCCTATGAAACTCCCCTGCTTCGTGTTGCCGATGATTCGTTTTCACTTTCTTTGGAGAAAGGTTTTCAAAATTATAAGAACATCGAAGTAAAAGCAAGTAAAGAGTTTAACTCGGTAATGCCGAATATATTTACACCACAAACACGGTAACAACGATTATTAAACTATTGTGCGTTTAAAGAAATAAATTTAGTAAAAAAATTGGTGAAAAAATTTTAAAAAGAAATTAATTTGACAAAAATAAAAAATTATCAAGGATCACGAATATATATCCTTTTTGAGTCCCAGGCAGTTGTTTCGAAGAGTTTCCTCTGGCACTTAGTGATAAAACAATTGAAAACCATCTTACAAGGGAAGTATCTTAACCCTTATAAACCGATTTGCCTGAAACTTAAAATATATATCAAAGAGACAATTTTAAGGTTGGGGTGTCTCGGCTTATCGGCCATATCGGGGATTTAGGGGTTCAAAACATGGGTCAAAAAATAGCGAAAAAATGGATTTTCAGCCATTTCTTTTTAAGAAACTATATGATGTTTTCATATGAGAAGAAAGGTTTTTTTAATGCCTATCCAACGGTTGCATAACCTTGTAAAAATTGGGCATCTTTAAATTTTTTTTTTCAGGAAAATGAGTAAATTTTGGGGGTACTTATGTGAAGACATAGACCTACGATATCCATATGGATAAGAAATAATCTTTATTAAATTTAAGTCGACCCGTATTTTTGCACTAGATGATATTATCAAAATTTTCCCGAAGGTCCACATGGTTTCATAAGGACACAACGAAATTTTTAAACACCGATATGGCCGATTTTTCCAAAGGTCCACATGGTTTCATAAGGACACAACGAAATTTTTAAACACCGATATTCCCTTGTTAGTAATTATTATTAATTATTTGTTTTACAAACATCAAAATTTATTTTTTAATGTTCATAAAATTTTCTAAAATAAATAACTTTCTTTTTTTTACCAACAAATTCGAAAAAAATAACCTTCGAAAACATTAAAAGTTAATGATTATTGTGTTATTTTTACCAACAAATTCAAAAAAAAAAAAAATACCTACGAAAACATTAAAAATTAATGATTTCGCAGGTTATTTTTATAATTTTTCTATTAAATTATTTCTTAAAAAAAAATTTAATAAAAATTTGGGGAATCGATCCCGCAATCAACTACATTCTGGCCGGACACTCTACTAGGGTTGTCAGATCCTAGAAGTCAAATAACTGGATAATGGAAAATTTTCAGCTGGATTTTGTTGAAGTAACTGGACCCCATATATATATTTTTTTTAATAATTTGATGAAAAAAAACAACCGATTTTCATATGTGAGACACATATTTTTATTTTGGATTTAATGGCCGTCTTTATTTGCTACGGCAAAAGCATTTCTATTACTTTTTCGCCATTGGCCTGAGGATGGTAAGAGTATATTTTTCTTTTTAAGTAACCCCACAAAATTAAGTCCAAAGTGGACAAATGTGGAAATCTAGGACAGTTAAAATTTCCGGGACGTGAGAAGTCAAAAAAGAGCGACAACAATTGACCATCATTTGCAGATTTGGCTCATTCAAACATATTTTTGTGGGGTTAATAATAAAAATAATTTGATTATATATATATATATATTTATAATTAATTTTTTATTCAAAAAGTAGTCCCAAAAAATTTAAAAAAATATTTATTAAAAAAAATAATTGTTAATATAAAAGAAATCCTTTTTCAACTGGATAAATTATGTTTTAACTGGAAACTGGACCAGACCTCAAATAACTGGAAAATCCAGGCCATTCCAGGCCGTCTGGCAACCCTACACTCTACCCATCGTGCCAAAGTCACTTCATACAAACATGTTTCTATATTTCAATAAATAATTTTTTGAATTTTTTTTTTTTCTACAAAAAATTAACCCGCACAAGTAGGTAAAAACTAATGATTTCTCTTTAAAAATGCCAACAAATAAAAAAAAAAATAACGTACACAAATCATTAAAAATTAAAGAAGAATCACTTATTTTTACTTACAGAACAAAAAAAAATGTCTTTAAAAATTGAATGCTAATAAAAGTCTATTTTTTTATGTTGTTATTTTTGAAACAAAGAACAGAAATAGTCATTTAAAAACCCTTAACATTAAACAAATGTTTTTTCTTTTAAAAACGACAAAACGGAAAACTTTTTAAATAAACCACAAACAGTTAATGACATAATTTTTTGAGTGTAGAACACCACAACTTGCAGTACTCCTAAATTCAGCAAAATCTTTCTTGGTTTAGTGTCATTACCAGGGAAACCAAAAATATGCTCTAAATAACACGTTTTATGCGCTTAAAAAATGCCCAGTAAAAACGGAAAATACGCTCTAAAAACTACAAAAATATGCTTTAAAAAAAGTTCTATCAAATTTCTAAAAAGTAGGTGAACGGTGAAAGAGTACTCCCGAATCGAGCACATAGTTTCTTAAGAACAGGCCAAAGGGGAATCAATCGTCAGAACCCCGTAATTTTGGAAAAAGTTTGAAATTGTTGTTCAACGTAATTCTTTTCTAGCAGAGTTATCAGACATTTTAAACTGACAAAAAAACAAAAACAAACGTTTCAATACAATTACAAAAATTAAAAAAAAAACTCCCGCAAAAATTTTAAAAATAAGAGTTGTTATAAAAAAATTGGGAAAAATGCTCTCAAAATTAAAAAAATCCTGTAAAAAGTGAAAAAATGCTCTAGAAGTTGAAAAAATGTTCTAAAAATATGCTCTTAAACCTAAAGTATTTGAAAATATGCTCTAGGGCTAAAATATGCAAAAATATGCTCTAACAAATCGATGCTTGAAACTTAAAATATTCTGAAACGGATACCCATTAATAAATACAATGCGCAGGAAAAAACATCATACTGAATATATTTGGTTTCCCTGGTCATTACAAAGGAGAGGATTTTTTTTTTAAGACGAGAAATGCATGTTTTTTCCCCCCTTTAGTTTAGAACCGCATACATCTTTGCAAAACATATGATTTGCTTTCAAAAGGCATTAATTCTTTAGTGTATTTTTTGCTGAAAATGCAAATTTTTGCATATTTTGCTATAAATGCAAATTTTTGGGTCAGATTTTATTTAAGCTTATTTTTCCATTTTTTTTTTAAGTTTTTTCAAACATCGTTATTATGCAGCCCAACTGACCTCAAAGCTTTTTCTGGATGTCAATTTTGGAACCGAAGTACAGCGACTCTTAGAGATAAGACAAATTTATTTATTCTACTACCTCTTAGGGGGCGCATGTCTTAATAATAGCTCAAGAATATCCTTGAGCTAATATAGGGTTGCCATCCGTCCTCTTTTCCCCGGACACCGTCCTCTTTTTTAGGTCGTCCGGGGCTGTCCTACTTCTTTTTTAGGAAGTGTCCGGGTTTGTCCTACTTTTTGCACTTCTCCCCCTAACATTTTTCTATTGCTTCTAAACTTTTGAATTATTGGCATAGCTGTATTTTCGCTTGTCAGCAGTAATGTCAACTTTTTGAGAGAAAAAAAAAATCGTATATTTCGAGTAAAAAACACCTTATGTGAGAAAATACCCAGGCAGAAACTGCCAACCGTTCCAAAGAAAAAGGCTCGGCAAAGCACTTAATTTTTTGTGTAGAAGGTAGTATGAATTCGAAAAAGTGCTTTCCAAGCGCTTTGCCAATGTTTTTCTATTTAAATCCGTTCAAAATATAAATTTTTTATTAAAATTTATTAATTTTCATAACAATTGGAATATTTTTTATTTCCCTGCAGGATTAGTGGCCGGTCTTTGATAGTTCTCATGATATGTCACTTATACATAATGACCCACATATTACAAACTTGACACCTTTTATGTAAAAACACCTGTTTCTTTCGTGAGGAAGTGTCTTAAACTTCGGATATGAAATGTCACTTGACCTATCCCTTTGGAACACAACCCGTTTCGGTTCAATACACCACTTTTTTTTCGGGACTTTTCCAAAATTTTTCCTAAAAGCATTTTTAATAAATTTTTTATTCCAAAACGCAAAGAAAACGGAAAACAAAATTTTCCAGGAAAATATTTCAAAGTTTGTCGAAATTTTTTTTTATCCTAATAAATTAGTCAATCAATTTTTTATCCTAATTTAATAAATTTCTTTATTCAAATAAACACAAAAAAAAATTTGTGTGTTATGGACTTATACAATTTAGATACGTCCCATTTTTTTGTTCTAAAAGTGCTATAATAGTACCATATTTTTAGTTTTTAAAGCGCTTTCAAAGCGCTTTAAAATAGCAACGGCATACCGTTTACCGTGGTTATCATTTTGGACGCTGGGAGAGTACTAAACTGTGATGCTTTGCCAGCGCTCTCCCGTTCGTATTTTTCTGCCTGGGTAACTACGTTGCCATCACTTCTTATCAGCTGTTGTGTGTCTTAAAGTTTGCTCATCGAAAAAAAATTTGTATATCAAAAATATCCATTTCAAAATTTTCTAATTGATTTTAAGAAAATTCCTTTTAAATTTCCAAAAATTCAGAAAATATTTCAGAAATTTCTAATTGTATTTCAAAAGCTTCCATTTGCATTTTAAAATTTGCTAAATGATTTTCAGAAAATTGCATTTCAGAAATTTCCAATTGTATTTTAAAAATTTCTATTTATATTCTAAAATTTTCTAAATGCTTTTTAGAAAATTTCAATTCAGTATATTTCAAAATTTCTTAAATGCTTTTCAGAAAATTTTGATAAACAAATGAAATTTTTGGAAAAGCATTTAGATACTTTTTAAATAAAAATTTAAATTTCTAAAATACAGTTAAAAAATCTGAACTTAATAAAATTTAAAAGTAATTTTCTTAAAATCATTTAGAAAATTTTGAAATGAAAGTGGATATTAAAAAAAAAAAAACAAATAGAATTTTCTAAAAAGCATTTAGAAAATTTCGAAATTTAAATAAAAAAATCTGATATACAATTGAAAATGTTTGAATTATATTTAGAAATTTTATAAAAATAACTGAAAATTTTTGAATTATAAATGGATATTTCTTAAATTAAATTGGAAATTTCTGATATTTAAGTCGAAATATAGATTTATTTCTTATTGGAAATAAAAATTGTTTTCTTAATAAAAATGCATTTTTTGCATATTGTATCGCTTTGACTTTTTTTAAATTAATTTATTAATTGTCCTCTTTTTTGGGACAAATGTCCTCCTTTTTTTAGGTTGACGTCCTCTTTTTCTCAAAATGGAGATGGCAACCCTAGCTAATACTAAAACTTAGTAAGGGCTCAAGTAACTCAGGAAATACTGCTCAGATAACTATGTAATTTTCCATACACTCGTATCAACTATCCAATATCTTACATATAAAATAAAATTTGAAAATTTTGCACGCAAAAATTAGTTACAGAGTTTTTTAAATTTAGTGTGCTACTAAAGTCTTACTAGCAGGTGCTGCCATCGAGACAAAAGTAGACAATTTTTTTTCCGGTATTCCCATTGAAGCAATTCCCAGCCGAAGCACTTGTCCTACGAAAAAGAATTAAAAATAAAAAAAAATATATTTGAATAAATGGATATTTTTTTCTTTGAAGTAAAAACACAATACTTTTATAATAAGTAAGGTTAGTTGGTAGCGTGCTAGCTTTTGAACGTGGGGTTCGTGGGCTTGAATCCTCCAGAGCACTTGGTCTGTTTCGCTACAAGAAGACGGCAGTCATTGTTACCAATTAAAATCACTTGACCGTGGAATCAAAATTATTATTTTTTAATAGTTTTTGCGTTCGGACATCGCTAGATCGACATAAGTTCGATCGAGGTTGATGACCAAGGTAGATTTATAAAGGAAATATTTTAGTGACGTAAATTTTCTTTCAAAATCATTTCAGTCGTCAAGAACGACTTAAATGTTCAGTGCACACATTAACCACACGCAGAGAAAAAATATGGTTGCGACATGATCGCAGCAACTATACTATGATCTCTAAACCCAGTTATTATTGCAGCAATCAAGTTGTTGTTTTTAAAATTGTATTTAATCATTTATATGGTTGTTTTAGACATTTAATAGTCGCTTCAATCATGATAAAATAATTGCAACATCCAAAAGTACAATATGGTTGTTGTAACAATGTTATAGTTAATTATATTCTCGACACACCAAAAATTTGAACATAACATGATTATAACAATCATTAGATAATCACATCTTAATGAAAACAGATTTTTGCAAACATTGTCAGGTTTATTCATCAGTTTAGTGTTTTGCCAGCAAGCAGTTAGTCGCAAAGACGCCACTTATAATTAGTTCTTAAAAAAATTTAAGGCAATTTGAATTAAAAAATTGGATCAACGCAGAAGGAAATGAAGTACACAAAGCTACTTTATATAATTTATTTATTGTGTGGTTTAAAAATAACTTTCTATTTTAAATAAAAACTTCAAATCGAAAATATTAAAGTGTTTTTTTTGTGCATTTTTTGTTTACTGAATGTGTTATAATTGCTGACAATAATTTTAATTTTGTAACAAATACGTTATGATTGCAGCAAATATGTTATGATTTTGTCAATAACTTAATGGTTTATACAATCATTCAATGTTGCTGACAAAAATGTTATAGTAGTTGATGAAATTTTTTAGAAAAATGCCATAAATTTATTGCACATCATCATAAAACGCAGGTTGCCACTAAATTGAACCAAATAATGGTTTCATATTTATAAAAACAACGTTTAAAAACAAAAAATATATTATTGGTGTGAACTTTATCAAAAAAAAGTAATAAAGAATTTCCATAAACATGTGGTATTAAAGCATAATATATTTTCTCAATTTAAAAAAATATATATATGTATATTAAACTGGAATCATATTATGATAATTATATAACATTTAAGCGATTATTGCCGCAATCATATAATGATTAACATTCCTTGTTGCCTTCAATCAAATTAACATTATTGCTACAATCATATTTCCAATCATAATATGACGCTCTTAAATCATGATCACCGCAACCATGTTTTTTTTCTGCGTGCAATTTAAACGCTTTTAAGCCTTAGAAATTTTAGAAAACAACTAAATTATAAAAAAATTTTGAAACTCAAACGAAATCCTTTTAATTTCCAAGAAACGAATTGAAAAAAATTCAAATATTTTTAAGCATAAATAGTATAGTGTTTGTGAACTCATGTTATTTATGCCGAAAAAGATATTTTTTATTTCGTTTTGAAAATTCGTAAATATTATTGTTTTAAAATTTTTCAAAAAACTTACTATGGAGGAAAAGTTAGGTTAGTGGATAATACCTTTTATAAATTTACCTTGATCATTACTATATCGAGGGCTTATTTTCAAAACTTGCCATCTGCAATATTTTCTAAAGAGAGTTTTCGATAGAAATGCGTTCACTGATTTAGTTGGCATCTATCAAATTAATTTTAAACTGAAATATTATTTCAAAAACAATTGTATTAATAATATATCAGAAGAAAAATTAATTATAACTCTTAGAAATACCTTAAAATAATAGTGCTTTTTGATCTCCTTAAAAATTTTCATTATGCAGATAGCAAGTTTTGAATATAAGCCCTCGATATATACTTTATGGGATCCGAGCCTACATTTCGAGGTGTTACAAACGGAATGACACACTTATATATACCCTCTATTACTAAGTAGAGGGTATAACAATGCGACTTGCTTGTATGACCATTATGATTTTTTGTTCAATGGCACACAAAGGATCCGAGTAAAAATGAATACATATAATTTTACATTATTTGATGTATGTATATATAGCCATATGAAATAATATGTTTTCATATCAAACAAAGTACATAATTATATCTCGCATTGAGTTTTTCCAAATTTTTTAAATGGAGTTATATAAAATTACATCTAATGATAACCATATTAATATATAAATACATGTGGGAGACATAATCATATGTGACACATATAACTTAATCTGATTGCATACATATTTATATGTGACTTAATATCAAATAACGTATACGAGCATATTTAAAAAAAATCCAATATCATTATATATATAATTATATATGACTTACAAGAAACCATTTAAAACTATATATGGTTCCATCTGAAAAAACGAAAAAAAAAATTTTCAAATATAATTATATATGGTCGCACATATAACTCTATATACAGTTATATAAAACTATACATGGCATCAAACATTTATTTTTTTAATATTATCAAAGATATAATTATAAATGGCTTATGAGATACCGTATATAGTTTTGTAAGGTACCATATAAATAAAATTTTTTTTAAACTCTATATATAATTTTAAATGGTGGCACATGTAACGCCATATAAAATGTTATACAATTGTATAAGGTAAAAAATATTTTTTTCTTTCACAATATTTTATATATAATTATGCATACTTTTATATGACAGTATTTTAATATTTTTTTTTAATGTTGCATCATATATATTTTCATTTAAGTATACAAGAGAGCTTGTATAATTATATATGATTCTCAAAGCACCTAAAATCAGTCAAAAAAAAAAATATGTATAAATTCTATAAATTTTTAAATAGAAAAAAAAATCTGTTTAATCCATTGTATTTTAAAACTTAAAAAAATGCATATTGGATTTTAAAAGTTAAATGTTTAAAAAATGCATATTACTTAAATAGTTGTGTGTAACTTTATAAAAGATCATATAAGATAATATATGATGCTTGGGGACCCCGAGTTCGATTCCCGGCTCAACCCAGAAAAAAACTATTTTTTTTTTAATTTTTTAAAAAAGAAAATATGTTTTTAAACCTTTTTGTTTTTTCTAAACTTAAAAATATTGAATAATTAAATTTTTATGATAAAATCGAAAAATAAATATTATTTATTTATAGTTATATAATTTTATATATTACATCATATAAGTTAATATATGGTTCCTAGGGACCCTCGGTTCGATCCCCGGCTGAGCTAAGAAAAAAAGTTGTTTTTTTTTAATTTTTTTTTTAAAGAAAATATGTTTTAGAAGCTTTAATTTTTTACTAAACTTAAAAATATTGATTAATTTATTTTTTATGATAATATTTAGAAATAAATATTATTTATATATAGTAATATAACTTTCTATATTACATCATATATGATAATATATAATTCTTGAGGACCCTGAGTTCGATTCCCGACTAAGTCAAGAAAAAAAATATTTTTTTTTAAATTTTTTTTTAATCTAAATGATTTTTTAATGCGTTTTCGTTTTTCAAATTTAAAAAAAAATAAAATCCCTGAATTTTAACAAAAATATTTCAAAAATAATTATATTTTGATATTTAATCCGAAGAAAAAAATATTTTAAAACTTTAATGTTTAACCATCAATATCTCTGGTTTTAAGAGAGCTAAAGTCCTCAGATCAAGCTCAAATCAAAGCTTTATTTGTTGCCAATAATTAAAAGTGTATTTGGTTCGAACTTATGTTAGTAATATTTTCAGATAAAATTATTTTTGTCTGAAAAAACTTCCGAAAAAAACTTAAAACTCATTATTTGGCCGTTGGTGAGTAAAAAAGTTTATACATGTTTTATACCATTTTAAAGGTATTTTTATTAAATATACAACGGCAGAAAGAAAATTTGGATCCGATGAAAAATGTGAAGCTCATAAGCCAAAAACCGTTTTTACTTTAAAGCTTTATAACTTGGAAAATTAAGAGCATTGGAAGATGAAAATCATGTTGTTGAACTCAGTATTAAACCCCCTATTAGCTCAGCAAATAAACTAAAAAAAAAAAAAAATCACAAATTTTAGCAAAAATTTTCTAAGTCTTTTTTAAAATTTTGTTCAAATTCAAGTCGAATATAATTTGATGCAATCATATACCCGATAAGATAAACTGGATTTAATTATATATAAGTTAAACTTGATATAATTATATATGATAAACTATTTTCAAAAATTTTCTAAGTTTTTTTAAAACATAGTCTTTTAAAGTTGTCATTTATTAACAACGTCCGCTGGGTCAGAGGGTAGAGATTGCGATTACAAAACAGTTGGTAGCTGTTCGATTCCCCCGCCGCTCGAAGTTTTTTTTTTTTTTTTAAATAAATTTTAATTATATATATTTATATCTTAATATTGAAAAAAATTGTTTGGATAAAACTTTATCAGTTCTAAAAATAGATTTTATTGTTCGGATTAAATTATATATAGTTCTAAAAATAGATTTTTTTTCGGATACAATTTTATCTAAAGTTTTTTGTAATATTTTTTTTTTCTTTCGTATGAAATTTTATCTTTTTTTATCCAGCTAAAAAAATCTTTTTTTTTTGTCTTGGTCCAATAAGATCCAACCATTTTTCGGATGAAATTGTATCCCACCGATTAAAACTGATCTAATTAGATAAACCCACTTTTCGGATCAAATTGTATCCGTCCGGTTAAAACTGATCTAATCTTAGCGATCCATTTTTCGGATCAGTGCTGATCTTTCAAATCTCGGATCTATCAACAGATCTGGAATAATATAAGAACATATATTGCTCCATACAAAAATTTTTACTCGGGGATATAAAAATTGTAAAAACACTCTGAAATAAATTGTAATTGTTTTATTTAAAAATATGTATTTTAACTATTTTAAATAAAACATTACTTCAGTTTGAATATGTGTATTTTTAAAAGTAGTCAATTTATAAATACCAGTTCCCTATAGTATTAACCTTTTTTGCATAATTTCTTATCTTGAATTTATTTTCCTTTCGTATAAAAATATTATTTTCCAATACACATTTACGAATGGATAAACGATATATTTATTTTTTTTTTGTAAAGAGGATGCCTGAATATTGCTTCCATAATTCAGGTGTTAATGTTTTCCTTATGTGAATTTATAAAACATTAAATATTCTACTGCTACCAAAGCTGCTGAATTCGATGTTCGAATTGTTGCCGTTGTACGGGGTACAAATAATTTCCCAAAAAAGCAATTCAAATTAATGGCCTTAAAATCCCATTGGGATAAGCGAAAAAATGGAAGTTTCGTTTATTTCGTTTTTTTTTTGTTATGCAGAACACACACATACTCCAAACGAACAATTCAAAGTCACATAGAGTAAAGGACCATTTAAAGAAGCAAGCAGAAAACGAAACTGAACTTGCCTCCTCCTTTCCATTAAATTTCTTTTTCTTTTTTTTTGTTGCTTCTGTGCTCCTTCTTAGTTAATCTCCCAGTCTTTAGCGTTGTTTTGGTTGAATGTTCTTGTGTAAGTATGTATGCACTGTGTCTTTTAAAACTATGGGCCTAACTATCTCAAACCTCCAACCCGAGAAATGTATAATTACACTTGAAGAAATTGTTATAGTATTATCAAAAAAATATTACCACGGTAAGTGCTCTGCTGAGGTAGGTGAAAATATCCCAGAGACTCTGGTGTATGTTCGTAACACTCGCCAATCCAGTAGATCACATCCGTTTTGCTATCGACGTAAATCGGAAAACGTACTACAGACAAAACTAGTTTCTCAGTGGATCTAATCATATGTGAATTCACTCGCCGCAGAAGTCTTTCCAGTCAGCTACGACTTGAAAAAGTTTATACGAAATGTTAATAAAGACTACTTCCCCTTTCCTCCCTTCCTTTCCCAGGGGGAGAGATAAGGGGAATAGGCTGCAAGTGTTTCGTTAGCTACTTAAAGAAGAAGTTCCAAGTGTGAGCTAAGGACACCCAAAACCGAGCAAAGTCAGAACAGACCTCCAGTAGAATTGGGGCGATAAAACGAAACTTGTATATCAGATTCGGATTGGACTACTCAATTTAGAGATCACACTAGCGATTGACGTGTTTTTGACTTTCGACTTGCACTTAGGAAAGCATTTTTAAGCCCACACAATCGCACACTTCTTCTTACTGTCATTTTCCACTCACAATCACGGTAACGAATTAAATTTTGCTTACAATCTGGAGTTACTAACATAAACTTTACAAATATTGGAGTGCAATTTTTAATGACGAAGAAGGAGGATCAATAGTTTTAAGTTTTTGCGTTAAAAATCCAGTTTATTTTCCCTGATAATGGCCCTCGATAAGAACCGAACTATTGGAAGTTAACATAGAAGTGCGAACACCATATTTTTTTTAATATCAAAAAATTAAAATTTTCAATCAAGCACTCTTTGCAAAAATCGCATTAGATGCATGAACTTAATAAATTTTGGTCTCCTGATTCCAAATTAGCTTTCAAAAATTTTCTGGATTACACCGTTCTTAAGATATTCGCGTTTGAATATTCCAAAAACTGTTAATTTAATACTTTCTGTAGTTTAGTTTAGACTCTAAAAATCGACGATTAGGTTGGATGTGCACTCGCCATTTGGCGAATTCATTCGGAGGCCATAAGGCCCATTGTGATTCCCTTAATCATATTTCCCTACTCCCCTTCTGATACAAAATTCTACTTTTTAAACCACCCCGTTTCCCTGAGTTATTGCTCTAGAGACGTCAATGAGACACCGATTAGGCAATCCAGGTCATCGAAAAATCTTTGCCCCAAATGCTTAAGGCGGCTACTCATTAGGCCCGGACATTCGCATAGCAAGTGCTTCACTGACTCCTCTTCCTCCACTTCCCAATCAGAAATTCCCATACGCACGGCCATTTGGCCAATTGTACAGTGTCCTGTAAGTACTCCTACTAATAGGCTAACCGTCCGTTTGCCAAAAGTAAGAAGACTTTTTGTCCTCTTAGGCTTCGGCAGTGGCCACAGGGTTCTAGATATCCAGAACGTAGTCAGTGATATCCACCTATCCTTCATTCTATTTTCAGATATCCTATCAATTTCGTTCATTAATTCCACTATAGGAACCGAGACGTCAGGTTCTACACGTTCCCTTACCGATTCAGAGCCATTCCTCTCACATTCATCAGCCAATTCATCCCAGCGACCCTACTTGGTCTGGGACCCAGATTAGCTTGATTGTGTGCTGACTGATTCGACGAAAAGATTGTATACAAATCCTAACTATTCCCGATTTTACAATATTTGACTCTAACGCATTCAGAGCTGCGAGACTATCCATGAAAATGTTAATGACGCAAGGACGTAGGTCCCTTATCATAATCATCTGAGCGGCTTTGTGAATTGCAAGCACCTCAGCCTGGAAAACATTACACTTATCCGGAATCCTCAATGAGACCCCGATTTCGAGGCTTTCAGAGTAAACTCCCTAAAAAAAGGGTGAGATCGCATTCTCTGTAATAACAGAGTTTTCCGCCGAGTCTTCCCTAGTCGGTATTTGGGGATTGACTCCCAGACCGTTGTTCTTTGCCCACGTTGAGAGTATCTTAAGCGCTGATTGCATGAGTTCACTAATCGTTGGTAAAAACTTACCCTTTATTAGGATCACAACGTCATCAGCGTAGGCAACCGCCTTGATACCCTTTTCGTTGAGTGACTTAAGGATTGCATTTATTACAAGATTCTACAGAAGAGGAGAGATGACTCCTCCTTGTGGAGTGCCCCTTGAAACTATCTTCCTCGCCTCACCATCACCTATCTTCGAGTTAATTTCCCTGCTTTTCAGCATGTTGACCGTCCATAAAGTAATCTGTGTGTTCGTGCCTGTATTCTGTAGGGCATTAAGAATAGATGATATTTTGACATTGTTGAACGCACCTTCCACGTCCCAAAATGATGCCAAAACATATTCTTTTCTGTGAAGAGTATCCTCAATCAGCTTGACAACGTCGCTTAAGGCCGTTTCAACAGACCTACCTTTAAGATAGGCCTCGCTGAAATTGTCTGATGTGAGGGTATTTTTCACATAGACATCTACCATTCTTTCCAGTGTTTTCAATAAAACCGATGACAGACTGATAGGTCTCTAGTCCTTTGCGGTATTGTGGTTTATCTTTCCCGCTTTGGGGACAAAGACCACCCTTGCCTCCCTCCATTCGGAGGGTATATACCCCGATGCCAAGCTACCCATAAAGATACGTAGTAGCCATGGCATGATTATCCCTAGGGACTCCTGCAAGAGTGCCTGAAATATACCATCAGGCCCTGCCGATTTGTAGGGCTTGACGGAGTTTACCGCCCACGTTATCTTGCGTTCGTCCACCACTGTTTTGATGAATTCATTTACCGGAATTGTGGTCGGTGAAAGTGTACCCGAGGGAATATTTCTTTTCACCTCATAACTGCAACCCGGAAAATGGGTGTCCATCAGAAGTTCAATGGTTTCCTGACTGCTTTCTGCAAAGGATCCGTCTGACTTATAAAAAAATCTCGGTACAATGGGAGCTTTGGAGAGAACTTTACAGAATCTCGCCCCTTCCGTAGTTCCCTCCAATTCCCCACAGAAAATGGACCAGGATTCTCTTTTCGCCTTCCGGGTTTCTCTTTTGAAAGCATTAAAACTGAGACGATAGTTCTCCCAGTCTTCCGCCGTGTCATCTTTCTGTGCCTTGTTAAAGAGTCTCCTACTTTCTGTTCTTAGAGCTTGAGTTCCGGAGTCCACCATGGTTGATGGATCTTCTTCGTAGGAGGCAAGCGCCCTGGACATGATTTAAGATAAGCTTCCCTAAGGGTGTTCGTCACTAAACTAACAGAGTTTTCCAAATCCAATATGCTGACCGGTTTATACGGTCAAAATCGACGATAGTCAACCATTGTTTTACGTGATCACAATCCAGTAACTAATTTTGGCGCAAAAATATTATTATTCAAAAATCATGAAATTTCTTAACAATTTCATATTCGAAACTTATAATATTTATTTGTTTGTATTTTTAAGCATAGTACTCTGTTTTTCATGGTGAAAATTTTACTTAAACTTTAATCGCCTCAAATCGTAATAAAAAATGTATAAATCAACAACTTTTGGCAATTATAAGAATGAAACTATTATAACAAAAATGAAATGTAACTTTTTTGCGGCAACTTTAATTATATTGTACAAGAAATTTTTTAACAATTTCCCTATAATTCCTCGCGTTACCAAAAATTACTTTTTTATGTTTTTCTTTTTGCTCAAATAGTTAATTTCCACAAACAAGATTTGTTTGCCCATAGTACATATACTGGCCCAGGTTTTAGTTGTTTATTATAATGGATGTTGTGTGTGTTTTCAATGTGGTAGTGCATGCAGAACCGTTATAAGGATATATGAGGCGATAAACGAGATTAAGGAACGTTTATTCACATTAACTGTTTTTCTTTCAAACTCATAAAAGTCTAAAAAAAGAAATTCTAACAAAAAAACAAAATAATTTCTCTGAAAACAAAACACCAGGACAGACACATGACATTGGATTTCACGTTAGTATGGAACAGGTATTGACTTTGTATGCGAAAAGTACGATTCATATTTTGCTGTTCAATTTCTTTGTATGTGTCTTAAGGGAAATTAGGATAAGAATTTCGTTCCATTTTTTGTAAAAAGTCAAAAACTTAAGGTTAAAAAAAATAAAAACAAAACAATCATAAATGTGCTCGTTATTTTTACCACCAAAACGAAAGAAGGTCAACTTAAATAACTGATGCAAATGTCATTATACTACTTGTTCTAAATAGTTTTTTTTTTGAATTTTGAGATAAGTTTTTTTTATTACTACTATTTTTTACCTGTTGTTTTAAGTTCTTAAAAAAAAAAATACAATTTTAAACGATTTCTTTAACCTCAACCTTTGTTTTAAGGATTTTATTACAATGTTTAGTAATTCAATTTATAATGCGTAAAATATGAATTAATATTTTGAAATTTTTAAATGTGACCTTCAGAAATAAAAATGATTGCTAGGAACATTATTAATTTTTATGAGTTCAATGTTAAATTTTGTATTATCAATTTAAAAAGCAGCCGGCTGATATCTTAAAGGTGGTTCAAAAATATGTTTTAGAAAAACAATAGCAAAATTGTGGCATTATGTATAATACCAATTATATAACAAATCGATATATTAACATTCGTTACACTTTGAGATTTATAAATTATTTTTTAACATCAAGGCTGTTACACATTTTTAGTTTTCAATTATTAAGTCGCATTCACAATGTTTTAGTACTCCAATCTATAGAAAATTTAATATCTTTCCCTTTTCCACTTTCATATTTTTGAATTTGGCGATACTTTTTCAAAGACAAATACAATGTGACAGTACTCCACTCTACATTTTGTACAGTTAACATTCCAATATGTGATGGAGAGTGGAGTCTCTCCAACATTGTGAACGTAGCTTTAAAGCATAGTACTTCCTCTGTTCGTTTTCTCTAAAAAAAAATATTTCAAACTCCATATAAAAAATAAATTTGGCAACACGAGGAATTATAGGGAAATTGTTAAAAATGTTTTCACGCATATTTTTTATACAAGACATTTTAATTATCGTGAAGAAGTGACATTTCAGTTTTGTTATGATAGTTTCTTTCTAAGAATTGTCAAAAGTTGTTAATGTATAAATTTTTAAATTACGATTTGAAGCGTTTAAAATTTAAGTGAAATTTTCGCCGTGAAAAACACAGTACTAGGCTTAACAGAGAAAAATACACCTCTGAAATTACCATCTCTAATAATGTCACAAAAATAAAAAAGCAAGTGTCCCGAGTAAAAATAATCATATATAAGAATATATAACTTGATGCAAACATAATAAATCATATATGACTATACATCGCGTGAGATATTTTCTAAATTTTTTAAATGCAGTCATATGTAGTTATATATTATTTAATCATGATTCGGATAAAAAGGTGTACGGTTGATGTAATTATATAAAATTATATGAGGGTCAATACAAAATTTGATTTTCTGCATAATTTAACATAACATTATATATAGCTTATTCTGTTCTATATAAAACTATATATGTTTCCAATTAACCAAAAATTTTCTAAGTTTTTTAGGCAAAGTATAAGAAACTTTTAAAAATGTTCCTAAACATTTCCTTGTTAGGGTTATGTATATCACCTGGTTCGAAGCGTACCCAAACATTTTTTTGTTTTAGAAAATTATATGTTTGGTGAATGTATCGTTGACCTGTGGTGTATCAACCCAAACCAAAAAAAAACACCAGGATTTTATATGTGTTTATGCAATTAGATCTAATTAGATCCACCAATATATGGAAATGTCTGGTCATAACTCGGATGAAATCAAATCATATTTTATACAAGTTGATCTTTTTTAATGCAAAAACGTACACCATTATTCGGATCAAATTGCGTATAAATATATATTGTGTTACATATCATTATATATTGAATCATATAAAAATTTTTACTCGGGGTTATAAAATTTTTTAAAAATTTAAAAAAAATATATGAAATTTTAATTTTAGAACTACACTAGGCAGCATAAGTCTGCGTACACAGGATTTGCTTTAAAAAACCACAAAAAAAAATACGTTAAACGATGGATTTGTTTGGCCAAAGTTCATGACATATTATTTTGTGTACTTCAGACTGTTAAAATAACAAAAAGCGAATTTTTAATATTCCGCGGTTAACAACAACAAAGCAAAAAAACAAAATCATTCATTTAAAACCACACTCAAAAAAAAAAACTGTAAAGTTAGCAAAAAAAGCATGTAAACCTACAAGAAAATTTGCTGATTTTGAACCCACAATTTTTTTGGTAAAGTTAGCAAAAACGTGTTGCTAAAAATTAGTTAACTGAATTTTTTTTATTTCAACTTAGTTAATACACATTTGAGGACCCCATTGGGTTCGGACCCGTTTGGTCCAGACCCCGATGGGCCTAGACCTACTTGGGTTCCTTAAAAATCGTCATAGTTTTTGATCCAAAATTAGTGTCCGTTTCGCTCAACCTTGCTTAGTTTTTGAGATACGTGATTTTAGGGGACCACCGGGGTTTTGAGAATTACAAAACTTGATAACTTTAAAAATATTACTCGGAGAGCTTTTTGATTATTTTGCGGTCTTGTTCTACGTGTTGAGAGCTACAAAAATGCGTTTGGACTTTTTGTTGTGTCGGCAATATTTACCACGATATGAGCATTTTAAAGTTTTCGGGAATGCTAACTTTTTTGGATCTAAAGTTAGGACCCATTAGGGTCCACACATGTGAAGAAAACCGGCGATACTATGGAGAGCCCGAGAACCAAAAATGGCCTCCATTTTGCTCTATCTGGCTTAGTTTCCGAGATAGCGCCATTTTAAGTTTTCTGAAAATAAAAAAAAATTTACCATTTATTTTTGCTAATATTAGCAAAAAATCTTGTAATAATGTTGTCAACTCAATTTCAAATTTAGCAAAAGAAATTAGTTCAAAGTTTGTTTAAAATTGCTAATGTGCTAAATTAAGTTTACAACTATTTTTTGCTAACATGCTACTCTCAACTAAAATCTTGCTAAAATTTAGCTAACTAGCGTTAGCAAAAAAAAAATAGTAAATCTACTAACGTATTTTTTTGAGTGCAGAAGCAAAAGTCTGCGTACATTATTGTTTGAGGTTACACCACTCTGTGGTACAGGGTACACCTACACCACTCTGTGGTACAGGGTATAATGAGTTTGTGCTGATGTTTGTAACTACCCAAAATATTGGTCCTAGACCCACTTTCAAGTATACTGATCGACTCAGAATAACTTTTCAAGTAATTCTAGCGATGTCCGTCCGTCTGTCTGTTCGTCCGTCCATGTAAACATTGTAAACACGACACAGGTCGCAATTATGAATCGATTTGGCTGAAATTCAAAACTTAAGCTTCGATTGGCCTAATGACGAAGCCTATTGAAATTGGAAATAATCGGTCCATGTTAAGACCTAGCCCTAGAGTTGCCAGATATTAGAAGTCAAATAACTGGATAATGGAAAATTTTCAGCTGGATTTTGAAAAAGTAACTGGATCCATACATAATTTTTTTTTAATAATTTGAAAAATATCAACCGATTTTCATATGTGAGACACATATTTTTATTTTGGACTAAATGGCCGTCTCCATTTGCCACGGCAAAATGTGCCATTTTTAAGCATTTCTATTTCTTTTTCGCCATCGTCCTGATTGTTAGAGTATATTTTTCTTTATAAATAACCCCACAAAATTAAGTCCAAAGTGGTCAAATGTGGAAATCTAGGAGGACAGTTAAAATTTCCAGGACGTGCAAAGTAAAAAAAGAGCGACAACAACTGAGCACCATTTGCAGATTTGACCCATCCGGACATATTTTAGTGGGGTTATTTTAAAAGCAAAATGTACGCCACGATGAACGACGAGCTCAAGGAAAACATTCGTGCCTAAGTAAACGCAAGACTGGCCGAAATGCTCGAAAAAGTTGTAAAAAAATTGTGGAAATGCAGCAAAAAGAGCACATTTTCCTTATACAAATGAGGCATTTATGTTATATTTATGATTACTGTTTTATTCAAAAAGTAGTCCCAAAAAATTATAAAAAAATCAAGGATGGGTACCAATTCGATAAAAGTATTGGTATTGGTTTTTAAAATTATATTAGTTTGGTATAGGTATTGGTTTTCATTTTTTGTTGAATTGGTATAGGTTTCGGTATTGGTTTTGAGTTATTTAGGTATTGGGTATTGGTATTGGTTTTAGCCTCGAATCGGTATCGGTTTTTAATAAGTATTGGTATTTGTCTTATATCGGTTTTGGTATTTGTATGCAAAAGGTTTTGTCGTTAATATTAATTAATTTACATAAGTCGTCCTTCTGTCCGCCCCACAGTGCACACTGGGCGAGATGGTAGGTTTTTTGGCCAAAAGTCTCTACAGGTCGTAAATGTTAACCGATTTTTTTTGAAATTCAGAATATAAGCCTATATTAAGGTAATAAATAAGTGCCTTGAAAGTTTTTGAAATCGGACCTACAACGAAACTCTTTCAGGGTGGACACTTCATTTTTAATAAAATTTACAGATGTTATAGATGAAACAAATGAAGAGAAACTTTTGTTTATGTATTTGAATTAGAGATGGTCTGTGGTCCCGTAATTTGCGTGACTCAAAAAACCACGTGATTCAGGCGTGAGCGAATCACGTGGTTTATAGAGTGATTTTCATTTAAATTAAGTACTATATTAGGGTAATAAATAAGTGAATTGAAACTTTTTGAAATCGGACCTACAAGGATACTATTTCAGGGTGGACACTTCATTTTTAACAAAATTTACAGATGTTATAGATCAGCGGTTACCAACCTATGGTACGCGTACCACTAGGGGGTACGAGAAACTGCCCGAGGGGGTACGCGAAAATTTGGTTATTTTTTTCTAAATTTTATTTTTTTTTAATTTTATTTAGTAATAATTTTTTTTTTTAGTTTTTATAGTATGTAAAGTTTTTTGACAAAGAGAAAAACACCTCAATTCAACCGACAGGTTGACTTTACCCTTTACAATTTTAATAAAATTTAGGAATGATGTTTAACGAAAAAAATATGGTGCCAAGTTTTCAGGTTTCTGGTCGTTATAGTATTCGAGATATATTCGACAAAAGTGTTCCGATATAAATGCCGTTATCTCAAAAAGTACTTAAGATACAGGTCTTATTCCGGTTTCTAAGAATAGGTAACAAAACTGCCTTTAAAACGGCATGCAATTTGATTTTTTTTAGAAAAATATCAATGGCCATTGTTCTATCCTCAAAAGCTGCATCTCAAAAAATGATATTTTAAAAAATTTGGACTGTAGGGACGTCTATACTACTTCAGTTTAACTTTTCAGGATAGAGACTTGATTGGAAAGACAGGAAAGAAAAAACCGTGTATTTTCTCTTATATTTTTTTTTCTTCTTCGAGATCCTGGTACCAAAATAAACTTCACAATTTTTTTGGCGAGCTGAATCTAAATATGACCTTTGACTTCTCTTAGTTTTCATGATATATGCACATAAAGGTGCGGAAATAGTCAAAATTAAATTTCTGTGTTTTTCGAATGTTTAAGTGCAGATATGTATCTCGAATACTAATAGTGAAAGGCCAGTTTAAATGTCATATTAAGACACAGAACACCAAAAACATCAAGAAAAATGTACTTTGGTTCCAGGATTTTGGAAAACGGAAAAAAATCTAAGGAAAAATACTAGAGTATCCAAAAAACCGCCGATTTTCAAAAACCGGTTTTCGGTTTACTCGAAACATCTAAAATTTAAAAAACCGGTTTCGGTTTTATATAAAAACCCGGTCAACCTATTTTTTCCGGTTTTTAATTATTTTAGATTTTTATTTAAAAAAAAACGAAATTTGTTAATTAAATAGAAGAAAATAAAATACAAAATTATTTTATTAACTTCCCTTAACTTGAAACATGAAAAAAGTTTGGTTTTATATTCTAAAATAATGTTTTAGAAATAAAAAACAATTTTTGAGTTCTGGTTGTGTAAGATTTTTGATTATTTTTAATAAAATTTGATTTTTGTTGATAATTGACGTTCGATTTTTTTTTTGCAAAATATCGCTCAAAAATTTGGACCAAAATCGCTGCCAATTGTTCTATAAATTCTTTGGCAAAAAGGAAGAAGTGCATAAGTCGTGTTATATTAATCTTGTTTAGTTATATTTATTTAATTACTCTTTACATATTAACCCCTATCATGATTGTAGAAATAATCTACATCATATTTTTTATTGAAAATGTCAATTAACATTGATTTTGTATTAAAATATTTTTCTTAAAAGTGCTCTGGAAAAAAATTATTAAAAAGCACTTATGCAGTTTTTCCTTTTTGGCACAGAATTGCAAAGTGACACCAATGTTATTGGTTATTTATAAAAAATAAACCGGTTAAACCGACATAAAAACACCGGTTTTTCGAATAACCGAATTTGGATAAAAACCGAAACCGACCGGTTTTTTGAAAATAAAAAAACCGGTCCACCGGTTTTCGGTTTCGGTTTTGGATACTCTAGAAAATACGCAGTTTTTTTCTTAACTTTCTATTAATATCTCAAGATTTAATCAATTCTTCATCATGAAAACGTGAACTTAAGTGATTTAGGGGTTCCTTATTACCATATATTTTTCAAAGACTTTAAAAATATTGTTTTTTGAGATAAAGCTTGCATACCATTTTAAAGGCGTCCCATTACCTATTTTTTAACACCTGAAATACTGGATTTGTAGTAATTTTTGAGATAATGGCAGTTGTGGCAGAACACTTTTGTCTAATTTAAACAATTTTACCAATTTTCAAGATCAAATTTTTTGGAAGAAAATGTACCAGAAGTTTAAAACTTTGTCACTATAATTTTTTTGTATAGGCCTAACTATATTTATTAAATTCGAAAAGGTTAAGGTCAAAAATCTTACTTTTCGGTTCACAGAAAATAAAATCGTGAAATTTGAATCAACAAAAATCAATTGTAAATCAACAAAACATTTAGTAAAAATGGCAGCCTGTTAGTCCATAATACAAAACTTCGATTTTGTTTTCAACAAACTTAGTCAAGTAATTTTATTTCAAAATTCTTTTATCATGCCAACAAATAGTGTTTGTTAAATTTTTTTTGTTGAAAAAAATTTCATTTGTCATACCAACAAATTGTGTTTGTTAAATTTCTTTGTTGAAAAAAAAATTAAGATTTTTACTTTTGCAGATCAACAAATTGTGTTTGTGATTGTTGAATTTCTTTGTTGAAAAAAACAAAATTCTTTTTTCAACAATCAAAATTTACAAACTTTTGTTGATATTACAAATTTCCGTATAGGAGCACTTTCAGTGAAAAAATTTATTGTATTCACAAATATGAGGGTCAATATAACAATTCGTTTTTTTCTGTGTTGAATTGAACTGTTTTAACTCCAAGATCAAAAAACTAGTTAGGGGGTACGCGGCTGCCAAAGTTTAAAATTAGGGGTACGCGATCCAAAAAGGTTGGAAACCCCTGTTATAGATGAATCAAATGAAGAGACACTTGCCTTTTGTTTAAGTATTTGAATTGGAGATGGTCTCTGGTCCCGTGATTCACGCGTGAGCGTGAGTGATTTTCATTTAAATCATTTGGTTATAGAGTGATTTTCATTTAAGTCAAGTGACTATATTAAGGTAATAAATAAGTGCCTTGAAAATTTTTGGATTCAGACCTACAAGGAAACTTTTTCAAGGGTGGACACTTCATTTTAAATAAAATTTACAGATGTTATAGATTAAACAAACGAAAAGACACTTGTCTCTTGTTTATATATTTGAATTGGAGATTGTCGCTGGTCCCGTGATTTGCGTGACTCAAAAAAGTGATTTTCATTTAAATCACGTGATTGTGAGTTAAAAAATTCTGAGTGAGTGTCTAGAGAGTGAGTCGAATTTTTGCGTGAAGGATGTTTTGTTTTTGAAAAACCCCTTTTAAAAATAAAATATTTTTTAGCAGTATTTGCATTCAGAATTAAGTCAAACTTTAAATTAAATAGTACATGCTTAACTCATTGTGGACAAAGATTCATTTTTTTTTTGGAAAAAGGTACCTATTTAGTAAAATTAGCACCGGCTGATCTCTAAACTCTTTTTAAAAAAAATTGTAATGTTCCGTTATTCCAGAAAAGCCTGTATTTTAACTTTTTATGCAATTTTAATATTTGGATTTATTTGCTATTTTATTAATTTATTTCGTTATTTTCAAAATAAATAGTTTCAAAATGTTTCAATTAGTGGAAATTGATAATAAATTAAATCTAAAAATAAATAATATTAATTAATAAAAAAATAAATAGCATAAACTAAAAAAATGCAAAAAAATTTCCGTTTTTGCTTGAAACAATTTCTGTGTTGATGCACATTGCATTTAATGCACATATAATTTCCGGTGGTCAAGGGGAGATATTTTTTAATTGCAGAAAGATGAGACTTAACATTTGTAACAAAATATACCTGAACTTCATCCTTTTCATATTTTTTTGAAAAAGGTGATCGAAATGGGTTATCATGCAGGGGGCCCTTTTTTAAGATCTACTTTTATTAGGGGTAATAAAAACCTTGACAAAAAATATTTCTTTTATGTTTTTATGGCTTTTAAAATTCAAGTAGCTAACTCCTTTTTGTTATGTGACATTGCATGCAAACGATTACTGATCGATGTAACATCTTTTGCAATTCGTTAGTCAGGTAAAACCTAATAATGTGATGGAAAAAAATGTTTGACGTCACAATTAAAACAAACGAAAATAAGAATACAAAAAACCGAAACAAAACCGATACGAAAGTAGAAAAAAATTAATTGGTATTGGTTTATTATTGGTATTGGTTTTGAAGAATAAAAGTATTGGTTTTTAATTGATATTGGTAGTGGGGAATCGGTATTAGTTTTTTATCGGTATTGGTATCCCGAGTAAAAAAAAATTGTATGGTAAAACATGTTATCTTATAAAATTATATATAATTTATTGGATCTGATTTTGCTAAATTTCATCCGAAAATTGGCCGCGCCAAAGTTATCTCATAACATTTTATGATATATGAAGTTACAGTTTAATATTTGATTGTATGTGATTTCATCCGGAAATTGGCCGCGCCAAAGTTATCCCAAATTATCTATTATCATGATTTTGTATTAAATATGATATGATATGATGTAATTTCATCCGGAAATTAGCCGCGCCAAAGTTATCTTAAAATATCCAATATCATGATTTTATATTAGATTGGATATTATATAATGTAATTTCATCCGAAATTTGGCCGCGCCAAAGTTATCTTATAATATCTGATATCTTGATTTTATAAAAAAATTATTGGATACATTTTTATCCAAAAAATGTTTCTGTTTTTAGATTTATTTTTAGATATAATAATGTCAAACTGAAAATAAATAAAAAAAAAAAACTTCGAACGGACGGGGATTAGAACCACAAGTCTTTCGTTTTGTAATCGCAATCTCTACCCTCTAGACCAGCGGACGTTGTTAGCAAATAACAACTTTAAACGACTTACAATTAGTTTTAAATAAATTGATCGTATCTAATTATATCAAATTGATCTAACATATAGTAATATATGATTACATCCAATTAAATATGTTATTCACTTGTACACAATTTTCAAAAACACTTAGAAAATTTTTGATAAAATTTGTAAAAAAAAAAATTGGAATGACGTACATCGCTATTAGGGGCTTCCATGGTAAGCTTAAAGAATAATTTTAATGTAGCGGTATGCCTTATTTCCAAGTCATAGGCTTCCAAAGTGAAATAAGACTTTGGCTTATAAGTTTGAAATTTTTCATGGAATCAGGAAATAAGAATTAGATTTGAGATCGGGTTCCAAAAATCATTGATAATTTGATAATTTAAACCAAATATAGCTATTATTTACTATATAAATGCAATATAAATTTTTAAAAATGATTGCAAAAATTCAAAAAGTAAAATTTTTTAAGTTCTAAAAAAACAAATGCAATAAAAAAAGTGTTTTCTATTAAAAAAAAAAAAAATAAAAAAATATATTTTTTTCTGGAATTGAACTCGGGTTCCCAAAAATGATAGATAATTTTATAACAAATTAAATATAGTTATATATAACTATATAATAGCAATATAATTTTTTAAAAATGATTGCAAAAATTCAAAAAAAGAAAAATTTTTAGTTCTAAAAAAAAAAAATGCAATAAAAAAGTGTTTTCTATTTAAATAAAAAAAAATATATGTTTTTTTCTGGAATCGAACTCAGGTTCCCAAAAATTATAGATAATTTTATAATAAATCAAATATCTATACTAATATTATAAAGAGGTAATGTTTGTTTTTTTGTTTGTTTGTTTGTAGAAAGTAATCTCCGGAACTACTTATCCGATTTCAAAAAAGTTTTCAGCATTATTTAGAGTGTTCCTCAAGGACGGACATAGGCTAATATACTTGGAATGGTCCTTAATAATGGAAATATGCTTGGTTTCATCGACCACGCCCACTCCTACGCCCACTTTTTGCAAAAAAACTTAAAATTTAAATATCTCTGAAACTACTTATCCGATTTCAAAAATGTTTTCACCAATATTTAGAGTGTACCTCCAAGTGGATATAGGCTAGGATTCATCGACCACGCCTACTTCTCAGCCCACTTTTTGCCAAAAAACGTAAAATTTGAAAATCTTCAAAACTACTAAACCGATTTCAAAAATTTTTTCACCAATGCTTGGAAAAGTTATTCAGAGTGGAAATATGCTGGATTTCATTGACCACGCCCATTTATACGCCCACTTTTGGCAAGAAAAACGTAAAATTTAAATATGATGAAACTATTCATCCGATTTCAAAAATTGTATCACCAATAAGAAATATAATAAGAAATATATATAACGCAAAGTAGCGAACTTTGTAACGTTTTCTATTTCCTGAAATATTGGTCATAGAAACTTGAAACTTCAAATGTGGGATCCTCAGCCCAAAAAATCATTCTAAAAAATACCTCTCGGAACTTTAGATTTTAATGGTAAATTATTGTAGTGTGGTACTTTTACTATTCCCTGAAATCCTCCAGCAGAATGAACAATGAAGAGAAGAACATATTTTGAAATTTAAATTTTTAAGGGTTAAAAGGAGTAAACAATGGGTTAAGTTAGGGTAATATGCTACTTTTTATGTCAATTGAGATAACGACCCTAAAATGTTTTTATTTCTTTAACACATGTTATACAGAAAGGAATGAAGCCTACATGGAACGAAATAAATTGAAATTCAATAAATTGAAATGAATAGAACAGGAAACAAAATGGAATAGAACGGGTAACGAAATCGAATGAAACGGGGAATAAAATGATTTCATAAATTACGATATAGGGGCTCGAAAATTTTAAAGATAGTTTTTTTACCGAAACGAACATGATTCCGGGCTAAACGGGGCTGTTTTAATTTTATAATAAAAATTTAATAATGTAGGGGAGAATTTAAGAAATGGGGAGTCTAATCCTGATCCTCCTTTAATACGGAATTTAATATTACCGGTAACAAAGTTCCGGACGGGCCTGCTAGTAGTTATATATAACTATATAAAAGAAAAATAATTTTTTAAAAATGATTGCAAAAATTCCAAAAATGAAAATTTTTTAGTTCTAAAAAATTAAACGCAATAAAAAAGTGTTTTCTAGTTAAAAAAAATAAAAAAAAAAACTTTTTTTTTCTCGACTGGGCCGGGAATCGAACTCGGGTTCCCAAAAATCATATGTAATCTTATATGATACAATAAAAAGTTTTGTATAACCATATATGTTGACACACAAAAATAAATTTTGAAAAACTGGCATATATAATTATATAGTCAAAAAAATATTTTTTTTATACATGATTATATCAAAATATATATTCCATTACATATGCGACCATTTATAAATATATATTGAGTTAAGACGAAATTTGCTTATATATAGTACCATACAAACACAGATATGTTATCGTTTAAGATAGATATAATTATATCTATTATTTTTGTTGAAAATTTTTTTAGTATGGAACCATATATAGTTTTAAATGGTATTATATTAGTCATATATAATTATACATAAAGTGATACTGGATTTTTTGTTTAGTAAAGTCCTATACATAATTAGATATAAAGTCACGTATAATAATGTATGAAATCGGATTAAGTTTTATGTGCAACGTATGATTACATCTACCATTTATATTAATATATTATGAACAATATAATTAGACATGATTTTATATGACATCATTTAAAAAAATTGGAAAATTTCAAAGTGAGATATAATTTTATACTTTGACTCATATAGTTGTATATGGTTTTATGAAAACATATACAATAATATACATAAATATAATTTCCTTTTTACTCGGGATCGCACAAATAAAGGTATTGGTTTTTAATTGGTATTGGTATCGAAAAGGTATTGGTACCCATCATTGTAAAAAATATTTAATAAAAAAAATAAATTGTTAAAATAAAAGAAATCCTTTTTCAACTGGATAAATTATGTCAAGCTCTTTGTCTCCCGCTCTTAATATTTTGAAACTTTTTAACAGAAGGTACGAAAACTGTTAGACGAGGAAAATACGATAATGTTAAATTAACATTGTTGGTTTGACAAATAATGCTAACTTTTTATATCGAAAAAGCGCTTAATCAATCTAAAAAAAATGTATCATTTATAATTTTTATGTTAATATTATTTAGGAAATACCTTTAAAAGTGTTTAAAACAAATTGTCAGCAAATAAAAAGTCATTGGATTTCCCGATAATCCACAAAAAAAAACTTTTTTTACATCTAGATGCAAAAAAAACGCTAGCTTTAGTCTGAAAATCGCCAAACTGCAACACTTTTTTTTTTGTTTATATAAAACTTAAGGGATTTTTTTTGGTTTGATCAAACGTCCAGTTCGATGGCGGACTTAGCAAAGGGAATTTAAGAGCGGCTTTAACAGAAGAAGAGCGAGTTCAGATCTCTTTAGTATTGATACTCCTTGATTATGTTTTAACTGGAAACTGGACCAGACCTTTAATAACTGGAAAATCCAGGCCATTCCAAGCCGTCTGGCAACCCTACCTAGCCCCCATATAAATCTCCGCTATATTTTGGCACAAATGACTCTACCGTATTATACTAGATACCCTGTTGAAATTAGGCAAGTATACGTGTTTTGTATTCACAAATTACCATGCCAAATTTTAAAGGAATCGGACCAGTACTTTTTGTAGCCACCGGACCAGTACTTTTTGCAAACCACCTTCCCGATATTCACATAAATCTCTTTAATTAATTGAAAATAGAAAATATTTAATAAAAATTTTGTTTGTGTATATTTAACGCATACTTTAATAACCTAAAAAATCATGTGAAAATTTCGCCCGATATTCAGTTAAATCGGTTTATTGGCAACAAAAAGAAGCCTATTTCACTCAAATTTGACAAAAGATGGATCCACTCGGTACATGTTTGAACTTGGGACCCATTTTTCGGGTAAATCGGGTGTAGGGTATTATATGGTCGGTCTTGAACGACTATAATTTTCTTACTTGTTTAACAAAATTTAAATTTTTGACTACTAGTGGGATAGTCTTTGTGCTTTAGAAACTCGGCTAGTATTTTCTGCATCGATTGTACCAATTTTGTAAATTCAGCGGATTTTATATTCCACCAATACTTCTCCATAACTTCTTTCTGCATCGTTTTTGATGTTTATTGATGTGTACCAATTTTTTTCGAGAATGTCCTACAAATGATCAATAGGGTTCGGGTCTGGTGATTGGGAAGTAGTTTTTAACTGTTTGGAAAAGCAGCCAAAAATTCACAATATCAGCGGTATATTTGGAGTATTTTTTTGTTTGAGGATAAAGTCACCCTGGAGACCCAATCTGATCGCACTTTTCTTTAAATTACCTTTAAATATATCTAGTTAACCTCTCTTATCTATCATTGGCTCAATTAATTGCATTAGTCCAACTCCACTTGCTGCCATGCACCATCAAAACATTTTAACTCCACCCCTATATTTTACAGTACCATACAAGTTTTATTTTTTAAGTGCTGTACCAGTTTTTCTCTACACAGTTTGTCTTTCCGTGATTCCAGATATACAAAACTAGCTTTCCTCTTTAATTATGACCATTTCCCGGAAAGAAAAAAGGTTTAAAAAGTAAGTTTGTGTGGTAATATACAAAATAGGGGTGGAGGTATCATAGTTTGGAGGTGCATGGCAGCAAGTGGAGTTGGATAAATGCAATTTATTGGATCAATGATGGATAAGATAGGTTACTTAGATACATTTAAAGGTAATTAAAAGAAAAGTGCGATCAGATTGGGTCTCCAGAGTGATTATCTCCTCAAACAAAAAAAAATACTCCAAATATACCGCGGATTTTTAGCGAAATTTTACGGCACCTCAGAACCTAATAGGTTCTTATCTATGTCTACACGGGCAACGTCGGGCGCTTCATTTGGTGTTTTGAATTCTCATTTAGTTTATAGTGTTTTGTATATGTATATAAAAGTTTAAAATCATCTTTATGAAATTTTCCTAAACCCGAGTAAAAATTTTGATATTGCACACGGTGAGCCTCAGCGATGTTCAGGTTGAACTTTAGTGTCGACGAAAAGTGTAAGCGCAGTTCGATTTCTACATGAATAAATGTCACAAAACTGTTAACAGCGAAATCGTAGCTGATCGCATTCGCGAGATATCGCGAAATTAGTGTTTTTGTATTTTCTAAAATTTTGACAATGAAGTTTTTTAAATATCTTCAAAAACTGGGTATGCAGTTTTAATTGTATTTATTTGCATGTCACAACACAGTTAACAGCGAAATCATATCTTCTCAATTTCGCGAGAAATCGCGAAATTACTTTTTTGCTGTTTTTATTTTTGTTTTTATCTTCATATATGATTTTTTAAAATTTCGTAAAAACATGGTATGCAGTTTTACTTGTGGTTGATCAAAGGTCACACAGCTGTTGACATCAAAATTGTAGGTGCTAAATTTCGCGAGATATCGCGTAATTATATATATATTTTTTTTTATTATATTTTAAACCCGGTTCTTTAGAAATGATAAAAAAACGTGGTAAGCAGTTTGATTTGAACATGCTGGAAGAAATTAAAACTGCCCCCAAAAAAATTATAGCTGCTCACTTTCGCGAGAAATAGCGAAAAACAGCTTTTTGGGGGTATTTCTTGTTTTGATTACTAAAAGAAGTTTCTTTAACATTGTTGAAAAACACGAAATGCAGTTTGACTTGCTATTGATCAAAGCTCATAAGGCTGTTAACATTTAAATTCTAGCTGCTTAATTCTTCGAGATATCGCAAAAAAACTCGCTTATCTGCTATTTATTCATTAATTTGTGTTATTTGTGGTCTGTAAAAACATATACTTCAATTAACGACAAAAATGTGGTATGCAGTTTGAATTCGAGGTTATTAGAGGTGACAAAACTGCAAGCATAAAAATTATAGACGATCAATTTCCCGAGAAATCGCAAAATTACTGTACGAGCTTTCATAATAAATTACTTTTTTTTCTTTGGTATCAAAAAAAAAAAAATTTAAGTAACGACAAGTATATGGTATGCAGTTTAAATTGCCCGTAACTGAAGGTGGTAAAACTGCTGAAATCTATATATTGACGCTAATTTTCGCGAAAAATCGCGAAAAATTTTTAAATTTTTTCCATGTTTTCAGTTTTGTGAACTTGCCATGTTTACAATTTAAACAGAATAAAAACAGGCTAAAGGAATTCTTAATAGATTTATAAATAATAGATTTAATATTAACTTAGCGATTCCTTAAAGAATTGACCACATAGGACTTTTGTGTTAGCAGTTTAATGTCTTTTTATCATGTACAAATAAAAATGCATACCACGTTTTTACACCATTTCAAAAGAACATGCAAAATTGAAAAATAAAAAAAAATAAAAAATATATAAATAATTCCGCGATATCTTGCGACAATGTACACCTACAACTTTGATGTCAACACCCTTACCTTAGATCACGTACACATTAAAGTGCATATCAGCTTTCCACAACATTTGAAAAAAACCTAGAAAAAGTTGAAAAACAAAAATTGACAAAAAAGTTATTTCGCGATTTCTCGCGAACTAAAGAAGATAGGATTTCGATGTTTACTGTTTTGTGACCTTAAAATAAGTACAATGAAAACTGTATACTCAGTTTTTGAAAATATTTAAAAACCCGAGTAAAAATGAATACATATAATTTTACATTATTTGATGTATGTATATGAGGAGTTCCGGCTAAGACTAAAATTTTGAGGTAAAAAAGATGTGATTTTTGTTTTGATGGCACATCGATGAAAGTTGGCATAAATATTAGAAGCTATTTAAGAATAAGAAATTCGTTCGCGTCAATTAAATCGCGCAAGGGGGTCAAAAGTTATGGCGGTTATAAGATTTAGCGGTTTTAAAAATATTTTAAATATTTTTTTTCTACACATTTGTTGCATGCGTTATTAAAACATGCCAGGATATATCATTTCTTCTAAAATATATGATATAAATTTAACCCTTTAATGACCAAACGATTTAAAAAAAAAATATCTAAGTACCTAAAATCGCGATTAATTCGCGGTAAAAGAAAAGTTTCACAATTTTTTATAACATATTTAGGCAATGCGCGTGCGTTTTACTGAAAAAAAAAATCACGGAAAATCGTATCATTGTACCAGTGTTTAAAAAAATCGGTGATGCTTTTTTATAACATGAAAGTTTAATATGGTCCAAAAAATCTATAATCATCAAAATTTTTTAACCCGCCTCTGATTTTATGATGACACATCAAGTGGGCTTTCATTTAAAAAAAATTTCATCCGATTTCGTGTAAAGCCTTGGATGTGCCAGATCAAAACAGGTTTAGATAAAATCATCGCGCTTTCCGCTCAGAATGGCTTAAAGTAAAAAGTCAAAAAGCAAATCAGTTCTACTCGTTAAGGCACGTCTTTTGGTGTATTAAAATAAACATGATACATTAATTGCTACTAAAAAAAATTGGAAACAGATTTACAAATTTCGCTCAATTTTCAAAAATGCCATAAAATTTTTGCAATTTATTTTTTATAAACCCGCCAGTGATTTTTTTATGTAAACTCCTAAAAAACTCGGTTTACGCAAGAGTCCATTAAATTTCGAATGAAACCGCGAATGTGCCTCGCGAAAAAGTGGTATTTTAAAAAAATTACGTTTTTTCTTTCGAACTTTGATCTGCTGAAACTCCTTAACTATTCGTGGCACATTAACGGGATTAATTCCAAAATGTTAAGAATTACAACAGCTACCAACTCTAGTTCAACTTTTTTCATTTTATAGAGGGGGCCGAAATCCCTGATCAAAAAACCTCGAAAATTTAAAAACTCTTAATTTTTGGTTTCAAAATTTAACCGTCTTATAACTTCTTACCAAGCGATGAAGCATCTATCAAGCCAACATTAAAATAATCTTTTATATGTACTGACTTTGTGTTATGCCGGAAAAGGTTGAAATATAAGGAGAACTTAAAAAAAATGCGAAAGAAGGTAAAAACTATGGATTATTTCAAGCCATTTATATCGATTTTTCAACTTTAACCCTCTGTAACTTTTACGGATAAAGTGGGGTAATCCTTAAACATTGCTCAGTGATGGTTCAAGGTCTTGTTTACACAACTGCATTTACAGTTTATCTAAATTCCAAAAACTGCCTGTTTTTTTAAACATTTATTTCAGTTTCACTGAGTTGAAATTTAAAAAAGATTTCATGATATATAGCCATATGAAATAATATGTTTTCATATCAAACAAAGTACATAATTATAACTCGCATTGAGTTTTTCCAAATTTTTTAAATGGAGTTATATAAAATTACATCTAATGATAACCATATTAATATATAAATACATGTGGGAGACATAATCATATGTGACACATATAACTTAATCTGATTGCATACATATTTATATGTGACTTAATATCAAATAACGTATACGAGCATATTTAAAAAAAATCCAATATCATTATATATATAATTATATATGACTTACAAGAAACCATTTAAAATTATATATGACTTACAAGAAACCATTTAAAACTATATATGGTTCCATCTTAAAAAACGAAAAAAAAAAATTCAAATAAAATTATATATGGTCGCACATATAACTCTATATACAGTTATATAAAACTATACATGGCATCAAACATTTATTTTTTTAATATTATCAAAGATATAATTATAAATGGCTTATGAGATACCGTATATAGTTTTGTAAGGTACCATATAAATAGAATTTTTTTTAAACTCTATATATAATTTTAAATGGTGGCACATGTAACGCCATATAAAATGTTATACAATTGTATAAGGTAAAAAATATTTTTTTCTTTCACAATATTTTATATATAATTATGCATACTTTTATATGACAGTATTTCAATATCCCGAGTAAAAAAGATTTGATATAACCATATATGCTAATATATAATTGTTTATATTTATATATGGTTATGCATGAACTTTGATATGGACATATAAGTTTATATATAGCATTGTATTTTTCCTTATTTTTTAATATGATAACATACATATTCATATCTATTTATATACCCATCTATATGAAATTAGATATGACATATAAGGTCAGGAATTTTTAGATATAACAGATAAAAAGATATATGATTTTATTTATAATTATATCCCGAAAAAAAATTTAAAAATTTTCTATGTCCCGGACAATAAAAAAAAATTCAAGTCCTAAAAAATTTTAGGAAAATTTTCCAAAGTCCCGGACACAAAATTTTTTTGGCAATTTTTTTGGAGTAAAAAAAATCATTGAAAATGTTTTTATGAGAAATTTAATTTTTTTGAAAAGTTTTTGAGTTCCGAAAAAATGTTTTTAAATTTTCTAAGACACAAACATTTTTTGGAAAATTTAAATCCCTTATAAATGATTTTAAAAAATGACAAATTTTTAATAATTTGCTAAGTCCCGAAAAAATTCCGAAGAATGCAATAAAAATTCTTCTAATTGATAACACCGCTCTACAAATCTGAGGTTTGTCGCTGCGTTTTGGATGAAACCAAAAAAAGTTGATAGGGTTTGGTGCCCCGATTCCAAAATGGTCTCTCAAATTTTTCTATCACGTCACAATTTTGAGAAAATCGCGGTTAAAGTGTCAAAAAAGGCCGATTTTGGCCATTTTTGAACGCCTATAAAATAAGATCCTGACATGCAAATGACTTGGTATCAATCTCATTCGAAAGTGTGTAATTTTCTCTTTCAGACAAGATCAAATCCTCTTGAAATTTAATTTTCTAAAATGGTAAAAAAATCATTAGCCACAAGTGCTTTAAATCCAAAATTTACGTATGAATTTGTATGGAAATTTGTTAAAAAACACTGTGTAAATAAACTAAATATTGAAAAAATGGAAGGTTTTTTGCTAATGATTTTTTTACCATTTTAGAAAATTAAATTTTTAAAACATTTTATCTTATCTTTAAGAGAAAATTACAAGCTTTCGAACGAGCCTGATGCCAAGTCATTTGCATTTCAGGATATTATTTTATAAGCTTTTAAAAAGGGTCAAAAATGCCCTTTTTCGGCACTTTAACCGCGAATTACTCAAAATCCTGACGTGATAGAAAAATTTGGGCTCCGGATTTGGTATCAGCGCAACAGACACTATCCAAATCACTTACCAGAATCCAATACGCATTTTCTTGTTGAGCTGTGTAATGTATCCAATCTGATAAAATAATTTCTAATTTCACGTTTAAAATTCCAAAAAAATTTACCAGATTTCATCCAATTATATAAAAATTTATCTAATTTTAACAGATAAGATATGACTTAATACAATTGGATAGACCCATTTTTGGGATCAAACTTAATCAAATTTGATATTATTTTATCAAAAATAATAGAATTTGATATAATCGTATAATATTCGATCCGCCAATTTTCGGATCAAAATTAATATGGATTTACATAAAAGCATATCTGTTCATATAAAATTAAATATTGCCTCATATAACTTTTTTTTACTCGGGATTTTTTTTTAATGTTGCATCATATATATTTTTATTTAAGTATACAAGAGAGCTTGTATAATTATATATGATTCTCAAAGCACCTAAAATCAGTCAAAAAAAAAATATATATAAATTCTATAAATTTTTAAATAGAAAAAAAATCTGTTTAATCCATTGTATTTTAAAACTTAAAAAAATGCATATTGGATTTTAAAAGTTAAATGTTTAAAAAATGCATATAACTTAAATAGTTGTGTGTAACTTTATATAAGATCATATAAGATAATATATGATGCTTGGGGACCCAGAGTTCGATTCCCGGCTCAACCCAGAAAAAAACTATTTTTTTTTTAATTTTTTAAAAAAGAAAATATGTTTTTAAAGCTTTTTGTTTTTTCTAAACTTAAAAATATTGAATAATTAAATTTTTATGATAAAATCGAAAAATAAATATTATTAATTTATAGTTATATAATTTTATATATTACATCATATAAGTTAATATATGGTTCCTAGGGACCCTGGGTTCGATCCCCGGCTGAGCTAAGAAAAAAAGTTGTTTTTTTAAATTTTTTTTTTAAAGAAAATATGTTTTAGAAGCTTTAATTTTTTACTAAACTTAAAAATATTGATTAATTTATTTTTTATGATAATATTTAGAAATAAATATTATTTATATATAGTAATATAACTTTCTATATTGCATCATATATGATAATATATATAGTTCTTGAGGACCCTGAGTTCGATTCCCGACTAAGTCAAGAAAAAAATTATTTTTTTTTTAATTTTTTTTAATCTAAATGATTTTTTAATGCGTTTTCGTTTTTCAAATTTAAAAAAAAATAAAATCCCTGAATTTTAACAAAAATATTTCAAAAATAATTATATTTTGATATAATTATATATTATTTAATCCGAAGAAAAAAATATTTTAAAACTTTAATGTTTAACCATCAATATCTCTGGTTTTAAGAGAGCTAAAGTCCTCAGATCAAGCTCAAATCAAAGCTTTATTTGTTGCCAATAATTAAAAGTGTATTTGGTTCGAACTTATGTTAGCAATATTTTCAGATAAAATTATTTTTGTCTGAAAAAACTTCCGAAAAAAACTTAAAACTCATTATTTGGCCGTTGGTGAGTAAAAAAGTTTATACATGTTTTATACCATTTTAAAGGTATTTTTATTAAATATACAACGGCAGAAAGAAAATTTGGAGCATTGGAAGATGAAAATCATGTTGTTGAACTCAGTATTAAACCCCCTATTAGCTCAGCAAATAAACTAAAAAAAAAAAAAATCACAAATTTTAGCAAAAATTTTCCAAGTCTTTTTTAAAATTTTGTTCAAATTCAAGTCGAATATAATTTGATGCAATTATATACCCGATAAGATAAACTGGATTTAATTATATATAAGTTAAACTTGATATAATTATATATGATAAACTATTTTCTAAGTTTTTTTAAAACATAGTCTTTTAAAGTTGTCATTTATTAACAACGTCCGCTGGGTCAGAGATTGCGATTACAAAACAGTTGGTAGCTGTTCGATTCCCCCGCCGCTCGAAGTTTTTTTTTTTTTTTTTAAATAAATTTTAATTATATATATTTATATCTTAATATTGAAATAAAACTTTATCAGTTCTAAAAATAGATTTTATTGTTCGGATTAAATTATATATAGTTCTAAAAATAGATTTTTTTTTTCGGATAACATTTTATCTAAAGTTTTTTGTAATACCCGAGTAAAAAAAAATTGTATGGTAAAACATGTTATCTTATAAAATTATATATAATTTATTGGATCTGATTTTGCTAAATTTCATCCGAAAATTGGCCGCGCCAAAGTTATCTCATAACATCTTATAATATATGAAGTTACAGTTTAATATTTGATTGTATGTGATTTCATCCGAAAATTGGCCGCGCCAAAGTTATCCCAAATTATCTATTATCATGATTTTGTATTAAATATGATATGATATGATGTAATTTCATCCGGAAATTGGCCGCGCCAAAGTTATCTTAAAATATCCAATATAATGATTTTATATTAAATTGGATATTATATAATGTAATTTCATCCGAAATTTGGCCGCGCCAAAGTTATCTTATAATATCTGATATCTTGATTTTATAAAAAAATTATTGGATACATTTTTATCCAAAAAATGTTTCTGTTTTTAGATTTATTTTTAGATATAATAATGTCAAACTGAAAATAAATAAAAAAAAAAAAAACTTCGAACGGACGGGGATTAGAACCACAAGTCTTCCGTTTTGTAATCGCAATCTCTACCCTCTAGACCAGCGGACGCTGTTAGCAAATAACAACTTTAAAAGACTTAGTTTTAAATAAATTCATCGTATCTAATTATATCAAATTGATCTAACATATAGTAATATATGATTATATCCAATTAAATATGTTATTCACTTGTACACAATTTTCAAAAAGACTTAGAAAATTTTTGATAAAATGTGAAAAAAAAAAAATTGGAATGACGATCAGCGCTATTAGGGGCTTCCATGGTAAGCTTAAACAATAATTTTAATGTAGCAATATGCCTTATTTCCAAGTCATAGGCTTCCAAAGTGAAATAAGACTTTGGCTTATAAGTTTGAAATTTTTCATGGAATCAGGAAATCAGAATTAGATTTGAGATCGGGTTCCAAAAATCATTGATAATTTGATAATTTAAACCAAATATAGCTATTATTAACTATATAAATGCAATATAAATTTTTAAAAATGATTGCAAAAGTTCAAAAAGTAAAATTTTTTAAGTTCTAAAAAAACAAATGCAATAAAAAAGTGTTTTCTATTTAAAAAAAAAATAAAAAAATATATTTTTTTCTGGAATCGAACTCGGGTTCCTAAAAATGATAGATAATTTTATAATAAATTAAATACAGTTATATATAACTATATAAAAGCAATATAATTTTTTAAAAATGATTGCAAAAATTCAAAAAAAGAAAAATTTTTAGTTCTAAAAAAAATAAATACAATAAAAAAGTGTTTTCTATTTAAAAAAAATAAAAAAAAATATTTTTTTTTTCTGGAATCGAACTCGGGTTCCCAAAAATTATAGATAATTTTATAATAAATCAAATATAGTTATATATAACTGTATAAAAGATAAATAATTTTTTAAAAATGATTGCAAAAAATCCAAAAATGAAAATTTTTTAGTTCTAAAAAAATTAAACGCAATAAAAAAGTGTTTCCTATTTAAAAAAAATAAAAAAAAACTTTTTTTTTCTCGACTGGGCCGGGAATCGAACTCGGGTTCCCAAAAATTATATGTAATCTTATATGATACAATACAAAGTTTTGTATAACCATATATGTTGACACACAAAAATAAATTTTGAAATACTGGCATATATAATTATATATGGCTAGTGGTTTGGTCAAAAAAATATTTTTTTTATACATGATTATATCAAAATATATATTCCATTACATATGCGACCATTTATTAATATATATTGAGTTTAGACGAAATTTGCGTATATATAGTACCATACAAACACAGATATGTTATCGTTTAAGACACATATAATTATATATATTATTTTTGTTTGAATTTTTTTTAGTATGGAGTTATATATTATTATACATAAATTGATACTGGATTTTTTGTTTAGTAAAGTCCTATACATAATTAGATATAAAGTCACGTATAATATTGAATGAAATCGGATTAAGTTTTATGTGCAACGTATGATTACATCTACCATTTATATTAATATATTATGAACAATATAATTAGATATGATTTTATATGACATCATTTAAAAAAATTGGAAAATTTTAAAGTGAGATATAATTTTATACTTTGACTCATATAGTTGTATATGGTTTTATGAAAACATATAAAATAATATACATTTATATAAATTCCTTTTTACTCGGGTATTTTTTTTTTCTTTCGTATGAAATTTTATCTTTTTTTATCCAGCTAAAAAAATCTTTTTTTTTTTGTCTTGGTCCAATAAGATCCAACCATTTTTCGGATGAAATTGTATCCCACCGATTATAACTGATCTAATTAGATAAACCCACTTTTCGGATCAAATTGTATCCGTCCGGTTAAAACTGATCTAATCTTAGCGATCCATTTTTCGGATCAGTGCTGATCTTTCAAATCTCGGATCTATCAACAGATCTGGAATAATATAAGAACATATATTGCTCCATACAAAAATTTTTACTCGGGAAACTTCAATATCAAAATTTTTTAAAATATAAAATCACTAATTTCGCGATATCTCGCCAATGCGATCAGCTACGATTTCGCTGAAAACAGTTTTGTGACAACTAATCATGTAGAAATCGAACTGCATTTACACTTTTCGTCGACACTAAAGTTCAACCTGAACATCGCTGAGGCTCACCGTGTGCACCAGATCTATTTAAATCTCGCTCAATATATAAGCAGATCTTATCAGATCCGGAAATTGACCCGATCTAATTATATTAGTTTTGATCAGTTCTGATATAAACTGATCAAATTAGATCTCGTTGGATCTGACATTTGTCCCATATATATTCTGATCTTATAAGATCTGATTTGATCAGAATTGATATTATAGCATATGTACATTGATTTTTGCAAAATTTATTTTTCTATTGCTAAAGGCCTCTACAGACGATTCAATATTATGTACAATCTGCATGTATTTTTTTCAGTTCAATATTTTACACAGTATTTTTATGTATGCCAATTGTGGGTAAACGTCAAAAATATTGTGCATAATATTGCGTCGTCTGTAGGTACCTTAAGAACAAATAAAAAAAATTTTATTTAAAATGGTAATAATTCAACTTTATTCAGTATTAAAAGTGATAATAATGTTTAAACATTTAAAGCATTAGTTGCAAAATAAAAATCAGTATTGAAAATGAAATAAACTCTATCAAAACTACACACAAATTTAGAAATAAAATTTCGGACTTATTTATAACTAAAAAAACAAGTGTCTATCATCGAGCTTTTAACTTGTTTAATAAAGCTGTTAATATTTCTGTAGGTAATTTTAAATAGAAGTGATGCCTTTGATGTAAGGCACTGTTTTATCGGATTTTGGGTGATATGGAAAATACCATTTTACGCGTGTTTATACAAATCTCATGGCTCATTTAGTCGTGATGTAAAGTGAGTATTGTCTAATCAAAGTAGATACATATAATACCAGCTTTTATGAACTTTTCAAGAAACTTTACCAGGGTTTTTGTATTAGAATTTCGATAATTTCAAAATTATTGTTTAAAGTTATCGAAATTATTATAGAAAAACCCTGATAAAGTTGCTTGGAAAGTAAAAATAAAGGTAGTATGGTAGTACTTAAGTAAATTCGAAAATCAATAATTTTAGTAACCACAGGCAGTATACTTGCCAGTTCCAATGTCGTTTATACTATATATACATAGGTACTCAAAATCTTGAATTACACCAAGACTAAATGAGTCTTTAAATTTTTACAAACACACGTAAAATGTACCCCTAAATGCGACTTTAATTTTTAACAGACACGTGTAAAACGTGTACCCCAAAATCCGAATTTTTGTGGAATTTTAAGTGAATGTAAATACCGTGTAAACAATATCAGTGGATATTTTTTAATAGCAACACCTTAAACTAATTAAATTTAAACAAATAAAGATCCGCTGTTGTAATTTTGATAATTTCAGGAAAACTGTTTTCATTCGCTTATCTTCATCTTCATAAAATGCAATATTTTTGTGAATTTAACGTTTTTTAATTTATCGAAAAATCTGCAAAAAGGGATAAATTTTAATCACTTTTATTTCTTAATTTTATAGTCATTACCAAAATACTTACATCAACGTTTATATTTTCAGAGAGATGAATTTAATTAGATTTTCGCATATCTTGATAAAAATAACAAAATATTAATTTTTTTCCAAAACAAATATTTTTTTCATTTAAAATATTGTTATTTTTTATTTGACAGAAAATTCGATTTTTTTTTTTTTTTTGTATTTGCATTTTTAATTTTGTTTTAATTGATATCAAAACAAATAAAAAAATTACGAAGATTTTGAAAATAGAGGGTGGTTATTAAAAATTGAATTCTAAAAACAGCTTAGTTGTTTAATTAAGCATATATTTGATTTAGATAAAAATCTTGCTTTAGTGACTGATATGATAAAAGACATAACCAGATATGATACAAGATATAGTTATATATAGCACCAGATCTAACATATCTTGTTATGTATAATCTGATCTTGCATAAGATATAAGTATATATAATCATATCTTGTTGGATATATTTATATTTAATTATTTTTACTCGGGAAGACATAAATATGTTTGGTAAAGTTTGAAAAAAGTTTTTTTTTTAAAACTTTTTAAAAATGTACTCATTTTTTTTTTCTGTGTACAAGAACACCAGAGGGGTTATGGGTTTAGTAAATATATAGTTTTTCCCCAATTAGCTTGCGTCGCACTGTGGTTCCAAATCCAAATATAGGTGGACAAAAGTCTAAAAAGTTTGAACCTCTAAATTAAAAAACGGTAGGTGTTTTAAATAGCTAACAACATGCCTAGAATAGACGCAGAATATTTTGATTAAATAAGGGGTTTAACTTTGTCCCCGCAGCACTTGAACATCAATGTTTGTTCACGAAAATGTTTGTAATTAAAAACTAAGGAAATCAATACAAAACTAAGTAGTTTATACCAAGTGAATTATTTGCAGGAGATTGCCGTGAATTGTTTTTTATATAGCCATGGGTATATACTAGGCTGGGTCGTATTCCAACAAAGTGCTCAGATCAACTATTAATAGTGAAAAAAAGTTGGTACAAGTAAATACAAGCAATTTAAAACCAAAATGAACAAAATCGGTCCATGGCTTCCGTTCTCGCATCGCGGGTCAAAATTGCGGTTTTTGAAAAAATGGACATAATTTAAAAAAAAAAATTAAATATTTAAAAAAAAATTATTTAAAAAAAGAAAAAAAATTTTTGTATCGCATTAATTCAAAGATATTTAGAAAAATTTTGTTTGTTTTTTTCGGATATCGATAACCCACCCAAACGTGAGGCCAAAAAAAACTCACATTTTTAACATGGAGATCAAAACTACTTTTTCACTATTTTAAAAATTTAGTGAAACAAAATTTTTAAATATATTAGTTTATCCACTTGATATCATTGAATACATCTCAGGGATTGTAGAAAAAAATTCTTAGTTAAATTCCTTCGTCCAGTTGGTGTGTGGAGCGATTTGAATTTAGCGGATTTCCAGAACATGTGTTTTTATCGACATTTTTGACTAATTTGTAGTTGTTAGCAACATTTTACTTAAATAAACCAACTTTTTTTTGTTCAAATGGTTGTATTGGACCATAGTAACTCTGCTTTGAAATAATAGGCTTTTTGGACAACGTTAACCCTTGCCGGCACGGGGTTAAAAATTCATCCAATGAAATTTTTGAAATTTCCTCACTCTAAAATCGTGTATGTGTTTAAATAATCAACAATTACAAATTTATACAAAATTTTCTTGAAGGACATCTTTAACCCTTGTTGAACGAACGCCCAAAAATTTCAAACAGCTGTTTTTTTTGCTCATAGTCAAATGGACTTTTTTGACATATTAAATAATATGTTTTTCACTTTTAGCTTTAAACAGTAAAAACGACGAAGACGTAATGAAATTTCGGATCCCATTTTTTTTTATTTTATTTAGTTTTAAGCATTTTCCGCTTAAGTGCGCAATTGTTGATTATTTAAACACATAAACGATTTTAGAGTGAGGAATTTTCAAAAATTTCATTGGAGGAATTTTTTAACCCCGTGCCGGCAAGGGTTAACGTTGTCCAAAAAGCCTATTATTTCAAAGCAGAGTTACTATGGTCCAAAACAACCATTTGAACAAAAAAAGTTGGTTAATTTAAGTAAAATGTTGCTAACAACTACAAATTAGTCAAAAATGTCGATAAAAACACATGTTCTGGAAATCCGCTAAATTCAAATCGCTCCACACACCAACTGGACGAAGGAATTTAACTAAGAATTTTTTTCTACAATCCCTGAGATGTATTCAATGATATCAAGTGGATAAACTAATATATTTAAAAATTTTGTTTCACTAAATTTTTAAAATAGTGAAAAAGTAGTTTTGAGCTCAATGTTAAAAATGTGAGTTTTTTTTGGCCTCACGTTTGGGTGAGTTATCGATATCCGAAAAAAACAAACAAAATTTTTCTAAATATCTTTGAATTAATGCGATACAAAAAATTTTTTTCTTTTTTTAAATATTTAATTTTTTTTTTAAATTATGTCCATTTTTTCAAAAACCGCAATTTTGACCCGCGATGCGAGAACGGAAGCCATGGACCGATTTTGTTCATTTTGGTTTTAAATTGCTTGTATTTACTTGTACCAACTTTTTTTCACTATTAATAGTTGATCTGAGCACTTTGTTGGAATACGACCCAGCCTAGTATATACTTATCAAAAAATTTTTCATGGGTTCGAAATTTTTTCGCGATTTCTTAATATCGGTTTTTGAAGTTAGGGTCATAAGTAAAAAAAAAAAAAAATAGATTATCAATATTTCAAAGCTTGCCAAAAAAAACCGCTCAAAGTTGCGGGCAAGCCACTATATACATCTTTTAAAGTAACTATCAGAGAGTTTGTTTCATCTTTCATCTCATCCAGCGGCGTCCAGCTGCATTTTTTATAGCGTTTTTAAAAAAGTCATTTTTTCTGCAATATTTATAACTCCCCGAGTAAAAAAGATTATATATAATTTTACTTATTTTTATATAAACATATATTATTTCATAAATTTATACGTAAATTGTTTTGCTATCATATAAGATTATATATATTTACACTTCGTATCTTTTTCTTATATAAAATTATATAAAAGAAAATGTTAAGTTATACATAATAACATATGATTAGAGTGAGTTTATATAATTACATATGAAATATAAAAATTTATATGTTTGTTTTATATAATTTAATATAACAAAATATTTGAAGACATTTTATATAAAACTTTATGCAACTTTTTTCTGAATCATATGTAATCTTATATGAGTAAAATTAAAAAAGAAAATCTAAGTCCTTTATATTTAATTTGATATAACTTTTGAAAATTTTTCTAAGTCCAGAAATTTTTTTTTTTTTTAAGTTCCAAAACTAAACCTTAAACATTTTTTTTTTAATTTTATATGTTATTATATATAATGCAAAATTAATAAAAATCTAAGTTCTTTATATATAATTTAATATAATTTTTTTTTTGGGGATTTTTTTTATTAAAAATTTTTTTTTTTATTTAATTATATATAATTGCATACATTTTTCTAAAAAAGGGGCCAATTTTCGCATCAAATCATATAAAATTATATTAAAATCACATCAAATTATATCAAATTTAATTCAACTTTATATGGTTTTATCGACTCATTTTTCGCATCAAATTCAATATGAATATATATGATGTCTTTATATAATTAAATATAAACATATATAATCTTTTTTACTCGGGTCTCAAGAAAATGCTTGTAATATTCAGGATCTTCTGTACATATTTTTGCAACAAATACCTCTACAGTATTTTCTATAATTGTTATATCACATATTTTTCTTTTCCCGCAACTCTAGAAGCACAAAAAGGATTTAATTCGAACATTCTAAAAAAACTACACATTAAAAGTAATTCGACATAGCTGGGCTTTACTGTAATGCTCAGAAAAGCTTTTTATATCATTTTTAAATACTTTCTTTAAATTTAGTGCCCTAAAGCAGCAAAAAGTAATTAACTTTTTCCAGTTGTAGCGAAAAGTCCAATTAAGTTGAAGCTATTTTAGTGAAACCCACTGTATTTTCAAAAATATTGAAGCTACAATTTTTTAAAGCATTTGTTTGAAATCAGCGACCCCAAAAACATAAAATATCGTGGTTAAATACTTTTGTCCACCTTGTTTTGGAATCGGAACCACAGTGCGTCGCTAAGGAAATATACAGTCCCTTTTTTAATTCTCTACAAAAAACATAAAGATACACAAATTTACTACAGTTTTGTGGGAATAAGACTGAAAATTAACGAAAGTCAATTCACACCACTTATACCTATAGAAATTCGAAAACAAAAGGTGAATTAGATTGGACACATCGTTCATAAACGACTATCAAAAAGGACTATCAAACTTTTTCTGCCTTCTTTTTACCAAATGACGTTGTAGGGCAGAAGAAGTGCAACATTTTTTTTCAGAAAAGAAAACGCCAAGTCTCTACAATATATTTTAGATTTGCTGATATTACCTTGTCAAACTGTAATTACCATTTTTTAGACATTACTCCTAAAACAAAAACTCATTACAATTTGTTTATTTTGATTTTAATGCCACAAAATGGAAGGGGGGAATATTTACAATGAAAACAAAAATTGTGTGTGTAATATTTTTTTAAAGATTAAAAAAATAAAATATCGTCAACATTAGCACGAAGTAAATGATTGTTACACACCGTAACAGCTGTAGAAAAATACTTGTTTTATAGTCCACATATCTTCCAAGATGGGTTGATTGTCTGTGCTTTGAAGAAGACAACACCAACTTTTGTGGGACTACAAAACTAACTTACGTAAACACAAAAACAGGAGTTGGAGTTAGAGGAAATGATTACACAAGAAAAAGTCCCAGATGTGAAAAATGTGCTACATATACTTTTATACATATAAATATTTTCTTAAGGAAAAAAAAAACAACAAACGAAGAAAATATCTATAAGAATCCCCAAAAAGGCAATTTCGTACATCAGTAGCAACAAAAAGTTTTTATTACAGTCGTAGTCTGGAAAGGGGTTAGAAGGGAATGCATATTATTTTTTTTTTTTTTAGCGCAGGCATAGAAGTACTCAGTTTCGAATAATTTTCTAATCGAGGATTAAATTGAAATAGACCCATGCGTCCGTATGAAAATTCAGAGTGGGCAGCCTTTGGGAAGTTTTTACAATTTTAAAAAATGTCTTCGGATTAAAAAAATATTTAAGGAGACGGAAGCTTAAGTTTCTGATCGACAGTGGTATGCCAAAGGAGCAGGGGAGCTAGATAATGACAATTGTTTTGAATTCGTTTTGTACCTGGAGAAAAAAGAACGGTAAAGAGTATTCTAAATCACGCTCATGATTCAGGGCGCAGTATTTGGAAGACCACACGTTTCGAGATCTTTAAGAAATCTCTGGACTTGGTGTAATAAAACCGAAGTTTACCAAGAAAGAGTGAAGGGCACGCTGGATTGGAATGAGACAGACTAACGCGTAATAGTTGTAAACTTTTAAATGATCGACAGTGTGGCTGCTGTAGCGGTCGATCTACGAGAGACTTGTTGGCGTTTATATAGGAACGTTGGAGTCGGTCACTCCATCATTAACCTCAAAAGCTCTATAACCAGGGATCCAAAATAGGGTAATTTTGTTTCGCCCAGCCAACAGTTGGAGGGTATCAAAACACTCTAGTGTGAGTTTAAATTTAAACTCCCAAGAAATCAGCGCATGAATTTCTAGTGTCCGACCGAACAGTTCGGCCAAAAAACGGTATTAGCCAAAAATTAATATTTGCAAGCATTTTTAACAGCTTTTTCTGATGGCCGTTTGATTGTTTAGGCGATAAAAGACTATTCTGACTTTCAAATTTAATGGCGAGGACGAAGTTAAGCACCAATTTAGATGTTCGGTAACCGAACGTTCGGCCAAATTGAAAAAAGTTCGGTTACCGAACTTTGAAATTGTGGCTTAACTTCGTACTCGTTCTTAAATTTTACACTCAGAATCGTCTTCCATCGCCTCAACAATTCTACCCCATATAAAAAAGTTGTTAAAAGTACTTCCAAATACCAAATTTTTAATTAAATGATGTTTTTTGGCCGAACTGTTCGGTCGGACACTATGAATTTCTACCTGGCTATCAGAGAGAATTGAAATATGAGTAGGCTTCATACGCTTTGCAATAATAACTCTAGCGCATATAATAGGCTGAATTTTAGGCTGAAAAAATGTATGACACCTACCCATGGGTTCGGAGATCTGCGTGTTAGGACCGTAAATACCAGCTCCCACTCCAGAAGTAATTTTTGATCCGTCAGTATACCAGTTTAGGCTTCTAGTGTCCACGATTTTATGTTGATCTACTCGTTGGTTTTCGAATTTCAATTGGAATCTTCGAATTACAAATGGAATCTTCGAATAACAAATGGAATCTTCGAATTACAATTGATCTTTTACGAATTACAATTGATCTTTTACGAATTACAATTGATCTTTTTCGAATTACAATTGATCTTTTACGAATTACAATTGATCTTTTACGAATTACAATTGATCTTTTACGAATTACAATTGATCTTTTTCGAATTACAATTGATCTTTTACGAATTACAATTGATCTTTTTCGAATTACAATTGATCTTTTACGAATTACAATTGATCTTTTTCGAATTACAATTGATCTTTTACGAATTACAATTGATCTTTTACGAATTTCAATTGATCTTTTACGAATTACAATTGATCTTTTACGAATTACAATTGGAATCTTCGAATTACAAATGGAATATTCGAATTACAATTGGAGTATTCGAATTACAAATGGAATCTTCGAATTACAAATGGAATCTTCGAATTACAAATAGAATCTTCGAATTACAAATAGAATCTTCGAATTACAATTGATCTTTTACGAATTACATGTGTAAATGGTGTAGTCTACTCGGTATTCCGATCTCAAATTTCCGTTCAAAGCGAAGCTAAGAGCTTACATATCCGTCGGCATACCCAAGTTTTCACTAATTCATATTGAGAAGCGGACATTAAAGTGACCGCTCTAGTTACGAGGGTCAGAGTAATCCATATTCATCCTAAGCGCAATCATAGTTACCGTAGATCTGATGAAAATTTCGAGAGATGTGAGTCCTAAAATGGCTTCTTGGGACAATGTTGGACAGGTCTTCATAGCACCCGTGATTAGAGTTCAAGTCAGACGCTGCGCTTTGCCTAGTTTTGTCTGAGCATCTCTCTGCATAGTTTTCGGGCCCCAGAATATGGCAGCGTAGGTTATGATCGGTCTAACAATTATCTTGTAGATCTACATGACTATTTTGGGGCTTAATCTCCAGGTCCTACCAACAAGTATATTCGCTGCCCAATAACCCTTCCGATAGTGCCGTCTAAGTATGAGTTCCAATTAAGTTCCGCATCTAAGATTACTCCCAGATATTTAACCTCCTTGGAGAGTTGGCTAGCGTTATTCTTCACAGAAATTGTACCTTAAATGAGATTTCTTCTCCTAGTAAACGGAACTGTAATAGTTTTGTTATGGTTAATGGAAGGACAGTGTTCCATGTACCAGTTAACGGCGTTAACTGTAGATCGAGTTCTACCATAGATGCGGTTATTACCCTGCTCTGTAGCATGTTTCTAATCCATCTACAGTGTAGATGGATTAGATTCAATGACTCCATTGAATCTGCACTTCGGTGTGGAGGTGTAGAACAGGGTACGTGTAGATTCTACACTCCCTGTGAGCTTTTTCTATCTCTGGTAATAGATGTATAAAGACAGATTTATACCAGCTATATCCGGCCAAAAATGGAATACAACTCTCATATATGGGCAGGGGCTTCATAGTTCAAGGGAGGGCGATGAAGCTTATTAATGACAGTATTATATCCAAACCTATTGATTTATTGGAGGAACGTGGGTTGATTGACCCTCTTTCATCGATATTATCATGGGAGGGGTCATCCCCAGAGTAATACGAAAAAAACTAGTGCCAAAAATCTGTTTAATTGCCTAATTATATAGAATTCACAATTAATCCGTCTGACTTGATAAATCCTTTGTCCAGCCCCCCAGACTACGGCCATGTTTTGTATACAAACTATCTAAGATCCAAGAAACAGTGAATACGCAGCACAGTGTTAGAATACAACCCTATTCAACAAAAAAATCATAATGTGTTTTTTGTTTCTGTAAGTATGTATAAGTGTAGATGGATGGGCCAGCTGTGTGTGTGTGTGTTTAAAAAACAACATTAAAGAGTAGTTGGAAAATCTTAAGCAACACAGACGCACACACACATAGAAAAATACTTGGAATACGATACGTGTGCCCCAAGAACAACGCGTCTCCGCAATAAATCTTTTTTACGAGCGCACACAATGGCAACAATGGCCGCAGGAAGTGGCAAATGGTTGTTTGGATGGATGAAAATGAACCTAAGTAAACTATTCGAATGGAATTTCAAGAAGTTAAATGAACAAAAAAAAAAAAAACAAAAAAACAACAACAAATATAACATTAAGTGTAGATGAAGAAGGAAAAACAATACTCAAACAATAACACACGAATACACACAGAGCCAACTGATGCCGATAGGAAATGAGAAAAATAATACAAAAACAAGAAAAGGGTCCTTCTTGGGTTTGGCATTAATGGAAAAAACACGCAGCTAAAAACAACAACTACAATCAAGTGTAAATGTTAAAAAAATAAAACGCAAAATTATAAAAATTCGAAGAAGGGTGGGTTTTTGTGCAACATTCCATTTAGCCGTTCATAACTCAGTTACCACCCTGCTTGTTTCAACCAAGGTTGCCAGGATTTTTTTGACACAATATCCTGAACTTACGTTTTTATACTAAAGCGATATATAAAAAACTGCTTTTGAGATATTATTGTTAAATTTTGTGATAATTACATAATTATTTAAAGGAAAATGTGTCCCGGTTTAAATATGAAATATATTTTATTAACCAATACTCAGGGGGTGCCCCCTACTAATGCAGTGTATTGTATTGATCTGGAAGTAAGGTAGGGGAAGGAGGAGAGAGGGAATTTGTGGATATTTGATTTAAATTTTTCTAAATTGAAAGTAACAGGGAAGACCTCCGTGGAAAGTTTGTTCCACATACGAATCGTCCGATCCGATCATTATATTAGACTATAGTCGTTAAATAGTCAGATTTAAGTTTTGTCAAATATCTCTTATTTTTATGTACTTTGAAAGATTTTAGCAAATACCTCGAAGGGGGTTTGTATGGCTACTAGGAATAAAATAATTCGATCTTATTCAAATTAGGAATGAGATTTATGGATACAAAATTTGTTTACAATTAAAATATTAATCGAATATCTTGCATAATTAGAATCCTAGGAAGAGGACCCTGCTGTGGCCCAATATGTGGGAGTCAGCATTTGACGAGGTGCACTTTTATAGCGTCACCATCGATTTTGATCCAACATTTATTTCATATTCACTCTTCCTTGCTATGTTTCCGATATATTAGAGTGCGGTCTTCAGAATTAAAAATTTCAATAGCTAAAAAACTATTACTCGTTTAGAAATTGTCGAATTCACCAAACAAAAATGCTTACGAAATTCAAATGTTGAATTTCCAAAAAAAAATCGTCCTCTTCCACTTGAAATCCCCAAAACAAATATCTCATCCTCATTTAAAAAAAAAATATCACCCAACTGGCAACTCTGATTTCAAAGAACTGTATTCTTAAAGGTTTTGCCATCTTAAAGTGAACGATAAACTTAAATAAAACAACTACGTAGAGCAACATTAAAAAAATATATAACGAAGACTAATTTTTTTGCAAAATAAACGATTTTTAAAGCAAAGCACTGTGGAGCTAAATAAAAAAAATTCTTTAATTCTTATTTTAAAATGCAGACAATATGTCGCAGAATGCGGGCGATTTAGTACAAAATCTTAAAAACTTAGAAATCTTGGGAAAGTAAACAGCGAAGCTTGGATTATTAATATATGAGAATAATACAAAGTAGATTCACATCTCGCGAACTCATTCCATAAACTCAAAGCAATCTATAAAGCCTCAGAAGAATTTCAGGGGGGTCGTGAACAATTTTGTTAAAACCTTTTTTTTTTTTGGTAAATTTAAAATCACATTTTTTTTAATGTTGTGATTTAAAAATATACAAATAATTTTATTAAAGAATTTTTTTTCCATCACTTAAGGTCCCTCCGTAATCACAGTGCAGTACTTAATTTCCCGGAATGCCCAACACTGATTTGTGAAGTTTTTTGGCTAAGTGTGGGATCTAACAGTTCGTTTTCTATTAACTTTTCGATGCTGATTCCGAATTTGGTTCCAAATTTTTCTAGTACGTTAGGTTTTTGAGAAAAAAAGGAAAGTTCACAAAAACGTATTCTTGTGCATTTGTAAGAGCTTTGTTTGTGAAATTTTCGGATGCGTCTGGGATCTGACCACTTTTTTCGATTTACTTTTTAATGCTGATTCCAAATCTGGATCCGAATAACGGATCTAGATTCGTTATCAAATAAAATTTCGATCAATACCTAACATTGGTACATAATTTTAAAAAAAGAACAAACATTTTTTTTAGAAGTTTTTTAAGTGAAATTTTGATATAGGGATCTGACCACACGGTTTCGATTAATCTTTCAATGCTGCTTCTGAGTTTGGTTATCAAATTTTGGCATTACTTCAGGTTTTTGAAAAAATTGAGGTCAAATTTCACGGTAATAATTTTTTTTTTTTATGTTGGGGGGTCGCGAAAAATTTTAAATATTGAAAAGGGTAGCAAAGCAAAAGTTAGTGAGAAGCTTTGACTTAAAAGATAAGGCTGCAAAACAGTAGTGCTGCTGGTAAAAACATACGGCTGAGAAACTTAGCCCTTAACACTGTCAGATGAAGAAAAGCTACGAGTTTTTGAAAGAAAAATAATAAAAAATATGAGTCCCAAAAATAAATGATGTTGGTAGCTGCCATAGAAGAGATAACCTTGAGATCGATAACTTAATCAAAGATAAAGGTTTATAAAAGCACAAAGACTGAGCTGGGCAGGACATGTAGCAAGAATGTCTGAATACACCGTCCGACAAAAATGAAAAACTCGTTGGACTAAATGTAGTAAAACTGCATTTACAGTTTTTCTTTTCCTGGTCCTGTTTTCTTTTAAAAGGACTTCAAAGTTTTAAAGGACTAAATTTTATAAAATATTTTTTTAATATTTGTACTTGTCCTAGCATGCCACTAGTGATATAAAACGAAAGACCATGAACTCCCCTAATTTTCCTATTATATTATTTTTACATTTCAGGAAAAATGAGGTAAGTTGCTCCTTTTAAAAATTTATCCTTCAATATCATTCAAAATTTTCAACAAAATATTTTGATAACGTTTTTAATCGACTTTATTCACATCCTTTTATCCTGATATGGCAAAATTAAAAAATGAAAAAATTAGGGGAGATCCTCCTCTTTTACTTGCCAACACCAGTGTCATCCTAGGACCTAGGACAAGTACAAATATTTCAAAAATATTTTACAAAATGTATCCTTTAAAACTTTGAAGTCCTTTCAAAAGGAAACAGGATCACGATATGAAAAACTGTCAATGCAGTTCTACTCCATTTGATCTCTACTTTCAGATGTATATCATGCGGTTCATGTTTAATATTGGCTGTCGGACGGTGATATAGCTCAAGAAAGAATAATGAATGTCGTGCCTTACACCACCAGAGCAAAATGAAACATTGATCTCGGATGGCTTGTTGGAGTAGAATATGACTGTAGCAATGTAGACATCAACAACTGGAAAAACACTGCGCAAGATAGATCTGAATAGTAGAAGAAAATGGCCAATATTAAGGCCTACCCCAGGCTGTAGCACCAAAAGACAATGGTAATCAAACAACAGAACTATTTGTAATTGTTTGATCTTTGAGTTTACATTGTGACATGTACGAGTTGAAAGCACATAAGTGTTTATATTTTGACGTTTTTATACCATCCAACCACAGAATCGGTGTATAGTCACTTTGCCATTCCGCGTGTAACGCATCGACATATCGGTCTAGGACCCCACAAGAAAATATATTTTATTGATCCTACCCGAGTAAAAATAAACATATATAACAATATATAACTTCATACAAACATAATAAATCTTATATGATTATACATCCCGTGAGGTATTTTCTAATTTTTTTAAATGCAGTCATATGTTGTAATATATAATTTAATCATGATTCGGATAAAAAGGTATACGGTTGATATAAATATATGAAATAATATTAGGGCCAATACAAAATCTGTTTTTCTGTATAATTTAATATAAAATTATATATAGCTTATTCTGTTTCATATATAAATGTTTCCAATTAACCAAAAATGTTCTAAGTTTTTTAAGCAAAGTATAAGAAACTTTTAAAATGTTCCTAAACATTTTCTTGTTAGGGTTATGTATATCACCTATCTGGTTCGAAGCGTACCCAAACATTTTTTTTTGTTTAAGAAAATTATATGTTTGGTGAATGTATCGTTGACCTGTGGTGTAACTCACCCAAACCAAAACACACCACGATTTTTTATGTTTTTATGCAATTAGATCTAATTGGATCCAATGAAATATGGCAATGTCTGGTCAAAACTCGGATGAAATCGAATCATATTTTATACAAGTTGATATTTTTTAATGCAAAAACATCCACCATTATTCGGATTAAATTGCGTATAAATATATATTGTGTTATATATCATTATCAAGGAGAGGACTTTCATGCAAATGCCCCTAGTAAAAATATTATGCTAACCCTAGTAAAAATATTATGTTAATTTTACTGAATAGATCTAATTTGATCCGTAAAATGGTTGTATCAAATAATATCTAATTGTATTACTTTAGATCAAAAAATATAAAAATTGATACAATTTGATCCTGAATTTGGTCAAATCTAATTAGATCAAATTGATCTTATAATATCAATTTTTATATAATTTGATGAGCAAAACCAAAATACGAATCTAATCATATATGGAGCAATATCTAACCATATAAAGTGGATCAACCGTATCAAAGTGATAGATACAATTTTATATAAATTTATACGGAAGCATATTAACTCATATAAGATTGTATCAAATTATATATGATTAGACCAGAAAATTTTTACTCGGGAATTTTACTAAATAGATCTAATTTGATCCGTAAAATGGTTGTATCAAATAATATCTAATTGTATTACTTTAGATCAAAAAATATAAAAATTGATACAATTTGATCCTGAATTTGGTCAAATCTAATTAGATCAAATTGATCTTATAATATCTATTTTTATATAATTTAATGAGCAAAACCAAAATAAGAATCTAATCATATATGGAGCAATATCTAACCATATAAAGTGGATCAACCGTATCAAAGTGATAGATAAAATTTTATATAAATTTATACGGAAGCATATTAACTCATATAAGATTGTATCAAATTATATATGATTAGACCAGAAAATTTTTACTCGGGGCATGTTTTTTCCCTTTGGTCATAGAAAAGCATACACAAGATATCTTTGCGAATCAAAGAATTTGCTTTAAAATGACATCGATTCGTTAGTGCATATTTTTGCATATTTTGCTTAAAATGCATATTTTTGAATATTTTGCTATTATTTCGCTATAAATGCATATTTTTAGGTCATATTTTGTATAAATTTTTTAGTATTTTTAGCTATTTTTAAGATTTTTTTTTGATAATTTTTTTTTTTTGCATTAAAGCAATTAATAATTTTTTTTAGATAATTTTTATTTTTTTAATAACATTTTATACACCCTGTATATATGCATATCTAAGCTTAAAATGCCAGACTGAATTCAAATTTTATGTTTTTTTTTTTAATAAAAGTAAAAAAACATGTGGATATTTATGGTTTTGGTGACATGACATAATCCCCACGGACATAATCCCCATAATGGTAGTGGGGACTATGACCGAAAATTATTTGGACATAATCCCAATAAAAAACGGACATAATTCCCAGATTTATGGGGATAATGACCACGTAAGAAATGGCCATAATCCCCATTATGGGGATTATGTCTTCTATACTAGTTGGTCATAGTCCCCAAAATTAAAAGAATTTTTTTTTACTTAAAAGTTTTTCTACGTAGCCGGCCTTCGGCCGGGCTTAGGGATTACAAACTCCATGCATTAAACCCACCCTCTCTGCAGAAAACGGGGGTTAAGACCAACATTTCTTTGGACTTATTCCCCATAATGTGAATGGGGGTTATGACCGAAAAAAGTTCGGTGTCCTGTTACCTATGGTTTTTAGTGCATATTTTAAAATTTTTAGTGCATATTTCAACACTTTTTAGTGCATATTTTAGGCGCCTAAAACATAGTTTTTTAATGCATGAAGGTCCTGTCCCTGATCATTATGTATTGCATCATATAAAAATTTTTACTCGGGTAGATAGATTCCAAGACATTCTGTGCAATAGGGTGGATCGAATTTGGCTTTTAGGCGAATTTCGTTCCGGTTCACCGACAGATGTGTTGGAATAGACCTAAAAAACAATGTGGTTAAATTTTTTGCAGATCGGTGGTCATATTCCGCGATTTCTTAAAAAATTGTATTTATTTTAAAAAATTGCCAAAATTACAAAAATCACTTAATCTTCTTTTTTATTGCAGTCAATCTTTTCAATTCGATCATATTTTCTTAGAACAAAATTTCAGCTTAATAGGACATTGTTAACTTCTCTAAAACGGTGGCCGAAAATGACACATACATTTTGCCATAAACACAGCTTTGGGCCCTAAATGACCCATGATGAACAAATGCATCTACACAGTAAAAAGTTTTGGGTTAAATTTAAAACCTACAGGAACATATTTTAAACCACCTTGGAATTAAATTGAAAGTTAAATCCGAAATGGTTTATATGTTAAACCATATAGGAATTAAAAATTTGTTTTTCTTTATGTTAGTTCTTTTAGTTTTATTTTAATGCCAAAAAATAATTAAATTTCTCTCTTAAAAAACTAATAAAAAAATAAACGTCAAACGCCATCAACAATTGTATTTCATCAAGTTTAAAATAAACACTGAACAAGGAATTGAAAACAGCTGTTGTATTGAGTGAGCAAAAAAAAATTATTCATTCAATGAAAGTGTGGCAAAATGTTTGCAATGTACGGAAAAATAAAAATTTATAGATAATTTTATGTTATCAAAATTTGTGATCCAGAAAGTGAAGTTTTGATTCCGACCGGAATATAATTATCAAGTAAGTATTGACTACAAACGTTTTGCAATCGTTTTTAATTAATTTTTGTTTAACCTTACTTTTAGACCAGCTGAATCTTAAAGCAGAAGGCAGAGACATGAATTTTTGATCGGGCAGTACATTCATTAACTTTGAAAACCTTCCATAAATAATTAATTACACAATACTGATCCAGCAGCTGCTTTTGTTTCTTTTTGATGGAACGACATCAACAAACCGTGCCGAAATTGATTTGGAAGACCCCCAGGAATGATTTCGTAATATAGAAGAATTATCACTTATCCATGTAGTTTTACTGAGTTTGGGTGAAAAATGCATCAACATTTCTCTTCATTTTAACTTTATTCAGGTATTTGATCTGTATTTTAAGCCTTCTTATTTATTCAATACACAAAAATATTAAAAAAAAAAAAACATAACCTTTTGTTTTATTTATTTTTGGGTAAATTTTATGAAAGGGGTACTAATTTTAGTCCTGCCTAGATTAAAATTAACACCCGTTTAGGTATACAATTGTTTACATTAATAAGACTATTTGGGAATTATTTTAACACCAAAAAAAAGGTTAAAAAGCCACTCTCTCACTCTCTTTTTATCTCTTTAAAAGTACACTTTTAAAGGAATAAATTTAATTCTTTTTGTCTTTGATATATATACACACCAGCTAGGAATTAAAATTAACCCAAAACTTTTTACTGTGTAGCAATAAACCGATTTTGGCGGGCTACTAACCATTGGGAACATATTTTTTCAATTAAAAACGGGAGCGTGAGTAAAGATGGAAAATGTCATTTTCGGCAAACGTTTTAGAGGGGTTAACAATGACCTATCCAGCTGAAATTTTTTTCTAAGAAAATATGATCGATTTGAAAAGATTGACTGAAATAAAAAAGAAGATTAAGTGATTTTTGTATTTTTAAAAATTTTTTAAAATAAATACTATTTTTTAAGAAATCGCGGATTTTCAACGTCATTTCGGCCACATTGTTTTTAGGTCTATTCCAACACATCTGTCGGTGAGCCGGAACGAAATTCGCCCAAAAGCCAAACTCGATCCACCCTACTGTGCAATATCTGTAACTAGTTACTTAACATCTAAAATATTTTAAAATCAATGAAGAAATGAAAAAAAATCCTTAAGAAAACGAAAAATTTAAAACAAAGCTTTAAAATCAGTGATTCTCAAACTGTAGCAAAAGCATTTTTTATTTTTATTTTCAAAAATGTACCTACTTGTATGTTCAATATATAAATATAATCGCTGGAGTCTTTGTTTGTAACAACTTATCTCTGAAATAAAAGGAACTATCAAGATTAACATCATATGTTTGGCTTTATTTTTTATTTTCGAGCCGGTAGATAAAGCTGGAGTCAAGTTATAAACAAAATGCTTATTTTTAATGCGATTTGAGTTCATTTCAGGAAGTATGTTCCGTTCACGAGACAATTTTGTGTGTCTGTGAACTATTTGCCTGTGATATTTACAGGCGGTTTTTCCTATGTTCAGAATGCATGCATTTGTTTGTTTCTGAGAAAATTTCAAATATTTGAAAGACCCGGTAGAATTCGAGTAATAATGAATTATTAACAAAAATTAAGTCGACCCGCAAAACGCCGGGGACTTTGGCTAATTTGTGTGTGTATAAAATGAATGTATGATACTGAATTCAAAACATGGTTTTACATATTTTTTTAAAATAAGCAAATATGAATTGTAAGCATAAGTAGTAATAAGAATAGGAGCGGCAATAGCATCATCGTTATATTTGTACTATAGTAGCAGCAGTAGCAGCAGCTAGGAATAACATTCAATATGTAAACCAATAAATAAACTTAATGTGTATGCGAGAATATTAAAAAAGAAAATTATATTTCGACCGACGGTTGCCAACAAGTATACATATGAAAGCATTTTAAGGTGGCAATTATTTGTGGTTTGTATATCGTGAACCTATATTCAAAATATGCCAACTCAAATTTGACGGAAATGAGTTTCCGATGGCAAATAGCTCCCCTATGTAATACCTATCTGCCATAAAAATTTCAGAGCAAAAAAATAATTTGTTGTCATTTTACATCCATTTTTGTTATTCTGCTAACTCAAAGTAAATATTTTTTTGGTGGAAATAAATGCCAACTCCCATTGTAAATTTCCAAAAATTTTTCAAAAAATTTTTTAAAAAAAATTAGACCTCATATCTTATTGCATTTGTCATGCTAAACACGAATCTTGTAAAGATTTTGATATCTAATGACTGGTTCTCGAGATATTGCCATTTTGAAAATATCGGTAAATAGTGTTTGCAAAAAAAAAAATTGCTTATATTTATATAACTTTCAAACTATTTATCAGATTGAAACATTATGAATGGGGCAAATAAAGTCAATGATATAAGCTTTCAAAATAGCTAGTTTGGAGTGACCCTATTGCAATACAGCGTGAGTTACAAAGTGCCAAAGTTGACCACCCTGAGATTAAAAGGCTTTCGGAGCTAGTAACTTTTAAAAATATGCAAAGATTTTTAATTTTTTGTTCAGTTTTTGCAATTACCGTACTAAGGATAACAAAAACCAAAAAAAAAAAAAATTTTAAAATTTTTCCAAAAAAAATTTATTTTTATTTTCCGACAAAATATGCCAACTCTAAAAAAATATTTGTTTTTTGATATAGTAATAAATGCCATCTCTAAAAAATACGCAAACAAGTGCAAAATATGAAAATTTTTGCATAGGTAAAAATTGTTTAGAATATTTAAACCATCTTGTGGAAGGTACATTGTTTATTTTTGCAATAATATGCGAAATAACTAGTTTTTTAGCTCTCCTGAACAGTAAGCTTTTTCGAGTTGGCATTTATTGAATATAGTTCGACGATATGCAATATGTTTATGTTATAAAATGCAGATTTTGGGAGAAGAAATGAGAGAGTATATATTGGCTACCATCGTTATGCTTTGGCATCTACAGATAGATAGATCTGAGGTTATTTTGATACATGGGACCAATTCTTGAATTAACAGTTGTTTTTCCGGATCCTTTGGCTACGGATAACAATCTAGTCTCGGTGACATAAATATAGGGGAAGATGTTTTTTTATGCAATAAGAAATGTTTCCTGCACCAGTTTCAGATGCGAAAACAGTGAACTTGAAGGCCTACATGACCAAAGGTTAACCAATCCCTCTCTTACTCTTCTTATGTCGTTTTTGCCAATACTCGACTTAAGCTGTTGATTCTAGTTGGTTAGTGCAAAAAATTCCTCGTCATTTTCTTGAAATACTACATTCTTAAGGCAACGAATACATGGAGCTATTTCAATACTCGAAGTTCTGAAAGTTTTTGTCGACCTATGTAGGCCTCTGAACTCAATCACAACCAAACTTTTAGTTGATTATTGCAAGGAAGAACTGTTCGAGCTGGTTGAACTGTCCACAATTACTCTAGAATATGGCAATTTACGTCAGTACACAAAGATTCGGAAGTTCGTTACGACAGGCTTTGCTTTAGTCTTCGTTTACAGCGACTGTCACTACTCCCAACAAAACTATCTTAAATGGTTTCTACGACCTACCTTTAAGTTTTGAAATGTCTGCCAACGAAAGTGTGGTTGAGTACCTCATGAAACTTTTAAAATATTTAATTTAAACATTCGACAGAGATCATGCAGCTGCCTAGATCCCATTGAAGCAATGGCATAAAGGAAGAAAAAGTGTGTGATACCCTGTGAGTAAGAGAACCGATTCTGAACTGATCTAAAGTGACAAGGACAGGTCCCAGACCAGAACTATTCCTTTTAGGCGACCTATAACTCTTACATGGCTATGTCCTAGAACGGGGTTCATTGATACCTAGTGACATGTAACAGAACTAATCTCAAAAAACATGTCGCAGATTTTACCCTAAGGAACATGTCACGAAACTAGCACTAATGGACATGTCACTGAACTAACCCCAAACTGAACCTTAACTGGTTCACCAGTCACGGGATTAGTTCTTTTCAATTAATTTTTCCTTTTTCACTTACAGCATATGCGCCCATATACCAGTTTGGACATTAGTCCTATTTTAACCAGTCACAGGATAGACACTTTTAGATCAATTTGGTTCATCTTTACTCACAGAGTAGTTTCCCACTCCTTATCATTCGTCAAGTCATTTGGCGGTCCTTTTTAGTCGCTTATTGTGTTTCCCTATGAGCATTGGCGTATACAGGGGGGGGCCCAACAACAACAACAAAAAAATATTTTTTTTATATGTATTGGAAAACACGAATCTCACGAAAAAAACAACAAAATTTTTTTCGTTGTTGTTGTTGGGCCCTGAAAAAACAGTCCTGCATACGCCGTTGCCTATGAGACAGTGCCCGTCTTCTACAGTAACCGCCAACGATATATCTTCTCTTGAGAGCGATAACAGCGCACTTAACGATTTTTAAAAACAGCATGCCAAATCTGTCTTTTATATCTTAAGACAATCTTACCACACCATCTTTTTCAGTTGGTTAGTGCTATAAAAACTGTTCAAGCTAGGTTGACTGTCGCGATTTTTCTTGTATGAGTCTCGGCCAGAGAAACTACGGTAATGAACTGGCAAACGAATTCGGGAAGGCAGAATTTGCTTTGAATATCTTCGTCTACGACTTGTGTCAACACTCTGCTCGGAACTAATTTGGGTTTTTCCAGCAATGAATAGATGGCTCAATTTGTGTGGTCCTGGTATTTTGTCGGTTTTTATGTAATATTTACACACAGCTTTCAATCCAAATAGTTTAAGAAAGAGCTAAGAAAGCCTCTCCGAATCCAAAACCATCGGTATTTTTTTAACTGAACGGCTCGACTGCAATTTACATCGCAGCCGACTGGGAAGACTAATGCGGGGAGTTTGTTCAAAATACGGCTAGTTCGACTAAGAAACGAATTTTCTGTATCAGGGTTGCAAAAGTTTGTACAACTGTACTTTTTTTGGCACAATTCGAAGCTCAAAAGTACAATGGTACGCCAATGACTCATTTGGTACAAATTTAAAACTTTCTCTGTCAACGTTTTTTTTGAACCCCCACTTACAATAAGTTATATGAGGAATTAGAGTGATATTTTTTTACAACTTTTGATTTTCCTAAGTGTTCGGGCAAATTTCAATTCTACTAGACTTAAAAATGATGTGGTACAAACTTGAGGTCAATCGGATTCAATTAACCCGTGGCACCGGCGACCATATGGATTGTGTTTTTTTAAAAAATGTCTTGCGATACACCATCAATTATTTTGATGAGCTGAACACGAATATAACAAAATTTATCGCTATTTAAAATTTGGAAAAAATGGAAGATTTTCTGCGATCAAGAAAGTAAAAAACTTCATTATTTTTTTTTATCCTTTCATAGAGCGTGGTGCCCTTCGATCAAAGTTTTGATTTTGGAAAATTTTCCCCAAAAACTCTAAGCTTTGATCGAGGGGCGCCATGAGTAAAATGGTCTGATTTGGTTCAAATTAGGTTTAAATGAAATTTTGTCTTCAGCTTTATGTCAACAGATATAATAGCCAATAGTCCTGAACCCAGAAAAAACCGCCATTTTTTTAAATTTCAAATCGCGGTATCTCGAAAACCGCTTGACCAATTTAAAGTAGTAAAATTAAAATTAATGTATCGTAAGATATCTTTTTTAGTTTAAAATTTCCAAAAAAAAAAACATTTTGCTGGATATTTTTCAAAAGTCAGAAACTTTGATCGAAGGGCGGTTTAGGTTAAAATGATCAGATTTGGCTCAAATTAAGTTTAAATTAAAGACGGTCTCAATCTCTATGAAAGGAAAAAAGTTTGAGATTTTTAAAAAAAAAATTAGCAAAATTAAAACCAACACCCACAACGATTTCGTCCATGTAAATCTACCGAATATTTGATATCTTGATTCAAGAGAAAACTTTGTAAGAATGCAAATTTCAAAATACATGTGTCACCTTAATGAAAACATGTAGCACAGCATCCAATATATTTTCATAAGAAAATTTTGCCATAAGGCATTTTTTTAATAATATGAATGAAACATCCAGCATTCATGTTCCATAGTAAGTATGTTGAACATGTTTAATATTGAGTTTTTTGCCTTTAAGCTTATGAAAATTGGTAACAGATCCTTCGGTAAGTTAGTGTATATTTTCTTCTTCCTCCATTTTGTATTTTTTTGTTTTTCCTACATTTGATATGGTGAAATTTGCATAAATATAATTATAATAAAAAATTATACTTGCACACACATCCACAGACATTTGAAAACATTAAATAAAATTAAAAACAAAATTCATATGGAAAATGAGATTATTGTTAAAAATGCAAATATGTATTCGGATACGGAAAAAGCAAATAATGTTAAATAATGGTTTCGCATACATCTTAAATATCACATACATACCTACGTACATATTATTAATACTATTAAAATGCATGAACACAAAAAGTTTTATTAATGTTCATGAGATTGTGGAGTTACGATACAGTACAGTGAATGTTTAAAAAAAGAGTCAATAAATATGACGAAATTTAAATTAAAAATTATATTCATAAAATTTATTTTTTTTGCTTCGATGCATTACACTACTGAACATTTAAAAAGCACAGTTAATTGCAATTGTTCTAGTGCTCACATATCTGGTCTCCAAACTTTTCCATCACATTAGTTTTTGAGAGAATTGAGGTCAAAGTTAAGAACAAAATTTTTGTTTTGAAAATTGTTGATAACTCATAACGGATAAACCCGAAGTGATAGCGACTAAAAAAAGTCGAGGATGAAGCAGAACTCATTTGGTCAGTCGCCTTAAGGCCCCAACTGTCCATCACATAAAAAAAACTTTATGCGAATGAAACGCCACCTTATACAGGACGAAAATAAAGAGCACAGACACACCACTATTATCAAATTTGGTAAAAATATTTTCCAGATGATTATGAACAAATTTTTTTCTTCTTTTTGCTAAATTAGATGTAGTTTGCGTTTGATCGCTGTTTAAAGATGTGATTTTTCTCTAATTCGAAGATTCCATTTGTAGTTCGAAGATTCCATTTGTAATTAGAATACTGCAATTGTAATTCGAAGATTCCAATTGTAATTCCTAAAAGATCAATTGTAATTCGAAAAAGATCAATTGTAATTTGTAAAAGATCAATTGTTATTTGAAAAAGATCAATTGTAATTCGTAAAAGATCAATTGAACAGTTCATGCGAATAAGGACGAATAGACCACTTTTTCGCAATCACGTTTTTTGGCATAAATGCATTTTATTAGCAGAGCCCTATAATCCTATGCAGAAATTTTGGGGAAATTTTGACTTTTAAAGCTAAAAAAATCACTTTGAAAGTGCAATATTTCGTATATTTTTATATTTTTGTTTAAATTGGGAGTGAACTAACGCACAATTTTGATTAAATACAACACAAAAACATACAAAAATTTTACTTTCGGTAACAATGCATTGCAATGTGTTAAAAGAACATTACGAGGAACAAACCACACTTATTATATTGGCAAAAAAATTTACCGTTCTTGAGTTATAGGACTTTAAAGTGTGGAAAGCAAAAAGGGCGAATATCCATCCTTAACAAAATACTACTAAGTATTATATAAAAATTATTTAGCTGCGAGTTTAAAATTTTGAAAAAAGTGTATCCTTGAAGTCGTTAAAGTGTTACAAACAAATACCAACCATAGTTCGTCAAGTTTTGCAAGTCTCATGAAAATGTAGTCTAAATCTGCTGCAAAATAACACATTTTTCTTCAAATTTCAATACATTTTTTTGGATATTCGCCCTTTTTCCATTTAAGCAAAAATTAAAGTACAATTTTTGGCAAGTTCTCTTTCGAATACCTTACTAAAATTTTGTATATAGGTAGATGTGACTTAGATCTTTAATCTAATACCAAAAAGTTGACAAAAATATTATTTTTTAACCGTTTCATGCGTCTTTATTGTCCCCTGTAAAATTCTACAAATGGTCTATTCGTCTTTATTCGCATGAACTGTTCAATTGTAAAAAGATCAATTTTAATTCGTAAAAAAATCAATTGTAATTCATAAAAGATCAATTGTTATTCGTAAAAGATCAATTGAAATTTTAAAAAGATCAATTGAAGGGCTTATTGTAAAAACTCGATAAGCAACATTTCATTTTATGATGGTTTTTGCCTTAAAACTTTTGAAATTATGTTGAAAATAGATGTTTTGAAGAAATTTCATACTCAAGACACTTGTACGAAGGGTTTAAGAAAAAATCTGCCAAAAATCTGTCAATGGAACATCAGTAGAATACTAAAAACACCAAAAAAAGATTCCATCTACATATAAATGGAATCTTCGAATTGCAAATGGAATCTTCGAATTACAAGTAGAATCTTCGAATTACAATTGAACTTTAAGAATTACATCTGTAAATGATATAAAGATTTGGTGGAAAACATTGAATATTTTTTAAAACCAAAATAAATCGAAAACATTTTTTTGAAATCATTTTTAATGAAATTCTTTACTCTAACTAAAACTCAAAAAAAAAATATTGTGTTCAGGATTTAGAAAACTTTCAAAAAAATGTTTAGTACTTAAAGCTTTCAATGAATTTTTTTGCTACAAAATGCAAGAAAAAAAATTTGTTTTGGGACCTCGAGCAATTTTCGGTACTTGAAAATTTTTCCAATTTTATTTATTTTTTTTTTCAAAAAAATATTCTGGACTTAAATTTTTTTTTCAAAATTTGTCAAAAAACGTTTTTTTCGAAAATCCGAGTTCTTACTCCAAAACAAAGACACTAAAAAAGACGTTTTATACGGGAATTTGGATGAACACGCTGAAAATAATAACAAACAGTAAAATTTCTGCGTCATTTGATAAATTGATAAATTCATTAAATTTCTAAAATTTAACTAATACACGCATATATTTCAGCAGACTCACTTACACTCTCACGTTTTTTGTATTTACTTAGAAATAAGTAGACACAAATAAAATTGAAGAAAGGTGCGTAAACTTAGGTGTATTTTAGTGAATGGTTTTTGTAACAGTCTTACAAAAATCAAACAATTTAAATCCAATGTAATTTTCTGCACTGAAGACGTAGAGGTGGCTACAGAAACCATGGTCTGGAATAAATCCACATTAAAAATAACCTTTAGAAATAAAATGTTTTCTTCTTCAATCACAAACCCTTAATAACGCCGATAAAAACACTAAAATACAGAGCTATTTCGAGTCTGTTGCTTCAAAACCCCAAATTTTTTATTAGTAGCCTCTTTTAACTTATATGAATTTGTTTATTTACACTGAAATTTTATTCTAACCCCATTTCGGATTTACCACATTTTCTGCTAAAATGACAATTTTATGATTTAGCAGATTATGGTCTGCATGACCTGCAAGCGGGCTGTTGGTGGCAATTGGTTATTTAAAGGTGCCAATTCCTCGCCTTGGCGTTCCGAGTATCGTGTGCACTCAGAACTTGTTTGGAGTCCTACGCCACACAGAAAAAACGGAAAATGAATTTCAATCACGAAAACGCGGTTTCAGTAAGTTTTTTTATTGAAACTTCTTTTATAAAGAAAATTCTTTTACCAACCACTAAATTAATAGGTGATTAATTGAATATTTTTTTTCAATCAAGCAATTTTTGATTTTGATCTCAAATTCGATCAATTTTTTTTTTTGTAATCAATTAAAATAATGGTTGATTTAACGATTTATTATTATTTTATTTTTTGCTTTCCAATATGTTGCCAACAATAAATAAATAAAACCCGAATATTTTGTATATTTTTTCAATTAATGTATTAAAATAAATAAAAGCGAAAAAATTGGTATGGTGAAAAATTGTAGTTTGACAGTAAAAGAAATTACCAAAAAATTTTATCAACACAGTGATAGATTTATTTAAATTTTGTTGATCAATTGAAAATTAATTGAACATTTTTAGACAATAATTTTTTGTGTGCACCCTAGAACTCTCTGAGACTCTCCACCATAGGGGTGAAACGAATAAGTTTCTCTCATGTGTATGTATTAGTGGCAGCACGCGCATGTAACTTTTGACGTTTCATACAAAACATAAACAAACAACGAAAATACAGATGTAAAAGCTCACACGTACAGGCACACGTATTCTAGGCAGAGAAGTAAATTTAGTAGTATTTTGTATGCGTCCATATTGAAAGTACCAAAATAAGCACCCGTGTTGCATGTCTATATGGTCTGTGCTCTCCACCCTGAAACTCTGATGGTCCGCGACTGTATTAACGGCTGTTCTACGGAACTTTCCATTATCTGCGACCTGTGAATTAGTGAAATCGTTCAATTGTTAACATATATACGCCCATTTTACTCAAATTTGGTTTGTAAGATTTTTTTACATTAATTAAAGATCTGACCAATCATGGATCTAATCGGTACATGTTTAGAATGAAGACCTTTTTTTCAACAAGCACTATATGGCCGGTCTTCACCGACCATAATATCCTTACTTGCTTTTTTATGATTGCTAACTTAAATACAATTTTTGCAGTAGTTATAGCTGGCAAAACTCTCAACTAAAGATTTTGTTTGATTGTTCTAAAAAGAACATGCAGTTGATGTCTATAAATTAATTAAAACAAATACCTTTAAAGTTATGTTTACACTATACCACTGATTCAGTGCCACTGACAAGGAAGGTCTTTCACAGGGCATTCACCGATTGTCCTGAAACTTGATTACGGGAATGAGGGGGAAAAATAAGAGTTACCTTGCTCCCCTCTTTCCTTTATTCATGTTTCAGGACAATCGGTGGGTGCCCTGTGAAAGACCTTCCTTGTGAGTCGTATAAATTTTATGAAAATGCACGATTTTTTGTAGCATAATTTAAGGCATGTAGTAAAAATATGATTGTTGTTAAAAAGTGACAAAATACTCTACATATTGCTAAACTTATAAACAAATATAACAATTTATTTAATCTTAATTCAAGAAAATTATTTTTTTTTTCTTGAAAATTATTCTATGAGAATATCATAGTTTTAATTAGTAAAGGAAATAATGACCTCGAGCTACACGCAGAAAAGAGATATGATTGTGGCAACCATAATTTAAGAGCGTCATATTATGATAAAAAATTTTATCATAACTTGTTTGTAGCCACCAAACCATTTTTGCAGCAATCATGTTATGATCCTAAATATTCGAAAAATTATAATTTAGAACCATAATATGATTGCTACAAAAATTTTATGATTGCTATAAACATATTATGATAAAATTTTCAATCATAATATGACGCTCTATTTTTTATGGTTGCGACAATCATATCTCTTCTCTGAGTGTAGAAAAAACAAACAACTCAGTGATATAGTGTAAACACAGCTTAACCAACACTTACAATTTTTTTACAATTAGTTTAAAATAAAAATTTATATTAATAAATATGTACATACGTCAAGTAAAACATTTTTATTACATCATCATACACTAAATTTAATTTTATATATTAATTAGGACTTTACGTTGAACAGCAGGTAAACGATATTCTGATCTTCATTAAGAATGTCAAGAGGGAAAGAGAGATACATATTCATAAGTTGGATTAAGTTAAAATTTAACTGCTGTGTTACTTGTGTCGTATCTTTGAGAATGTTTATGTGATGGCAATAAATTCTGTCAAAAAGTCAACTTCATCTTGTTTCTTTCTATGTACACTAAACGCATATGCTTAGTATACCTGGCTGACTAACGAACCTCTCTTAGTCTGCAATATAGACAGACGACCGATCGGTCAATATGGTCATATACAAAGAATCTGTATGAATGCTTGTTTTACACAAAAAAAATTACTGCTGTTTTTTTGCTGTCAGATATTTATGGAATTTTGTTGTTGGTATCAAAGAACGGTTCACTCAAAATATGGTTATAGGTTAGGTTATTGAAAATGGTGACGTATTAATAATTAGAACCAATCGAGGCCGTATATATCTAATGTAATTCCTTTGTTTTGCTTTCTTTTTTACATTTTCCGCCAATTGAATTCCCACAATTCAGTATATCGGACCAATTTTCAGTAATAACAGCTAACGTCGAACGTGTTTGTTCTGTTCAGGCTCTCAAGCACTCTTCCCTAAATCATGAGATTGCAGATTGCCGGGAAACAATACATATACCGTCTTTCCATCTCAAGGTACACTACATATCCTGGAGTGGGAATAACCCTTTTTTGCTCTTATGGCCCACAGTTTGAATACGACTCATATGGGTCCAAGGGCACAGAGATATTCCAGGGAATTGCAAAGCTGATGATCTTGCAAGACTGGGAACTGCCTTACTGGTTCCAAAGGAATTGAAACGTGTGTTGGTATGTCTCTTGAAAATTGCAAGCAACGGAGACTTATCAGAGATGGGCACATGGATGGACGTGTTAGATTACGCGAGAGATTTGGCTTTCTCTTAATCATAAGCGCACAAGTGAGCTGATATTGCTTCTTAGCACTGCCTTATAGGAAAACACGCTGAGCGGTTTAATGTGCCGATGAAGAGATATGGAAAGTATAGAACACTTTATCTGCCGTTGCCAGGCACTTTCTGGTCAGATACTTGCTTCACTGGGACATAGGATGCGCCACGATCTTTCCCATTTCTCGGATGTTAAAATTCAATATCTTAGAAGTTGGATATAAAGCTCAAATTGGTTTAACGGCCGGGTCTGAGGGTCTAGTCCCTGCCGTTAAACCAACTTTTGAAATTCAGCATAGAATTAATAAAGTTGCGGCTACTTTCCAACTTACCAGAGAACTGTTGCAAAATAGACCGAGACCCTTGGTGGGACCTACAAAACCACTCTTATAAGCTATCACGAAATCAACTTACCTGCTGAGAACATATTTAAATTGCACCACACCTCTAAATGGCGGATTTCTTTGCTGTAGCTGCAAGACTTATCAGTTGCAAACCCAGTATTGCAACCAGGTTCCACGTCAGTTTACATTTCAATAATAATCTCATCTACGTAAAGCGAATAAATAAAACAAGGTCCGTCTTCACAGAATAAACTCCAAGCCTTTGTTGGTTGAACACTGTTTTATTTTTCTAAGTGTATGATGCATTACCGAAAGCTGAATTTTTTTCTCCCGTGTTTATGTCACCCCAACTAAATTTGACATTGGCTACGTTAAGTTTTAAATCGTAAAGCTTTCGACGTTAAATTTGCAATTCGATATTTATTTTTGAAGGGCTTATTGTAAAAACTCGATAAGCCAAATTTAATTTTATGGAAGTTTTTGCCTTAAAACTTTTGAAATAATCCCAGCAAAACTTTGGTAATGGGTAGTGATTATATAACACATTACCAGGTAATGCATATAACTTATTTGTAGCATTATTTTATGATGTCTTACCAAACATTTGTTCCACAACGTATTATTTTCAAGTGAAAAATAATGCATTACTAATAATTTGCTACGTAATGCATGATTATTGGAAAAAATGTATTTCATATTTGTTATTTCTAAATATTAAATCATGGATGACTTATAATTGGTTACATTATGTATTATTTGAAAGTTTGAAATAATGTATTATTTATAATTGGATGCATAATGCATTACAATAACATAAAAAATAATTATTTTATAAAAAAATGCATAAGGTTAAACTACACTCAAAATAATTCTACAGTAAAAGGTTTAGTAAGTGATATTGTACCAAAATCTACTAATTGGTTACTAATTTTAGTATCTTCAAAGTACTAACATTAGTAATTTTTACTGATTATGACTAATATTAGTTAAAAATTTTAGTATTGGTTACCAATTTCTGCACTAGGTCCTTTTGGACTAAAATTAGTTAAATTTTTAGTATTAAATACCCACGTTTTTTTTTGGGTGTAGAGATGGGCTCACGGCAGGAAATTTCTAACGACACACACCCACGAGCATATTTTATCAACTTACACTCACTTACAATCACGTGAGTAAATTTAATACAAAATTGCTTTTTCACTACTCGTTACACCTTATATATTATCTTCTGGTATGCTATATTATTTCATTTCTCGTAACCTATAAAATATCAGATATTTTACACCTTATTCCTATTCTTCGTTATAAATTTATGACTTATTTTATACCTTACTGGTATTCTTTGTGATAATGTGGATGCATTACTTTGAGTCTCATCGCCTGTTAAAATCATCAATGCTGCAATGTATAAAATAAGAGATCCTATACCTTATTTTATACCTTATTTGGTAATCTAAGTTTTGCTGGGATGTAGAAAATATAACATTTGTAGAATTTTCACACTTAGGATAATTGTACGAAGGGTTAAAGCCAGACTTCTGCCACAAATCTGTCAGTAGAATGCAAAAAACCAACAAATTAAATGTTGCTTATTAAGTTTTTGCAGTAAGCCTTTAAATTGTATGGGTTTTGCCAACATATTGTGAATGCCTTCCCGATATTGTAAAAAAAGTGCTGCCAAGTTTATTTTGATCGTTTTTTCGTACTTATGGGAAAGGGATGAAAAATTTAGAACTTTAGTCCTTTTTTTCTTAATATTTCAACTATTGGAACTACAGATTTCGTAATTAATTCGTGGAGTAGTAATGACTTAATTTGGAATTATTTATTTTGTTAGCCCTTTTTAGCTTAGGAGCAATAGGACAAATTATGAAGGGAACCACCATGGGCCTTATGACCTCCTAAACTATTTTCATTTCATAAAATAAATACATTCACAGTTTTTGTAGTCTTCAAAAAAATCCGCCATTGATCAAATTAGATACATATTTAGTACCGTCATATTTGAAAAACTACTATTTTTGTTAAGTTTCATTATATTTACTTTACCAACCCTGATATAAGATCCCGTTCGTGCCGTCTCGACTGATGCGTTTATGGATGTTGGTTACAAGATACACTCTAAAAAAATGAGTATAGTTTCCTTTTATAAATTAGAATTACGCACCTTGTGTAAATTTACCCAATTTATAGTAGGAAACTGAAATCATTTTATTTAGAGTGAACATTTGTTGGTGCTGTTTATCTGAGTTATAGAGTAAGGCAATTAATGGCGTTTGAAAAAGAAGTAAACAAAAAAATATGGTATTGTTTACGAAACAAATCACAAATCGAAATCTAAGCGAAATGGAAGATACCAGTTATTCAGTGAGAATGCAGATTGTTTTTTAAATTTCTTTGTTTTACGTTTGAACTTTAGTGTTTTATTACCAGATTTTTCCAATTATTGTTTGTGATGCCAGATCTACAAATCGGTCGATTCCTTACTCTAAACTCTGTTGTTTATTTTAATAGGATTGACATAAGATATTCGTTTTAATTCATTACGATTTTATCACAAAATTTAAAAATCTTTGCAGCCAAGTGAATAATTCATTTCATATCGTTTTGAAGTTGCGACGGAAACCTGTACTGTTTATTACCACCATGTATAATAGTGACAATTCCAATAAAGTCACGTAGACAGCTTCATATCCTTGTTTCATTGAATCCATATTTCGTTTGAACCTTTCATTTTACTTACATAAATATATCATTCATTTGTTTCTTAATTTAAAAATATTGCAGTTGTTTTTCGTTACCGACCACATGTTGTCTTAGTTCGAAATGAATAATTCAGAAAAGATTTTATGTTGGCTTGCTCTAATTATGCAGCTGACCGTAGTATAATCACAAACGTTATTGGTTCATGAGAGAATTTTTTGTAAAACTCGAAACAAAAGAAGATGTAGTTAAAAGGCGTGGTTGAAAGACAAAAACCAAAAACGTTATTAAGAAACTCTGTCACTAACTGGTCGTTTTGTTTCGGTTTCATTTAAAAATACGCGCCATTATCATAATTAAGATGAGTTCATAAATCTTTTTTATTTCAATTTTTAATGGCGGACTTTTTTTAAATAATGTCATAAATTTTTTAAATGTCTGTGTTTTTTTTGTTGTTTCTCTCGCATGATTGTTATTTGTGTCTTGTTGTTTAAATTGAATATTTTATTTAGGACCTCCCAGTAGGTGCACTCAAAATAATAACTCTGTTAAATTACAGAGATACTCTGCTGAGCCAGCAGAAAATACCATAGATTTCCAACCAGCAAGATTTTTTGTTATTTTACGAAGAAAACTCTGTAAAATGGTTTGGACAAAAAAAAAAACTGTAAAATTACATAGTTTCTAGTAAAATATTAGTTAAATGGGATCACAATTTTACAGAGAAGTACTCTGTAATTTTACATATATTTATAAAAACTTTGTAAAATTATTTCGTCAAAAAAAAAATTTTAAATTTACAGAATTATCTGTAAAATGTTGGTACGTGACCAGAAGTTTTTCAAAAACTTCTGAAAATTTACAAAAATTTTGTTAAATTTATTTGATTTTAAACTGGAACACATGAAATAATTGGGAACAAAATGAACTCCAGAACTTCCCTGCTTTAAAAACATTAACAGGCTGACAAGCCAATAAAATTATTCTTTGCGGGTTACAAATATTTTAAATTATTAAAGCTCACATATTCAGTGACGCATTTAAGCGGTAGATGTTCACCGAGGTTTTTATAAATTAATAAATGATGATTTGAGCAGGGGCTATTTTTAATTGTGTTTTTTTATTAGTACTTTCATAATTTAAATGAGCCTGATTAAATGCGTTTCCCACTTTAATGGTGCGAACGCGAAACGTTATATTTTAATTTCTTGTTAAGTTCACTTTTTAAGTGGCAACTATAAGAATTCTTATTAATTTTCTTCGACTGTAATGTGCAAAAAGCATGGATAAGTACTAAATTGACACAAAAAAAAGCAATTGCCATCATTTAAAGCGCCCGCTTAAATGTTTCGCTCGCGAATGTTTAACTCGCCAGATGTTCTCACGGTTTATTTTTTATAAACTTATTTTAAGTGCCACATTTGAACGGGATCATTTTAATAAACACTTTTATAAAATTAAAGGGATCGCTTAAGAATGCCTTGACTTTCTTATATATTTCTTTAATGTGCTTGACATGGCTTTAACACAACTGTCACTATTTTATTTCTGATCAATTTATCCTTTTTTAATGTGCAAGTAGTGTTGACAATTGGGAAATACCATCGTGTAAATTTGCCCGCTTTAATGCTTCCAAAATGTAAATTTTTTTTTTTTTTTTTTTAAATTACGAGTTTTTTACGAATACCTCCAATTTTACACGACATCTTCGTAAAATTTTCCAGCTTTTATTGTAACTTAAGACTCTTTTTAAAGAAGGGTTTAAATATTTGGAAGTTTTTTGAAGAGATTTTTATTTGAAAATGAGTAAAATTACAGATGAAACTTAGTATTTTGGTTACGAGAAAAAACGAAGTATTTTTTTTTTTTAAATCTGTATTTTAACAAAAAAAAACTCCTAATTATTATCTGTAAAATAGACATTAGAAGTTAAAAGTAAAATTACAGACAAAATTTGGTTTTTCGGTCACAAGAAAATACAAAGTATTTTCTTAAAATCTGTATTTCGGCAGATAACTTTGTCAAATATCTGTCGAATTGAGATTACAGTCATTTTGCAGAGTATTTAACAGAGTAATTATTTTGAGTGTGGAAGAGTTTCATTGTTACTAATTAATGATAAAAACTCAATTAATATTTTCATAATAAAAAAAACTGTGAACTGAGATAAAAGTTTTTTGTATACACAACTGGAAAAACCTTATTGTTAGTCGATTTGTGCATACTTAAGATTCTGATTTTACTTAAAGGTAAGTAAGTTGTTCGGTTTTCACGTGAAAATCTGTCACATTCCATATAAAAATTATACTCGGTCAAGACCGACCATATAATACCCTACACCAGTGTTTTCCGGAAAATGGGTCCCAAGTTCAATTTAATTAGTGTTTTCTACAGATACGCAAAACAAACTTGATAGAAATTGGATTCTTTTTGTTTGCTGCCGATTAAACTGAATATTTGGCGAAATTTTTATATGGGGACTGAGATCAAAAATGGTCTAATTATAATCAGATTTGATTAGGTTACCAAAGCAAAGACTATCAATACTTAAAGATATGTGAAGTCTCCCTTCTTCTGTTAAACCCTCTCTTAAATTCCCTTTGCTAAGTCCGCCATCGAACTGGACCTTTGATCAAACCAAAAAAAATCCCTTAAGTTTGATATAAACAAAAAAAAAGTGTTGCAGTTTGGCGATTTTCAGGCTAAAGCTAGCGTTTTTTTTTTATCTAGCTGTAAAAAAAGTTTTTTTTTTGTGGATTATCGGGAAATCCAATGACTTTTTATTTGCTGACAATTTGTTTTAAATACTTTTAAATGTATTTCTTAAATAATATTAACATAAAAATTATAAATTGATACATTTTTTTAAAATTTCTTAAGCGCTTTTTCGATATAAAAAGTTAGCATTATTTGTCAAACCAACAATGTTAATTTAACATTATCGTATTTTCCTCGTCTAACAGCTTTCGTTCCTTCTGTTATCAAGTTCCAAAATTTTAAGAGTGGGAGACAAAGAGCTTGACCAAAGTACACGTTTACCACCTACAAACAAATATTTTAATCAATATTTCCATTTTTATTAATTTTGAGAGATTTATGGGAATATCGTGAGGGTGGTTTATATGGGGGGTACATGTAGAACTGCACTCAAAATATTTTGTAGACAAAAACAAATGAAAAACATATTTAAAACAAGTGATGATACATTTGAAAACTATCCCAGTAATTATAACTGAATTTTTATTTAGTTCGGTTTGAGTCCATATTCATTATTTCTGAGAAATAATAATTGTTGTACAATGAGAAAATCTGAAAAAAAAAAATCAAGTGACAACACAGGCTAAGTGAAGATGTCGACAGCTTTCGGAAGATGCCACCCTTCCATCATCAGCACTCCTTCGATTGCTACACACTTAATGTGTGTCAGATTAAAATTAGCCATTTAAATGAAACTTTTGAACAAATTAAATACGGGAATTACTCCTCTTTGTGTTGAATAACCCGTATTCACCATCATTCGTGCACTCAAAATAAATTCTCTGTCCAATCAGCAGAAAAATCTGCTGAAAATACACCCATTTTGAGCCATATGAGAAATCTGCTGATTTTAGCAGACACGTTTTGCTAAATATCTGTCATAAGAGGTGAATAAATATAACAAGAAAAAAAAAAAACATACGCCGCCAGCCAGCATCGAACTCGCCACCTTCCGATTTGAAAGTACACTTCTTAACCACTACGCTACGGAAGCTTATACTTTTATCTGGCGTTTTAGCTACTAAACATGTGTGTTGTTCGACAGCAGAGAAATCTGATTTTAGGTGAAATATCTGCTGATTTTAGCAGAAAAATCTGCTGATTTTAGCAGAACAATCTGCTGATTTCAGCAGAATAATCTGCTGATTTCAGCAGAACAATCTGCTGATTTCAGCAGAGCAATCTGCTGATTTCAGCAGAGCAATCTGCTGACAATCTGTTCTGCTTTTTTTTTATATAAAAAAATTTCTTGAAAAAATAATGAAATTCAGCAAACAAAATCAGTATAAACATAGTAAAATGTCTGTTATTTTCTTAAACTGAATGACAGAGATTTTAGTAAAAATATCCTTCTCAGCAGAACAATCTGCTAAAAGATTGCTAATTTAAATTGAAAGTCGTTTTACAGATTTTTTGACAGAATTTTTTTTTTGAGTGTGTTGTATAAATTTGACAGAAACTTAATCAATTTGTATTTTTCCCAAAATACAAAAATTTCGGGTAGTCACAAAAATTAGCACAGTCATTATAACCTGTATCACTATGTTGTAGCAGGCGCCGATCCACGGCGGTAAAAAAGAAATTCCCCCAACAAACTCAAAGCGAATTCGAATGTAAAAAAAGAAAAGAAGGAAAGAAGAGGAAAGGAGAGGGGAAAAAGAAAGTGAAATAGAAAATAAAAGGATCTTACAATTATTCTAAAAGAAAAATTTCTCCGAATGTTAGAATTTTTCTTCATGAAAAAATTTCAGAATTTTTCTATACAGATTTTTCTTTTAATTGTGCCAGCCGAATTTAGACCCAACTGCATGGTTTAACTACAACAACCGAAATTTCGGTACCGATTACTGAAATTTATTTGAACCAACAGAAGTTAAGTTGTTATAAACAAATTTCGGGTATCTGAAACGAAAATTTCGGTTGTTATTATTAAACCATGCAGTTGGCTCTAAATTCAGCTGGCACAACCAAACAGTTTTCTCTGTGTAGGAAAAACCTTAGAACTTTTCTATATGAAACAAAAGAAACATTTTCTATTGGAGAAATTTTTTATAAAAATACTAAGAATCTTAAAATTATTCAAAAAAAATCTCTCGGAATGTTAAAATTTGTCTATATGAAAAAAGTCTCGGAATATTAAAATTTTTGCTCAAAAAAATACGAGAATTTTTCTTGACAAAAAATTTGGGAACTTTTGTAGACGAAAAATTTGGGAATTTTTATACACTCTAAAAAACGCATGTAAACTTACTATTATAAATTGGGTAAATTTTTGTTGAATAGCACGCATTATGTGTTAATATAAACACTAAATGCGTATAATAAATTCAATCCAATTAAACACAGCAAATTAAAAATATTATCCGTTAATTCAAATATTTTACACACAAATGCGTAAATAAAATTGTCGAACAACATACATACACACATGTTAAATAACTAAAACGTCAGATAAAAATATAAGCTTCCGTGGCGTAGTGGCTAAGAAGTGTACTTTCAAATCGGAAGGTGTCGAGTTCGATGCTGGCTGGCGCCGAATGTTTTTTTTTTTTTTGTTTTTTTATATTTATTCACCTCTTTTTTATTTAAATTGACCACATGTGGTCAATTTATTCAATTTACACATTCAGAGTAAAATTACCCAATTTATAGTAGGAGTCCAGTTTCCTACTATAAATTGGGTAAATTTCAACAAATTTTGATTAGAGTGTAGATAAAAAATTTGGGAATTATTCTATATTTTTTGGATAGAAGGTAGGTATGTTCTGAAAACAACGTTGAGGATCAAAAACTATTGGGGGTAGTTCAATATTGCCAAATTTTGTTTGGGAAAAATCAACAGGGACTGTAAGTTATGGTGAAAAAAACGAAATTTTTCTTATTTATTTTCAAAAAAAGTACAGGAAAAATCAGATTAGCTTTTGGGCAAAAACTGATGACAATATGTTTTGCTTTTCTGAATCTTTGGACAATCTGAGTACAAAGTTCTACTTCCTTTTGCTAATAGAATCGAACCTATATAGTCAAGTTCTTGTGTTTTTTTATTGTTACACAGTGTAATCAGCATTTTAGTACCTATTTTTTTGTAAATTAGTTTTAGGTTTATTGAAAAATTAACCCATTTCCAAATATATGTTTCCCACAACAAGACTTAAAAAAACTAATATCCAATAAATATACTGTTCTTGGTGGCCATAATGTTCCATTCGAATTTACTCTACACTCAACCAAAAATCATTGTATTCCCAAAGAAAATCGTAGTAAATTCAACAGAAATCATTGTTGATTTTGACCCTACAAATATTTATGTTGATTTCAACATTAATTGTTGTCAGTTTTTGTAAAAGCTGATTAACTCGTATTTTTGTTGGTTCTATTCGTATTTTTGTTAATCATACTCGTTTTGTTTTGTATATTCATGCAATTTTATTTATTAAAATGAAATTCTTATTTGTGTTGTGAATATTCATCCTTATTTCTAAATACGCGCATCACTTCGACGTCGAATGAGTTTCACTTTCGACGACCGAGTTTCACCACATTCTACAATACTTCAGTGGTATCGGTGAAGGAATATCGATTAATTTTTGTCATCACTAGCAAAACACAAAAAAACAACAAATCATATAAAATAACATGAATTGTAAATTAATTAAAATTATATTGCGGGTCATATTTTATATTTATTTTCAATCTTACTATAATATATATAATTAAAAAATTAAGAATAAGTATTTTAAACTTCAGAAACTAAACTAAAAATCGCCATAAACAAAAATCCGTCCATGTGTGGCACAGTCCGGGAACAAATGCAGTTTGCATTTTCATGGTTATTATTCTGCCGGAGACATTTTTATTGTATAATTTATACAAAAATAAAACACTTAATTGATATTTAAAAGAAAATTCCATTAGTTTTAATGATTTAGTTAAAAAAACACAATTTTCTATAAAAACGCGCCAAAAAAGATGTCGAACAAAATTGTATGAATCTGGCGTCGAAGACGAATTGAGGAATACGTCGAATGTCGACGATAACGAAAAAACATCTGTTTTTCGTCTGTATCATCTCCAACGTATTCAGGAATACCAAAAATTACTTTCGTCGCGTTTTAAACGCGTTTATGACAACAGGAATAGCCCCGATTATTTTATTATTATTTATATGAATATTTTCACAATATTTTTTCGTGGTTTTCATTAACTCATTATTTTCACATAAACTTATTTTGTTTTTAGGTGATATTTTTTTGTTTCCTTGGACTGTGATGTATTTCGCTGTTGTTTTGCTGTCGGCAATCATTTTACGTGATTAGCTTCTGGATTTTTTATAAAGATTCCAAATCACTAATTGCTAAAAAAATTGCTTTATTAATGAATTAAATAACAAATATATTTAATTACTCATCAAATATTTTCTTTTAATTTTGTAATAAAAAAGATTTTTTTGAGAAACATCCCTTCTATACAAGACAACAAAAATTTACAAATGGCGATCAGCAAAAACAGTGTTGCACATTTCATGTACTTATATTTTATAAAATTTTTTCCAACTATGTATTTTTCAACTGTTGAATTTTGTAATTTCAACATTGATTTTTGTTAAATTCTGTAAAACTTGATCTACAATGGGTTTACTAATTTTTCTACTAAGATATTTCTATGAGTGTATGAACTGTTAACCTTATTATTAATATCATTGAACTTGCTTCAATATTAGCTTAAGCTTCAAAAATTTTCAATTACTTTGAAGAATATACTCAAAACAGTATGATTTTACAATGGTTTTTGGCTATAACTTTTTGTTTGGGTTAAAGATAAAGGTGGCGTAACAACTATTAGGTCACAGACCATGGAAATTAAATAAAACAAAAATCGCTTCGGTCGAAAATGTATCGTCGTGAAAGAGTTAGTTCTTCATATTATACCTGTCAGATTTTATAGAAACTTTCAGCTTTGATGTTGCATAAGGTGACCATACGTACTCTTTTTTAGAGGACAATACTCTTTTTTAACTGGCTGTACTCTATTAAATGTGTGTCCTCTTTCTGTCCTCTTTTTCAAATTCTGTCCTCTTTGTCCTCTTTATTTTTAAAAGCATGATCAATCTTTGTTTTTGTTTTTATAAATTAAAACAAAGTTTATTTCACGGCGGTCACCGGTTGTTACTGTCAAATCGTATGGAAAATGTCGCGCCGTGCTTATTCTGTTTATACTCCTACTGAATTTTCTTATTGTAAAAGTGGCCATACACTTGCAGTATCGTTGCACAACTTGTAGGATGGACGTGTATTAAACGGACACACCTTATGTAGGCATAAAAAAGGTTAAAGTTGTGCTTCCCTAAAAATTAACTTTGAAATTTTTTATGATGATTCCTAAAATATTTGGGTTCTAGCTAGGGATGTGCGATTAATCGAATAATTAATTTTTTGATTAATCAGTATTTTGATTAATCAATTAATCGATTAATCATACTTTATGATTAATCAGAACTATGATTAATCAAGTAATTTGAATTTTGAATATTCAAATTTGAATAATTTTATTCAATTTTGAAAAATCTTGAAAAAAACAAAAATAGAAAAATATTTTGTACAAACAAAAGCATTAATTTATTTAGATTGAAATAAAAATAGCTTTATTAAATATGTAAAAGTCCAGCGAAAGGACAAGATTGGGTCTATACATTTAAGGCAGAATGATCAGTTTTTATTTATGATCAGTTTTTATTTATTTTTCCAATTTTTATTTACAACTCATTTTAAATAATTTTAACCTAACCGAGATCTGGTAACAATGACCGTCGTCTCGTTGTAGCGAAATCGACCAAGGGTTTTGGTGGGAATCGAAACCACGACCACCTGTTTCATAGGCTAGCACGCTACCAACTAGCCTACAGGGGCCCAATATAATTATTAAAGATTAATGGTTCACTGCGACGAAAGAGCCACAGATCATGTACAATATGTTTTTGGCCCCGGCTCACTATGCTTCGACCCATGGACAAAAGTCAAAAAAAAAATTTTTGTCTCAAATTGTGTTTAAATACAGATTTTTTGAAAGATAATAAGGTATCTCAAATAAATATTAACAAAAATATTTTTTCTGATTGCTTTTGCCACCACGAGAGGGCGCTAAACTCAGAGAATTTTATGCAAAAACTACTTAACAGGAAAATGTTTTTTAGCTATTTCACAAAAATAATTCTCAAAAATCCAGTTTTTAATAAAATGGTTCGAAATTTTGTTTTAAAGTACTTTGATATATTTGTAGTAAAGCTAAAATATAAAATTTTGTATATATTTACAAAAAAAAATATTTTTTATTGCGCAGAAAAACAAGTTTTTTTGTTGAAAATCCAAAACTAACTAAAGTTTGATGGAGTGTAAAAAAAAAATATAAAAAAATAGATATTTTTTTTTTATTTGTTTGTAAGTTTAAACTCTTATCTAACAGCGTATTCAAAAATTAGCGCCTATTTTTTACCACAAATTAGAAAAAAATGCGTTTTTTTAAATGCCCAAATCCGTGATTTTTACTCAAATATCAGGCATTTAGGAGTGTTTAATATCATTGTGCAACACGATTTTATCTTTTAAAAGGGTAAAAAAGCAAAATAAATGTATATTATTAGTAGATCAAAACCCCGCAGAATTTTGAAAATTTAGCTCGAGTTTTTTTTATGGCCCACTGAAGTTTTAAATTATTTTTCAACGGAGTTCAGAATAAGTCAAAAAAAAATTATTAAATTTAATTTTGAGCTAAATGAGGTTAATAGATGTGCAACGAAATTTGATGACAGTTATTTTCTTAGAACATATTAACCCTCTATCTCCCGTTTTTAGGGGTCACTTTAGTCCCTTTTCCAAATATCGTCGTAGAACACCACTTACACTTGCTTTTAAAGGGTTAACATGTTCTAAAAATTTTTTCTGCATAGAATTTCATTGTTAGTTGTAAAAGACCAAAAATTCGTGAGATACAAGCAAAATGCGTAAAAAAGTAAAATTTTTAATTATCATATATTGTTAAAATGTGATTCACCACAATTGAAATAATTCGACAAAACATAACAAATTTACTTCTGAGCTTAATACTGTTAATAGATGTCTTCGGTAAAATTTTATGTTTTTTTTTTTTTTAAAACATATTAACCCTCTATCTCCCATTGAAAGTGGTCATTTCAGTCCCTTTTTAAAATATTCTTATAAAAAACACTTAAACGTGCGTTTAGAGTGTTAAAACATTCTACAAACATTTAGTAGATATCTTTAATCATTCCAAACCCATTTAAAAAAAATAAAGACTTCAATGGGCCATAAATAGAACTCGAGCTAAATTTTCAAAACAATTCGTTTTTGGTTAACAAATGGTATAGCTTCATTTTTTGTTTTGTCCAATTTAAGATACACTCTGTGACCTCAAATTTGTTGCACAGTGTATTCTACTGAAGCTTATGTTAAATAACTCTTTAATTATAAATTATATTCAAGAAACATTAAAAAAGTAAGGTAGTATTACGCTTTAACCTTTAAACGCTCGTTTTATTAAATTTTATAAAAATATTTAAAATAAGGACTAAAATGACCCATTAAAATGGGAGATTGAGGGTTAATGTGTTCTAACAAAAGAACCGCCATTAAATTTCACTGAAAACATCTTAAGATATTTTTTATCTCAGTAGTATTTTTAGTACATTTTTTCGACCTATTTCAGTTTACTTTGGTAAAAGCTATTTAACAATATATGATACCTTACAATTTAACTTTTTAAAGCATTTTGATTATATCGCACGATGTTTTGGTATTTGACAACCCCTAGTGAAATTTGATGCTTAACATTTTTGTAGAACATTTTAACTATTGAAACGCAAATTTTAGTGTTCTTCTATGAGGATATATTAAAAAAGGACAAAAATGACACCTAAAACTGGGAGATAGGGGGTTAATGTATTCTAAAAAAAGAACCGCCATCAAATTTTACTGTAGACATGTAAAAACATTATGTAGCTCAGAAGTTGATTTAATACATTTCTTTGACCTTTTTTAGACGACTTTAAAAATAAAAATAACTTATTTTTCAAAAAAGGATGTTTTTATATTTTCCACGCTGCTAATCCGATTTTGCCCAAATTTGGCATTAATATATATCTAAGGAATATTAATTTGCTTACAAAGTTTTTTTACGATCGGACAATTTTTGTAGGTGTTATAGCGTTTCAAAGAAAAAGGATATATGGCAGGACCTTGAGTCCTTGCTCCAATTTAAGTGAAAATTTATACCCACGTTGCTAGTGGAATGTGTATCAGCATGACCACTTTTTGTAACTTTTTGTGAATTATTGAAGGTAAAATTACATTTTTCAGCTTCAGGACACATGGGAGGTAGGCGTGTCCTTGCACCGATTTTTCCAAAAATTCATATTTTTCTTAACTAATATATTTTATGTTAGCGTACCAAATCTCAAAAATATCTGACAACTCCTTCTAATTTTGTCCCTTCGTTACATGGGAACGAAGCACTGTGCGGCTGCATATATGTATGTAATGGCCCCATTATATTAATATTTAGGTCAATAAATGTTTGGAGTCATATAGGATCCACTTCTATTTACATTTAATATTTATTCGACACAAAATTTATTTAATTTTCTCAAATCTGTGGATTTTATTTAACTGTTGTGAGATTTTATAGCATCTTCTAAAAGTTACCACATTACGAAGATTTTTTTTAGATGATCTGCCTGGATCTTCTTTAATACAGAAGGGTTTATATGAATTTGGGTTAAGAATTTGGGTCCAAGTTAGTTTAAAGATTTATTAAAACGTTGAAGCTTTTAATTTTCTTAAAATATCTTTAAAAACATTTTAAAATGTATTTACAAAATTGTTCAAGCCAAAAAAATTAAAAAGCAAAACAAAAAATAACAAAATATAAACAAACAAAATTTATTCAATTATTCAAATTTTTGAATATTTAACTTTCTGATTAATCAATTAATCATGAGTTTTGATTATTCAAAATTGAAATTAATCGATTAATCATTGTTTTGATTAATCAGAATTTATGATTAATCGATTAATTGATTAATCAGAATTTTGATTAATCAGAGTGCTCGAATAATCGATTAATCGCCCATCCCTAGTTCTAGCGATAATCTATCGTGAGCTAAACCGCGTCAAAAAGGGTCCAAAACTTGAATTTTTCATTTATAAAAAAAATCGATACATTTTTTCTACATTACAAGATTTTAAAAATCTAACCACAGACTCGAGATAACGAGATGTTAGGTTTTTGATGCTTTTCAATTCAATTTTACTAAAGATTAACCTGTATTTTTTTGTTCGTTTTTAACTTCTAATACATTGTTAAAAAGGTGTTGACCACCGCTTGCTGGTACTCGCGGTCATTTATGTGAATGTAAATTTGTCTGTAAAATATGTAAAAAATGTTAAATTCTTTATGTCCTCTATTTTTATTTTCAAAATCTGATCGGAATTCTAAACAGTTATTGACTGTAATAGGCTGGAAGGAAGTGTTACGAAAAAAATACGGGCTCGTGTATGAGTTCACTTATTTCAGCAAAACATTTCCCGATACGCTATTGTCATTATTAAGCCTCACAGTCCTCCTTTACACACGGTCCAGAAGATTTAGAATAGACTTTGAAGCTCCTGCCCATATATAGGAGTTGTATTCCATTTTCGGTCGGAAATAGGTATACCGCATTACCTATAGGTGGTATAGATAGGTCGGAGATTGGACAAAGTAAAGTAGTTCGTACACCTTTTCAGAAAGCCAAGACCCTTCAACGCTTCTAAGTTATAAAAGCAATGTCCGGCATCTTAAAAAGGTTGGTTAAGTTTGTAATTGAGCGACATCAGACGGGGGAAAAAAGTTTCTTCTTGAACAACTTGGTTTTGTGTGACACCAGCCATTTCGTGATAAATGCTTTGAAATTATTTTTTTAGTAGTACTTAATGTGTGCTTAATCGTTCAATATAGTGACCGATCATTTTAGTTCATTTGAGAAAAAATATCTAGTTCGTTCACCTAGTTCAATTGCTCAATTTTTATTTACGGTCCGCAGCTCGTTAATGATTTATGTTGATCATGGTTTTCGGTCACAAGTTTATAATTGAGAATTATTAAAGTAAACTACAACATGAAAAAACATGATGACAAATGACAAGTGACATGAATAAACGACTAATCTGAAAGAAAAAAATGATTAATTGAACAATTGAGATAATTGAACGAAAATACCGAAAATAGCTGAAAGTAACGAAGTAGGTTAAGTTTTTCTGTGAAGTGATTAGTTCTGTTGATTTAAGGCTGAGTTAGGCACCCGTAACCGTAAACTAGCGTAGTGTAGAGAGTGTTTCGTTATATGAGAACAAATGAGAGCAATTATTCTTCTTTGCAGACGTCTACGTGATTTTCTATTTGATTTTGATCGCTACGTTTACGGTTACGGGTGTCTAACTAAGCCTTTATTTTGTTAATGAACGACACAAGCCTATGCTACTATTTTATCATTATTTACATTAATATTTATGGTAAATTTCAAAGTTTGTTTAAATTCTTGAAGCAGTAACCTTTTCCCTCTGGCAGTAACTTTTTCTCTTGGCCATTCACAAGTTTAACCTGCCTATGAATATAAGAAGATCTTGCAATTTAGATTCATACTTAAATTTCTCAATGAATAATATTTATTATTTTAGTCTTAAAATTTCCCCTTTTTGTAACATATTTATGTATACTGACATAATTTCATTATGATACACCAATTACCATTACCTAAGAATTGTCGTCTATTCAAGTATGTGTGTATTTGCAAACATTAATGAAAGGACAATCCTTTTTAATTATTCTGTAAGGCAAAATGAAATTTATGTCAATGGGAATTGTTATGCCGTCGGTTTTTTTTTTTGTTTTGTTTTGAAAATAATAATCATAAATATGAGTTTAACTAATCCCACAATGGACTTTTAAACAGTTTACCAAACAACAGTCAGAGTTCATACACGTTAAAAATCCTCCTTTTTTGGTCTAAAACTAAACACGAAACACATGCATGGGGAATGTGTTAGAAAATATCCATTAAATACCTTGTGATTTTATTTACGAATTACTGTTCTGGCAGATTCTGGTGCTACATAGTCCTGGAGCTGTTACAGTACCGGTGGTTGTTGAGGTTTTTCGGTCTGGATTTTATATTGTAGTTTATGTCATTAAATGTTAATTTCAGTTAAACATTGTTTGGAAAACACCTATCCTGCAAACAAAACATAAATGATAGGCTGTGTGGAAAGTTGTCGTCCTTTGGTAGAGATGTTTAAAGAAATGAATAGTGATTGAAGAGAATGTGATGTAAAAAACTGATAACAATACATACAGGGAAACCATTTTTGTTAAAATGCTCCGAAATGTTAGAATTTGAATTTTATAGAGATAAACTGTTAATTCTTAAGCGCCATTTCGATGGTTAGATAGATGTTTCTTCAATGGCAGTAGCTCTGTTGACAATTTTCGAAATATTCGATCCAGCACTTTTTGCTCTAATCCAAAAGGAAGAAGAAGGATTTATAATGCAGCCGTAGGTGTAGTACGAAGAGGACCAGTGATGCACATCGACACCATTCTCTGTATCTTAGTGATAAAGGCACAGTTCGCTTTTGTTTCTAAAGCAGGCCACCAGACAATGATTCCATACAGCAGAATTAGATGTACCACTGCTGTATACAGGGGTAACTCATGAATAGTAGTGTCAGTAATAACGAAGTCGTTATCTACAGATGGCAATCTTTTTTTGGAAAGTATTTCCGAACGATTTGGGAATAACGAAAAATAAACATTAAAAAATTTTAAAATTATGAATGAAAATTATTGTTGTGTCCCTTGAAAATAAAAAAAATACATAATAAAAAAAAGAAATGAATATAATTAAATCAAAACAACCAGCAAAATTTAATGAAAAATAAAAGGTAAACAAAATTTCCAGCTTTTCCAGATACCATTTGTAAAACTAACACCACCTTTAAAAGTCAAAAAGAATTGACTCTTGCATAGTCTTTATATATTTAAGTTTTTGGCTGTATAGACCCAATTAACGACCTTAGGGCTAAAACCCCAACGTTTTCCAATGTCCCTTTTACAGGAATATACAACAATCGTTGCTTATCGTACCCGTTCCTCAATATTACGCCTGAAACTCAACTTCCTATCTAGAAATACACCAATATACTTGGCTCCATCTGAGAAGGTGATTTTAGTGCCGTCCAGAGAAATAGGATCAAAAGCAAGAATCTTATTTTTCCTTGTAAACAAAACAAGCTCTGTGTTACTTGGATTAACTCCTAGACTACAGCCTCTTGCCCATTTAGAAAGGTCTTTCAGGGAACCCTGAAGAATGTCCCTCAATGTTGGCAGATGATTCCCCTTTACCGCTATCGCGACATCGTCAGCATATACGACAACATGACAACCACGTCCTTCTAGAGATAGCAGCATTGAATTCAGTGCCAGGTTCAAAAGAAGCGGCAAAAGAACACCTCCCTGTGGTGTGCGCATATTGACAAATCGAGATGAGACATTCAGACGTTATACGGTTATTGGCAAGTAGATTTTCCACCAGTAAAACGATCCCACGCTTTACTCCAATGACAATGCCACAATTTCCGGGTATATCAAGAAAAACCACCGCAGTGTACCCCTTTACAGAAAGCGATCTCTCGATGGTACCAAGCTGCTCATGAAGAGCAGTTTCCGTTGATCTACCCTTGCTGTATTCATGTTGCCTAGTCAAAATCAACCTCAAGCCATCACTCTAAGTAAATTTCAGTCTACACCCAAAAAAAAAACAATTGTGAAATTATTTAATTTTAGGGTATAATTTACCTAAGATTTTTCGCAGGAATCCAACTTGAAAAGTTTCTTTGCATATTACCCGAATCAACTTAGGTAAACTTACAAAATGCATTTAAGCATTATTTCAAATTTAATTTTGTTTATTTAGCCACTATATTTAAATAAATGGTACAGTTTGATTGGTCAAATAACGTATTTTTTTTAGGTTGATTTAATAGTTTTATATATCCCCTTCCATACAAAATGCTCAATATTATAAATTTTAATTACATTTATTTTTAATATTTTTTTTAATATCAAGGACAATTTTTTAATAAATATAAATACTAACAAGCTTAAAATACATACTTAAGGTGGCTTCAGACTATAATATTTGTAATAATATCTGTCAAAATTTTTTGTAAAACCTATAAAATAGTATGATGTAAACACAAATCGGTATAAAACCAAGAGAAATACGGATTGAAAAATGACAAGCGGATACGTGCCAATTTTTCTATAGAAAATTTCTGAAAGAAAATTTTTCTATGCAAAATTTCTGAAAGACAGGTTTTCAGAGAAAATTTCTAAAAGAAAATTTCTGAAAAAATTTTCATAAAAAATTTTTCACAGACAATTTGTTTTTAGAAAATTTTTTATAGAAAATTTCTCAAGGACAATTTTTCTATAGAACATTTCTGAAAGTCAATTTTTCTATAGAAAATTTCTTAAAAACAATTTTTCTATAGAAAATTTCTTAAAGACAATTTTTCTATAAAAACTTTCTCAAAGACAATTTTTAAATAGAAAATTTTTCAAATACAATTTTTGTATAGAAAATGTCTTAAAGGCATTTTTTTTTTCTATAGAAAATTTTTGGAAGACAATTTTTCATAGAAACTTTTTCAAAGACAATTTTTGTAAAGAAAATTTCTTAAAGATAATTTTTCTATAGAAAAGACAGTTTTTCTATAGAAAATTATTCTGTAAAAAATTTCGTAAAAACAACTTTTCTTTAGATATTTTTTGTTTTTTTTAGAAAGTATCTATAGAAAAATTGTCTTTCAGAAATTTTCTGTAGAAAAATTGTCTTTCAGACATTTGTAGAGAAAAATTGTCTTTAAGAAATTTTCTATGGAAAAATTGACTTTGAGAAATTTTTAAAGCAAAATTGTCTTAATACATATTTTCTATAGAAAAATTGTATGAGAAATTTTTTATAAAAAAATTGTATTTAAAAAATTTTTTATAGAAAACTTGTCTTTAAGAAATTTTCTATAGAAGAATTGTATTTCAGAAATTTTCTATAGAAAAATTGTCTTGAGAAATTTTTATACAAAAATTGTTTTTAGAGATATTTTCTATGGAAATATTGCTTGAAATTTTTTTTATAAAAAAATTGTCTTTCAAAAAATTTTCTAAAGAAAAATTGTCTTTCAGAAATTTACTATATAAAACCGTCTTTCAGAAATTTTGTATAGAGAAATTGACAATAAGAATTTTTTTATAGAAAAATTGTCTTTAGTTATTATCCATAGAAAAATTTTCTTTGAGAAATTTTTTTCTGGGAAATTTTCTATAGAAAAATTGTCCGAGAAATTTTCTATAGAACAAATGTTTTTGAGAAATTTTTAAATGTTTTAAGAAATATTTTTTTAAAAAAATGCCCAGACTCCGTCCATTTTTTCTATCGAAAATTTTTAAGTGTCTGAGACTTTTTTCTATAGAAAAAATTTCAAATCCTAAGATATTTTTAGAAATATTGTCAGATTCTTTATTTGTTCTATAGAAAAATTCTGTAATTCTGAGAATTTTTTTCTATAGAAAAATTCTCTATTTCTGAGAAATTTTTTCTATAGAAAAAGTCTTGCATTTTGAGACAATTTTTCTAAAAAAAAAGTCGTAAATTCTTAAACAATTTTTCTATAGAAAAAAATCTCAGATTCTGACACAATTTTTCTACAGAACAAATTTTAGATTCAGTGACAATTTTTCTACAGAAAAAGTCTCAGGTTCTCATACAATTTTTCTATAGAAAAAATCTTAGATTCTAAGACAATTTTTCTTTAGAAAAATTTTCAGATTCTGAGACAATTGTTCTATAGAAAGTACCATATTGTGAGACTATTTTTCTAAAGAGTTTTTTCTTTAGATACTGAATTATCACTAACCGGAATCTGCAATCAAAAACCTCAAGTCATTTTCTGGATCTGCTTTGGTGTCTACTATTGCACCAACACTGCGAACCGGAGACCAATTGTTTTATATTTTTTGTGGCGTTCCTTAAAATTTAAACTGCCTGGAGATTCCACGTAATGTATTTTTACAAGTTCCGATTAAAAGCGTGGCGGATGCCGCAAATGTTCGGATAAACCACCACCGTCTGCAACTGAAAGTTAATATTTTGGTTAATATACTTTTATCAAATATATAAACACATTATTTTTACTTACCTTTTTAATTAATTAAATTAGTTCCTCATACATATATTTTATAAAAAATTAAAGACAATTTGTTGTCAATGTGTTGTTTAGAATGTGGCATTAATATGTCGACTATATCGAATTAAATTTATTTACATTTATAAAAAAAACTTAGGTAAAAAATTCAAGTTTGTGTATGTTAAATTTAATATTGTAAACAATGCTATTTTACAAAATAAATGTCATATACAATTTAGTTAAAACTTGAGCAATTTCTTGAACACAATATAAAAAAAAATTACCTAAGTCACATTCAGTGTTGCCAGTGGATTTTTTTGAAAGTACCTACGCTTATAAAAAAAAATCTCTTTTTTCCCTACACTCGAAAAAAATTTCCCCTACAAATTATCCCTACATTAAATTATGACAAATTTCATTAAAAAATTGTTTAAGTTCCAATAATACTGTGGAACAAATTCAGGTTAGCAAAATTTATGTCGATTCTTAGAGTGAGTGGTGAAAATAGAGGCTAAATTAGAAGACCCGTATCGCGGCGTTTGTTTATGTTAGTTCGAGTTTTTTTTAATCGACCTTCGAACTTTGCAGTCAAATGCCGATTTTCAGCATATTGGTTATATAGTTTTTTGGCTATAACTCGTCGACTAATTGATATTTTTTCAATCTGTAAAAGCCAAATTAGTGCTAGAGACCTGTCCAACAATTAAAATTTAGTAAAAAATTTATTTAGAAAATTTTTGTGGTGGTTAAAAAAAAAAAATCGAATTAACATAAACAAACGCCGCGATACGGGTCTTCTAATTTATCCTCTATTTTCACCCCTCACTCTTAGAATCGACCTAACTTTTGCTTACCTGAATTTGTTCCACAGTGTAGTTTCAGATTCTTTTTTAATGAATAATATTAACAGATCATTGCCCAGCTAAATATTTGGTTACAAATAACCGGTGTGGAACAACTTATTCTCCCACAGAACCTGTTTTTTGTATAAAGATTGTCCCGAAAGTAACAGGTGGTTGTAAGCAAACAAAGAACTTGTTTTTATTATTCGGAATCCTGTCCCAAATCAGCTGATGCCAGAACCGGTTTTAAGAAATGTTCCTGGATGTTTTCGATTATTTTTCTCACAAATCTACTTTATTTTAAATCAAAAGCGTCAAAAATTATAATAAAATACTTGCGTTGTTTGATATTACTCGAAATCATGAGATTTGCTCTTTATGATACTTTTTTTCTACTTTCATGTGTTAAACGAGTAAAGTTTCCAACTATAAACAGGAAAATGTCTATTAATTTCGAGTAGATTACCGAGTTTGTTGAAATTAACCCAATTTTTTTAATAAGATTGTTCAAAAGATTTAAAAAAAATCGCATTCCAAGAGTTTGTTCTAAAACCCTCTATGAAAAGTACTGTTTTTAACTAAAATTCAAGGTTTTGGACAATTTGCTATTTACTGAAAAAATACCTACATTTGATGAAATTTTAAAAATTTGTCCGTATTTCCCTACGCTACCATTTTGAGAACAAAAATACCTACATGTAGGGATTTTTCCCTACTTCTGGCAACACTGGTCACATTAGACTGTTTAACACTAGTTATTTTTTTGGGTGTATTATGCGTTCCATTTGTTTTTAATAACAAAGAAGGCAGACTAATCGGTCCGAAATCCTTCGTAGCTGCATGGAAATTTTTCCATGCATTCTTTCATTTTAAAGGAATATACAACACGGCATGTATATGGGGCATTCCATGTGAAATCGGACACTTTGAAAAACTTTTTTTTTAGATTTTCCCAATTTGTTTACAGTTTTTAGTACCCTTCAAAAACTCCTTCGTGGTAAATTTTTAGATTTTTTTGATGACCCGTTCAAAAGATATCGAATTTTTAAAAATTGGTAGTTTGTTCCTTTACTCAAACTTCTTTTAATCATAACTTCTTCAATAATGGTCCAAATTTCAATTTTTTTTTTTCAAAATTTTTGTTTTTTTACGTACTTTCTAAAAAAAATCCCAAAAAATTCTTAAAAGCGCTCTAGTATGCGATTTTTAAGTTTTAAAATTTAAATCTCATTTTTGAAAATGTTTGTACTCTTCGATTTTTTTGAAATTTTTTTGTGTAAAACTTCTATCAATTCTACAAATTTTTTGCCCAGGAAGATCGTGGGATAACGATTATTACTATTTTTTTTAAATTTTTTGAAAAAATTTTATTGTAATTTTCCAATCTTAAAATCATTTCTACTGCTCCAATGGTGCGTCATAGAGGTGTACTTTATAAGACCGACCCCCATTAATTTTTACGTCTTAACATTTCTTTGGAACAAACTAATACCCTATCTCCAGTTTCTAAGGGGGCTCCCACACAAAACGACATTTTTTAAAATTTGTTCCAACCGCTCTAACAGCCCTAATAGTGCCCTTAGAGCAACAAAATATATGACCGACCCACAATATTTTTTTAGTCCAAACATTTTCTCTGAACACACTTACCCTCTATCTTTAACTGTTAAGGCGGTCCCCATACAATTTTTTTTATTTTTTGGAAATTTGCTTTATTTAATCAACTTCTGCCGGTCCAATGGTGTGTCTGAGAGGGGTCATTAGTGAGACCGACCCCCATTTATTTTTACCCTACAACATTTTTTTAAAACATACCTAGGCCCTATCTCCACTCCCTAAGTAGGCTCGTTTTGTGTGGGAGCCCCCTTAGAAATTGGAGATAGGGTATTAGTTTGTTCCAAAGAAATGTTAAGACGTAAAAATTAATGGGGGTCGGTCTTATAAAATACCCCTCTATGACGCACCATTGGAGCAGTAGAAATGATTTTAAGATTGGAAAATTACAATAAAATTTTTTCAAAAAATTTTAAAAAATAGTAATAATCGTTATCCCACGATCTTCCTGGGCAAAAAATTTGTAGAATTGATAGAAGTTTTACACAAAAAAATTTCAAAAAAATCGAAGAGTACAAACATTTTCAAAAATGAGATTTAAATTTTAAAACTTAAAAATTGCATACTAGAGCGCTTTTAAGAATTTTTTGGGATTTTTTTTTAGAAAGTACGTAAAAAAACAAAAATTTTGAAAAAAAAAAATTGAAATTTGGACCATTATTGAAGAAGTTATGATTAAAAGAAGTTTGAGTAAAGGAACAAACTACCAATTTTTAAAAATTCGATATCTTTTGAACGGGTCATCAAAAAAATCTGAAAATTTACCACGAAGGAGTTTTCGAAGGGTACTGAAAACTGTGAACAAATTGGGAAAATCTAAAAAAAAAGTTTTTCAAAGTGTCCGATTTCACATGGAATGCCCCATATACAAAGTGTATGCATGCCGTGTAGAGATTATACACCCAAGGGGCTATATAGTCCGACACTTGCTGCATCTCAGCTGGAATTATACCATCAGGTCCAGGGGATTATTGTTACTATATCCGGAGCAATTTCAGGTGCTTGGGCGTCAGAGCGTTCCAAAGATTGAAACGTCGTCATGGAATTGAAAATGCGTATATAAAAGGAGATCCTGCGAAATACTAAACGAGTTTAAAAAGAGCTTAATATAGGCTTCAATCGGCGTTTTTATACTTTTATTTATCACCCTGGTATGTTTTATAATGCTGGAAACTTTGAATTTTAGTTAGACTAACGACTTATTAGGCAGCCTATTACAGGAGTATGTATTTAGAAACAAATATGTTTACCAAATGAACATACATATCGTTGGCTTAGTCGGCAAACCTGTCAAGTCCAATTTTTATGGAAATTGAGTTTTTGATGTAGTATGCTAGTATAACGCAAAACACATCATTTACAAAAAACAAAATGCCGTTATGTTGTTTTTTCTTCTTGTTATGCAGTGGTAAGAAATTGTGTCAAGTCCAAAAAAAAAATAAAACATCGAAAGCCACGTGCTAAGTCCAGCTGAAAACAGCACACATTTTGTATCAACAAATTTCTTCAATAGATTTAAATTCGAGGTTTGTTTTTTTTATTAAAAGGACGCAAAAAAGCTCTTATGGAAATACATGCTTGTTTTTTTTTTTTTTTTTTGCAAAATATAACTTAAAAAGGCAAAAATTCCAAAAAAAAATTTTGCTCATAAATTTTGGTACATGATGGCATTTCCAAAGCCAGAAAAGTTAGATTTTTTATATAAAAAAACATTTTTTTTTTTCAAAATTTAATTCAATTGGTAAAATTTAGTAAAATAAAGCGCATTAAGAAAAGAAAATTTGGCTTTTTATGTGCTTCCATGGACCAAAATTTATCAGCAATAATTTTTGAAATTTTTTATTTCACAAAATTGTTTAAAGTTGTGAATAGTTGACCTTTAGTTTAGTAGTTTGTTGATTTTGTTCGGCATTAGGTCATGAGTTAATAAATTAATTAAATAAAAAATATAAACATATTTTATTTTTTTTTTTTTTAAGGGCAGTTTACACGTTAACTACCATTGACCACCCTTATCTACTATTTCCCAGTATTGGTGATACGGTTTGCCGGGTTTAAATAATTTTGTATGAAAAATTATTTGAATTTGACAATTGCTATCCTCCAGTACTGGGAAATAGTAGATAAGGGTAGTCAAGGGTAGTTAACGTGTAAATCAAGCTTTATTGTCCCAGCATTTCAGTCAACATTGCTGACCTAGGGTTCTATAGTCGAAAAGTCGAAAAGTCGATTAATCGACTTTTTGTATGAAAAGTCGAAATCGACTTTTTTGTTCTTAAAAAGTCGAAAAGTCGACTTTTGCTTTCGACTTCTTGGACTTTTTTTGACTTTTTTGACTTTATCGACTTGATTTTTTTTACTTTTGTCAGATGAAAATAATTCTGAAAAAAAAAATCAATTGAGAGCCGAGTTTAATAACAACTGAAGCTATTGGTATTTCCATATATTTTGTGTGTGAAGCAAAAATGTCAATGCCAAACTCATGAGTTAGAAAGTGTTAAGTGTAATATTTACCAATAGTTTTGATTGTTGTAAACACCTCAGTGATAGCGTTCTATCGAAAGTCGACTCTTTCGCTTTCGATTTTTTCAACCTTTTCCAAATTTTCGATTTCTTCGACTTTTTTTAACCTTCAAAAAAATAGCACCTAAACGATTACAACAAGTCAAAACTAACTGGAAAAGGTCAAAAAAAGTTAAAAATCGAAGAAAGTCGAAAAAAGTCGAAAAGTCGAAAAAAGTCAAAAGGTCGAAAAAAGTCGACTTTTTAAAAAGTCAACAAGGCGAAAAATCGACTTTTTAGAAATTGAAAAAAGTCGAAAAGTCGACTTTTTGTTGCGACTATATAACCCTATGCTGACCATCTTCAGAGGGATATTTAAAAATTAAATAAAAAAAAAAAACAAAAAAAAATCATTTTCTTGAGCTGGTGTTCAACTAAAAGCTTTTGTCAACACAAAATTTTTAAAATATTTTTTTTAAAAAAACATTTTTTTTTTCAAAAACTTGAACCGCTTGTAGAGGACTAAAAGTAGCCTGCAATTTTTTTTTTTTAAATAATTTTTCCCGTTATCAGCTCGAAAATGCTCACCGACTTTTTGCTATTAGTTCACGAGATTCGCAAATATCCATATCATCGACCCACCCTACGATTTAGGTTATAAATAATTTTTTTTTTGTCAACAACAATGAAAAAGTATGAAGTAGTTGTATTTTTTATTATAAAAAACACAAAAAAAATCAAAAAAAATAATAAAAAAAAATACAAGAAAATCTGTTAAGTCCACAAAATGGAAAGAAAATGTGCTAAGTCCACATTTAAAATAGAAAATTATAAAGAGCAAATGTGCTAAGTCCAAAAAGAGCCCAAGAGTGTTCCTTTCTTTTATTTTATATTTCTATGATTTTTTGGGGTTAAACAAGATGAACTTAAGAAAAAAACTGCGTTTACAGATTTAAAAAAAGTTAACCCAAAAAAAAGTTAGACAGTTTTTTGTCTCTCCTGAAAAATTTAAAAAAACGGACTTGACAGGTTTGCCGACTAAGCCAACGATATGAATACAACAATATATCCTTTTTGGAAGTTTATTGGTAATCGGCTTGATGTTTGCTTGCCCCCCAACCTATTCACTGTACACTTTTAATAGCTGTTTGTGTATGTTTCATTAGATTGCAGTTATTGGACACCCTGGTAACAAATTCAGTCACACATACAACTAAGCCTCGAATTGCGTGTTTAGGTTAGGGTGGCGGTGTACGATTTACACCTCGCATAGACCTTTTGGTCCATAGCGATACCACAAAACTTTTTTCTTTTTCGCTAGCGGCGCAAGTTAAACACGTTCAAAGTCATTGCGAATCTCTTTAATGTTCTAAGATCCATTCGCGTTATATCCTCCAAAGTATTAAAGCTTATCTGACCAGTAATCGATCGGCGACTTCTTGCCACCGCTGGACAGCGACAAAGTATGTGTTCTATCGTTTCATCCACTCCTGGTGAGCCTCGTCTTTTACAACTGGCGTCCGGGAGGAGTCTAATATTCTTAGCATGAATGCCGATGAGACAGTGACCAGTTATTATTTCCGTCCCTTCTCGTAAGTAATAAAAGGTATTTAGTTTTCCCTTGGTCATAAGTTGGCCATAAAGTTCTGCTGATTTTGCATGTTGTTAGTTGTCCCCACTTCTGTTCGCTACTGCAACATTTATGAAGTCCCGTCTTTTTTTTTGATGGAGCGATGGTAAAACTAGCACCGTGGTACCTACACCATCAGCTCCAAGTTTCGCGAGTTCGTCTGCCCTTTCATTTCCCTGTATTCCGTTGTGTCCTGGTACCCATAATAAATTAACCTGGTTGTGTTGACACAATGTCTGCAAGTTCTCGTAACATTGTAAAACTGTTTTAGATTTGATATAATAACCTTGAAGCGCCTTTAAAGCGGCCTGGCTATCCACGTAAAAATTTATGGTTGCTCCCCTGGTTTCCTCGATATGTTCCACAGCCTTAGTTATTGCAACTATTTCAGCTTGAAATATGCTCGAGTCCAAAGGCAGATTAAACGAAATGTTCTGATTTAGCTCCACGTTTGTAAAACCAGCTCCCACTCCATGTGTTTGTTTCGATCCATCGCTAAATATATTTGCAGGGGTGTCCTGCCAGTTAGACCAATATTCTCGAGTCGGAAATTTTACTTCATATTTCCGGTCGAAAAATAGTTTGGGCACTATGTAATCCGAGTCAATACTATTTATATTGTTCATATTATTGCGTGTTTAAATTGGACAGAAATAAATCGATCCGCGTTAATTGAGAACTAGAACCATTTTTTAATTTTGTTAAAACTTCGTAAAAATAGTACACTCAAAAAAAAACGTGGGTATTCAATACTAAAAATTTAGCTACGAGTACTAATGTTTTAGTCCAAAAGGACCTAGTGCAGGAATTGGTAATCAATACTAAAATTTGTTACTAATATGTAGTACATGAAAAATACTAAAAAAAACAGTAAATATTACTGCAATTTACTACAAATTTAGTAAATATAATTACTAAAAAAATCATAAATATTTCAAATTTTTGCGCTATTTAGTAAAAAAAATACTAATTTTAGTAAATAAAATTGCTAATTTTAGTTAATAAAACTACTACCTATATCAATTTTAGTAAATAAAAATCAGAAAAAAATTATATATAAATGATTTTTTATTTCACTTCGGTTAAAAGATACACTTAATTACATGTCTTCTTAAGCTGTTTAAAAAAATGTAGCGTTGATTGTACCACGTATTACGTATTAGAGAACTTCACTCTCCCTCATATGTTTGTCTTTCTTTTGCAAACAAAATTTATTTTGTACCAGAGTTGTCGGCCTTAAGTTTTAACATTTTCAGCGTGGCACGTAAACGATTGCTAAAAATATAAAAAAGAAATAATATTTTCTCAATACATGTTCAAATGTATGTACAAAGATTTTACTACAGAGGGTGCTTTTTTAATACATACATTTTTTTTGTATACGTGTGTGTATCCATAATATTCTTCTTCAGCTTGAATTTTTTTTTCTTACACAATCATTGAAATAAAAAACGATTTAACAAAAAAACTGATGTAGTTTTATTATTAATTGCATTTTATTTATTGTGCATATTTAAATAAATAAAGAACATTTATATTTAATTACTTTAACACAATTTAATTAAATAAATTTAACATATATTTTTTTTACAAACACTCCGTGACTGGGCATCGCGTTGTTACTTTTTCTAATTCTTTTTCGCACTAAACAAACAGAAAAAACAGTTGGTAGCACTGCAGTTAATGCGAGCAAACGTAGTGTTCGCACACACTGCAGCAGCAAGCAGCAGACGGCAAAAAATATAAAGTACCTGTTTAATTATAAATTTATAAAAGCTGTACTTATTGTATTTGCAACTTGATGTGTGATTTTGCAATGTTAAGAAATAAAAAATACGGCATTTTAGTGAAATTATAATTAAATAGTGTACTCTTAATTGTTGCTGTCTGCTGCTTGCTGCTGAATTGTGAAGGAGCATTTGGACGCTATTAAAAACAGTGTTGCCATTATCAATATGAAAAAAAAAACGCAAAAATCGTAGGAAAAGGGTAAAAATTTACCAAACAAAAATCAGCGCCAAGAAAAAAGAGAAAATTAGAAAAAAAATGGAAAATGTGCTTTTTGAGGTAAAAAGGATAAAAAGCAAAAAAAAAAATAAAAATATTTGTTTTTATTATAAATTAAATAAATTAGCTGATATAATCAAAAGTAAAAATAATATTACATTCATATTACTCAAATAATATTAAGATAATGGTTAACATTAAATTTAAAACAAACTTTTTTTATTACATTCAATTATCAAGCCACAGAACTGTTTTAATGAAATGTTTATCAGTTTAATTTTTATGCATTTTACTTTATTTTGACAGTAAACAAAATTGTTTAAAAAAACAACAGTCATTAAATATTTAAAAAAATACGTCGTTGTAAAAAAATTTAGAAAATATGTACCAAAAAGTTTTTACACAAATACAAGTAGGAAAGTCCAAACATGGACCGATTGGATATTTTTTTTAAGATCTTTAATTACTGGAAAAAAACACATATAAAACAATTTTGAGAGAAATATGCTTCTTTTAACTGAATATCGGCGACTAGATCTACTGGGAGTAACGGTATGCATTACCATGTAATGCATAGCCACAAAAAATGGAAAAATATGTACTAGTTGTTCCCTACCGCTTACCATAGGCCTTAATTTTTTTTTTTTAATTTTTCATGCATTACGAAGGTTCATGCATTATTTTGAGTCTTATTCCAAAAAATCATTAATCCTGTATAGAGTAAGGCCACGTTCACACTACATGAACTTATACCTAATTCACACCTAAGATGAAATCACATTCGATCACAACGCATAGCGTTGTTCAAAATTCTGTGTTAAGTGGTTTTGTAAAAGCAATAAATTGTATTGAAATTTTTACGAAAATAAACCCCAATTTTCTTTATTTAACTCTATCAAAATACATATTTTGATTGCGTCATTACAAAAATACAACTCCATAACCAAAAATTTAAATTAGCCGACGATTGAGAGCAAACGCCGCCGTCGGCAAGAAAATGGGGCGAGTCGCCACAACCGAAAGTTCCTCGTCGGCACAATTTAAATTAATTGTAAGAGTCACTTAATTTAAATGTAAAGGGCTTGTTTGTATGAGGCCAAGGTCCAAACATGGATCAAATATTCCCAATTTCATTAGGTCTTGGGCTTAACTTTCAAATTTCAGCAAAATCTATTAATAATATAAAAATCACAAATTAAAAAAAAATGGAAAAACACCGTAAATACCTTATCTTTAAAAACGCGTATTTAAAAAACGGCAAAACCAAAAAAGCACCAGCAAATACCCGAAATGTAACATAATGGCAACACTGAATTAAAATTAACTGCAGCAAAAACAGTTGGTAGCTCTGCTTGTAAACAAGCGCCCCCTTACGGAATTATTACTAACAAAAATAAATTAAAAACCTAATAAATTACTGTATATTAGTACTTTTATGAACTAAAAATAGTAAAAAAATTAGTAAAACCAACTACCAACAAAAATTACTCATAAACAGTAAGAAATACTAATTTTAGCACTTTAAAGATACTAAAAAAACTACTGTAATACTGGTAATTGGTAACTTATTAGTAGATTTGGGTTACCAACGCACTTACTATTTTTTTTACTGTAGAATTATTTTGAGTGTAGAAACTGCGAAAATCCAGGGATACCCTTTGTTGTAGTTAAAATTCAGTGTTATTAAGTCTCCTTTACTTGTATGAGTAGAAAACGTATGTATGTTTTGTATATATCCACAAGTTCAAAAATGGTTCCCAATGTTAGAGTATTTGTTGGTTTGTGTTGTAAAATAATGCCTCAAGCTTTTATTTTGTGACCACCCAGCAAAAATTGGCATTACTAGTAATGGGTTTTGTAATCCGAAACAGATGTTAATAAGTAGTTACTTATTGAATGAAACACTAATTATTTTAACAAGGGCGTGAGACAAAAATAACTAGTGAAGAATATGGAGATAAATAAGTAGTTACTGCCTCGGATTACAAATAAGGAGTAAAAACTCATTACCAATAAGAAGTAAAATAATTAGTTAATTAAAACATTTAAAATTTAACTTGTTTTACTAAAACTTAAAAAATACGTAATTTTTATTAAGTTTTTAATTACTTTTTAAGTTAATTGATGTGTAAAGGTTAAAAACTGCAAGAACAAGGAGATATTATTACTTAGAAGTGCTTTTATAACATATTACTAAAAAGTAGTTACTTTTGGGCTTAAAATAATGTTAATGGTAATGGGTACTAATTATAAATAATGTGCTTGGTAATGATTACTTTTCACAACTCATTACCATGTTTTTGCTGGGCATTAAATAGATTTACGAGATATATATTTTTTACATGTATGGATGTCCGCCTGTGTGTGTGAGTGTGTATTTGTATTTATTTTTGTCAAAGTTTTAATGTCATTTAGATTTGGTTACGTGCGCGTTTAATGGGCAATTAGTGCTATCAAAATCCCATATATAGTGATTTTGATAATTTTGTCTGTTCCATGCAAACAAACACAAATAAAAACACACACATTTGGTAAAATTAATGAACTTTCCTTGTTGTTCTATAGATTTTTTCCAACAGCAGTAATAATAATTATGTTTGCTGAAGCGTATGTTTTGATAACTTTTGTCATGAATTTATTTGTCTACCCGAGTAAAAATTTTTATATGATGCAATATATCATGATATATAACACAATATATATTTATACGCAATTTAATCCGAATAATGGTGGATGTTTTTGCATTAAAAAAGATCAACTTGTATAAAATATGATTTGATTTCATCCGAGTTTTGACCAGACATTGCCATATATTAGTGGATCTAATTAGATCTAATTGCATAAAAACATATAAAATCCTGGTCTTTTTGGTTTGGGCTGAGATACAATACACCACAGGTCAACGATATATTCACCAAACATATAATTTCCTAAAACAACAAAAATGTTTGGGTACGCTTCGAACCAGATAGGTGATATACATAACCCTAACAAGAAAATGTTTAGGAACATTTTAAAAAGTTTCTTATACTTAGCCTAAAAAACTTAGAACATTTTTGGTTAATTGGAAACATTTATAGTTATATATGGAACAGAATAAGATATATATAATTTTATATTAAATTATACAGAAAAACAAATTTTGTATTGACCCTTATATAATTTTATATAATTATATCAAACGTACACCTTTTAATCCGAATCATGATTGAATTATATGTAACTAAATATGACTGCATTTAAAAAATTTAGAAAATATCTCACGCGATGTATAATCATATATGATTTAATATGTTTGCATCAAGTTATATATTGTTATGTATGTTTATTTTTACTCGGGTATTCTAAGTAACAAATGAATACAACAATTGTTTTAAAAAGTTAAGATTTAGTGATGTGACATTGGGAAACGATGTGGGTTTAATTCAAAAGTTTTGCATTGGATTTGCATGGAATAATCATCAGGTGGACTGCGAGGTGAATGGTCCAATGTAATTTGGGCAACAAATCGAATATGTACCCAATTTATAGTAGGAAACTGAACTCCTACTGTAAATTCGGTAATTTTACACTGCGTGTATAAATTAAAAATGAGTGGTCAATTAAAACCAAATGAGGTGAATAAAAAATAATATAGCCCCGAGTAAAAAAAAAACTTTTAAGATCTAATTTGATCTCAAAATTGAATGTATCAAGTTGGATCAGATATTATTTTAGATACCAAACTATAAAAAATTATACAATTAGATCCGAATTTTGGTCACATCCAAATAAATCTACTTGATCCTATTTTATATAAATTAATATAGATTTATATAATCACATAAAGTCAGATATAGTTATGTATAACCTCAGATAAGAATATGCAGCCGCAATAAATCTTAGATAAAACTAGATCTGAACATATAAAAAGTCATATATAATTTAATATGATTGTATCAAATTATATATCATTATATCAAAACTTTTTTACTAGGGAAACATATAAAATAGAAACAATAATTTAAAAATAACGACTATAAGTCGCCCTAAGTGGCAATAATCAGTATCTTTGGAAAAATGGCCACACCTAACATTTGTGTCTAAAATATAGACCATGTCTGGCAATGTTTGCAAAATAAGTACTTAGATCAGAATTGATGAAGGAGAGGAAGAAGAATAACGATTACTAAAAATAAAAGTTTATTTACACAAAATTACAATAACAACTCTTCTGTTAGAAAAAACAACAGCAACAACCACACTCGAATTGAAAAAATCAGATTTAGTTTATACTTGCTTAACAGCCTACTTGGCGTATCGGTCTAGAGTGATTGTACGTTACAAGCAGTTAATAGCAAAGTATTACAGATGATGATGAGTTCAATCCTTGTCGGCTGCGATCTGTTAATAATTTTCACATATAGAGTTTTATTGACTATTAACTAAATAAATTTGACATTAAAAGTTTTTCTGAAGATTATTAACTGGATAATATGAAACTAGTAAGAAACAAACCAGGATGTCTTAAATTTTTAGAAAAATTAAATTTTTTTTTTCACACTTTTCTCAATTTAAAACTATATAAGAAACTAACAACATTTTTCTTTGCACAAATATTTTAAAATCCAAGAATTACACAAGGTTCTGATACCAAATTTTGGGTCAGCTCTACTTTTCGAGATATAGCCTGTGTAAAACTGAGGCTCTAAAATTAGTTTTGGAAATTATAGCCAAGCAAAGTTGGTAAAAAACGCACTTTTTCGACTCTTTAACAGATTTGCTCGCGAACGCGAGCTGATGGAAAAAATTGGATAACAGATTCGGAATCAGCACATTAAACTCCATATAAATCAGTTGCCAAAGGTCAGGCAAATTGAAAAGGCTCAACTTTTGTCAGCCTGTGTTATTTGCTCAAAAATTTTCACATCAAAACATTTTTATTCGAAATATGTTTTAGATCCTGCGACTTTTTCTGCAACAAAAAAATTTCTCAGCATTTGAGAAGTTTTCTAAAGAAGAATTATCTCAATTCTGGTGACTTTTTCTGTCTCAGATTTTTGAGACATTTTTACAATGTTGGAAATCGATACCGTTTTAGAATAACGGTATTTGGCTATTTTTCCGCAACCAATAAAGAAATTAACATTTTTAAAAGCGATTATGAAAGTCGATGAAATTTTTAGTATTTTTGACGTCTCACTTCATGTTTGTACCGGTTGATTTTGATTTTATATGCCAATACCGTTATAAATATCGTTTTAAACGGTATTGGTTTATATTTTGAAAATCAACCGGTACAAACACGAAGCGACACATCATATATATGAGTCATTCCACACCAACTGTTCCACTACAGAAAAACCATGGTGGTTTCAATAGGATATCATTTGCAAAGTATTCGCCCTTAGGGCACTATTAAATAACAAAAATAAAATTTAAGATTTCTCAAAAAGTGGGCCTTGGAGGCATGGTCAAAAATTGAAAATTTCAGCATTTTTTGCCTAAGTATCTTTATTTCAATATTTATGCCAATGAAATGAAACACAGTGATGTCTTTAAAATAAAAGTTTTTTATAGATTTTTGTATGGGCTATCGATTAAAAAAATAAAAATTGGAAAATTTTCAGAAGAAGTTCTGAATATTTTAAGTTTAAATTTAAACTTTATTTATCAAAAAACATGCCACAATTTTATTTCTTTTTTAAATGTTCAAAAATTAGTTTAGGTGTATATCTATCTGTTCTGAAATTTTCAGAGATGCATTTTTCCTTGTTTTCGAGAAACAAGTTTATTTACACAAAATTACAATAACAACTCTTCTGTTAGAAAAAACAACAGCAACAACCACACTCGAATTGAAAAAATCAGATTTAGTTTATACTTGCTTAACAGCCTACTTGGCGTATCGGTCTAGAGTGATTGTACGTTACAAGCAGTTAATAGCAAAGTATTACAGATGATGATGAGTTCAATCCTTGTCGGCTGCGATCTGTTAATAATTTTCACATATAGAGTTTTATTGACTATTAACTAAATAAATTTGACATTAAAAGTTTTTCTGAAGATTATTAACTGGATAATATGAAACTAGTAAGAAACAAACCAGGATGTCTTAAATTTTTAGAAAAATTAAAATTTTTTTTTTCACACTTTTCTCAATTTAAAACTATATAAGAAACTAACAACATTTTTCTTTGCACAAATATTTTAAAATCCAAGAATTACACAAGGTTCTGATACCAAATTTTGGGTCAGCTCTACTTTTCGAGATATAGCCTGTGTAAAACTGAGGCTCTAAAATTAGTTTTGGAAATTATAGCCAAGCAAAGTTGGTAAAAAACGCACTTTTTCGACTCTTTAACAGATTTGCTCGCGAACGCGAGCTGATGGAAAAAATTGGATAACAGATTCGGAATCAGCACATTAAACTCCATATAAATCAGTTGCCAAAGGTCAGGCAAATTGAAAAGGCTCAACTTTTGTCAGCCTGTGTTATTTGCTCAAAAATTTTCACATCAAAACATTTTTATTCGAAATATGTTTTAGATCCTGCGACTTTTTCTGCAACAAAAAAATTTCTCAGCATTTGAGAAGTTTTCTAAAGAAGAATTATCTCAATTCTGGTGACTTTTTCTGTCTCAGATTTTTGAGACATTTTTACAATGTTGGAAATCGATACCGTTTTAGAATAACGGTATTTGGCTATTTTTCCGCAACCAATAAAGAAATTAACATTTTTAAAAGCGATTATGAAAGTCGATGAAATTTTTAGTATTTTTGACGTCTCACTTCATGTTTGTACCGGTTGATTTTGGTTTTATATGCCAATACCGTTATAAATATCGTTTTAAACGGTATTGGTTTATATTTTGAAAATCAACCGGTACAAACACGAAGCGACACATCATATATATGAGTCATTCCACACCAACTGTTCCACTACAGAAAAACCATGGTGGTTTCAATAGGATATCATTTGCAAAGTATTCGCCCTTAGGGCACTATTAAATAACAAAAATAAAATTTAAGATTTCTCAAAAAGTGGGCCTTGGAGGCATGGTCAAAAATTGAAAATTTCAGCATTTTTTGCCTAAGTATCTTTATTTCAATATTTATGCCAATGAAATGAAACACAGTGATGTCTTTAAAATAAAAGTTTTTTATAGATTTTTGTATGGGCTATCGATTAAAAAAATAAAAATTGGAAAATTTTCAGAAGAAGTTCTGAATATTTTAAGTTTAAATTTAAACTTTATTTATCAAAAAACATGCCACAATTTTATTTCTTTTTTAAATGTTCAAAAATTAGTTTAGGTGTATATCTATCTGTTCTGAAATTTTCAGAGATGCATTTTTCCTTGTTTTCGAGAAAAAAAATGTTGAACATTGCACTATGCTTATAATTTACAATAATGGGGTATATTACGTATGCGAATGAGTAATATTAACTCTTAAAAAACATTTAAAATAGAGATGTGATCGTGGGTAAGTTGTTTTCTTTACCATCACGCTTTCTCACCAAGGAAATTATTTTAATCACGCATGCTCATTTATTTTGCTCACGCTCAGTCACGCTCACGTGAGTATCGTGCACGTGACAACATTTTTTTCAACTCACGTGAGCGTACGTGAACGTGAGGAAAATGAAAAATCGTGCGTGATTGAAACTTTTTCTTCGTGAGCGTGCGTGATCGTCAAAAAAAACTCACCCACGAAAACATCTCAATTTTAAATGTTTTTTAAGAGTTAATATTACTCATTCGCATACGTAATATACCCCATTATTGTAAATTATAAGCATAGTGCAATGTTCAACATTTTTTTTCTCGAAAACAAGGAAAAATGCATCTCTGAAAATTTCAGAACAGATAGATATACACCTTAACTAATTTTTGAACATTTAAAAAAGAAATAAAATTGTGGCATGTTTTTTGATAAATAAAGTTTAATTTTAAATTTAAAATATTCAGAACTTCTTCTGAAAATTTTCCAATTTTTATTTTTTTAATCGATAGCCCATACAAAAATCTATAAAAAACTTTTATTTTAAAAACATCACTGTGTTTCATTTCATTGGCATAAATATTGAAATAAAGATACTTAGGCAAAAAATGCTGAAATTTTCAATTTTTGACCATGCCTCCAAGGCCCACTTTTTGAAAAAACTGAAATTTTATTTTTGTTATTTAATAGTGACCTAAGGGCGAATACTCTGCAATTGATTTCATATTGACACGACATCACTTTTTTTTTGCTGAACATTTGGTGTGGAATGCCTCATATTTGAAATTTCATCGACTCTCATAAACGCTTTTAATATCTAGAATCAGAATCAATAATTTTAGTGAAGAAAAAATTGCTTAGAATCTAGTCTTTTCCTTGGGAAAAAAATTTCAGAATTCGAAAATTTCATTTCGTATATTTTTTTTGCATCTAATGCATTTATTATTATCAATAATGTCTTAAATCTCCCAAAATGTTTGGAGTTCTTATGCCAAAATTGACAAATCTTCAATAGAAAAATTTATTAAAAAATTAAAAATTTAGCTATTAATTTTTTGGAAAAAAAAAAATTAAAAACCTTATTTCTTTAAAATTAATTACATTAAAAATCAATGGCGGTAAAAAATTCCAAAATATGTTCAGATATTTAAATTGTTTCTTAAAAAAATGGAAAAAAATTGTTGGGCCCCTTCCGAAATAAAACCCTGGATACGCCCCTGGTAGGAAACCACTTACCCAATGTAAGTCCTCAAAGTTTGTAAGCTCATTATCTCTATTTTATGAAAATTTTTTAGGTGAAACTATGGTCAACTCATGTCGATCCTTTAAACGACGTTTCCCCGCAGTGATGCTTATCAAAATGAATGCTTAGCTCTTTAACGATCACAGCAAAGTATACTTGCCAAAGCTTTTTTGGCGATTATTTTTGTTTAGGTTAAAGATAGGGTAAATATTAGTGTTGTAAATTGTCGATAATTTTGACTACTCAATACTACTCGATACTTTTGAATTGAGTATTCGATACTACTCGATACTTTTTCAATTTTGTTGAAAATCATTTCGTTATATTTACGTTACAGAACGTATCAAAAAACAAAAGCTAATTAAAAACTTATAGACTAAAACATATTTTTTAATTAAAATAAATTTTCAAAAAAATGCATGTATTTTTTAGCAAACAAATCCTGTTTTTTGAACCATAATTGTAGGGTTTTGCTAAGAAAAATACAACTCTGAAAGTATTGAGTAACTACTTTTGAGTATTGAGTACCGGTAAAATTGGTTGGTATCGAGTACTCAATACCCAAATACTCGATACATTTACAACACTAGTAATTATGGTAAAAGATGAATTGTAGAGTAATGTTTTGGCAACAAAAGTCTACTCACTGTAAGCCCTGAAAGTATGAAAAATAATAATCTCCATTTGAGGGACAAAAGGATCTTTACTTTTTAAGCAAAATCAGGGCAATAAGGAGGTTTAGAGGTCCACTTTTTTGTGGAGTAACTATTATTTAGTTGCAGATCATAAAAATCACAGCGAATAGCAATTAGCTGTAACCAGAACTGCGTAATCGTCAAAGGGCAAAATTTTTCACCAAGATCACGACAATGAACAGAAACTAAAAATCGCTTAGGCAGAAAATGTATGGTCGTCCAAGGGTTAGGAAGCTTTGTTTGGATTTGATCAAAGCCAAATGCGATCTCGGATAAACAAGATTACATTTAGCAGTATGATGTTCCGTGGAGTCACAACGGATATCAGAGTCTTTGTGACCAGCGTTAACAGATATTTCAAACCTTACCTAGCAGGATGAACTTTGATGTTTTTCAAATGGATCTCCGCTAGGCAAATGTTAAACATTACCGAATTATTTGTAATGCCGTTTCTTCCCCATTTACATTTTGATAGGTCTCCAGCAGTCATTATTTTAGTATTCCGATTTTCCGATCCAATGTTCCCACGACATTTTTTTTTTTAATTTTTAATGTGGCGACCAAACCTCTAAAAGATTTGAAAGTCGCTCGGCCGTAATTGAATTCCGTTAAAACCCTTAAATTAAAAAAAAAACAACAATTGGCATCTTCATAACATTCTTAAACCACAATTTTATGAACGATTATGACTTAATTCGTTATTTATTCCACCAAACATTTTCTTAACGCTTGAAATATTTTTAACATTAATAATAGAAATTCTTATAAAATCAATTTTCAATATAAAATTTTAAAATACTTAACCTTGTTTCTCAATTCTTATCGTTTAGAAAACAAAAGCTTAAAAGGAGTTGACGATACTTAAGAAAAATAGTTTTTTAGCCAATAAGAAAACGATTGGCAACAACCTAAAACTTTTGTTGGCTCTTCTCCACCCCCATCTGTAAAATTTCTTGAGCAAACACATCTAACAGTTTCCATTTTAAACTTACCCAACTAAGAAATGGAATAGATAAAGATATTCCAACAAGTTAAAAAAAAAAACAAATAAAAAGTTATATTTGGCCTTGCCGAATGTATTAATACCCTCCACAACGTCATTATTTGCAAAAAAAAAAATCTTGAAAAGAAAAAAAAAATTTCGAAAAAAATGTTTTTTGGTAAAAAGAAAAATCCCGAAAATGTTGCTATTTTTTATGTTTGTTCTTTTTTAATTGCCATTCGGTATCTAATTCAGTTTACATAAATATGTCAACTAGCAGCCGAGTTGAAGCATTTTGAATTTTTAGGTAATGTGGAATGAACTAACATGTTTAAAGCCGTCCTTACATTTTCGTTCATAACTTTGAACCGCTAAATCAATATCGCTCATATGCAATACCAAACGACTCGGGTCAACAAGTAAATATGTTAAGTTTCAGTCTAGGACGTGATCGTCATTTCAACAGACAAACGGGCCCGGCTTTATGGAGTCCCAGACCGACGAGTTGCAAATGAAATGACAAACTAAAATACACACTCTACCACAAAGCGGAGGGTATAAAACAAAACTAGGAGGCAAAGAAAACATACAGAAAATATCTACCAACTTAGCTTTCCATCCTTCCCCCATACCAAAAAAAAAACATTAAAAGAAAAGTTTTATTTTTATATTTGTTGTACCATCATCAAAGCCATTTCTATAACGATAACAATTCTCGTAACACTAGTGCTATCGTCTAAACGATAATGCGCACATAAATGCGCACTAAAATCAATACAATGATACTCAGACATAATCAATGTGACCAACTTTTTTTCAAAAAAGATTTTCGTATATTATTTTGGTAAAAAAAAAATAAAATTATTTCAAACCATAATTTCTCATAATTTCTTCTTTTTTTTGTAGAAAAGCAATTAAAAATTTCGACTAGTCTAACTAGACTAAATCAACTGAGCCCAACTGGACTAAATCCACTAACAATAAGTCCAACTAGACTAAATCCTTTTAGAATAAAATCATTGGTCACATTGTAAAAGGTGTGTATATATGTATGTAGTTATATTATACATAGTTTACCTTTTTATAAGATGTCTCTTCTGCTTTGTGTGTTTCTTATATATACTGTGAAAAGATGCCACCATAGTTGCATTAAAGCTTATTTAAAATTTGAGCTGAAAAAGCGAAAGATATTTAAAAATAAACTAATAACACACAGACAATAAATTAAAAAAAAATTATTTGCTTTATAATAAAACAGGATTTATTGAAATTTTTCGTTAAATAAAATTGGACGCGCTAAAACTTAAATCGTGGGGCGCAGTGTTACCGTTGTGCGACTTTAGTTGCAATTTGCAACCTTTTTGACGCTGTGAGACTTTTTGTGCGACTTTTTTAAACTTGTCTAACTTTGCGACTTTTTTCAACTTTGTGCGAATTTTTTCCCCTTTTTTGTTATGTGAAATATTTGTTTTCTTTTTAAAGACATATACAATTTCTAAAATAATATCTGGAGGTTTCGCTCGCGGTAATTTTAGATTTTTAAATTGTTAAAATGAATTAACTAGCCCCGTAGGCTAGTTGGTAGCGTGCTAGCTTTTGAACGTGGGGTCGTGGGTTCGATTCTCACCAGAACCCTTGGTTTTTTTGCTACAACGAGACGACGGTCATTGTTGCCAGTTCTCGGTTAGTTTGAAATTCTGAATTCGATTCCCTCATCAGAATTGAATTCTATCGTTGGGTTTTCCTGTAATTTACAAGGAAAGTCAGGAAAGGGAACCTACCCGATTTCCCGAAATAAAACCGAATTTGTGCTCTTTGGTTCAAATGCATGCAACTTCTTCAATTTTTGACGGATATTATTAAAAAACCCCTTATTTAATTTGAAATAAATCAGATTTGAACTTTACATACAGAAATAAAATTTAAAATTTTTTTTACTCGGACAAATTAACAAATGATATACATAGGTTCACTTTTCGGAATTTCTATGTAAATTACAGGAAAATGAAACGATAGAATTCAATTCTAATGGCGGAATCAAATTCAGGAGTTCAAAATCCCATTCCTTTAGAAATATCCCACATTATCGTGAAATATGTATTGCATGGAAGCACCCTTATGAATGGAGATAGGTTGTTGGTAGGTTCAGTTAAATTATTGGGGGGTAAAAATTAATGAGAGTTACTGAATGTCATTCAGATATATTAGATAGACGTCAATAAACATAAATAGTTCAAGTGCATATTTCATACCCTCTATCTTTAACTCTTTTAAAAATGTGCAACTTTTATTTGGAAAAACGACTTTTTTGTGCGACTTTTTTTGTAAAGAACAACTTTTTCTGCGACTTTTTCAAAATTATCAACGGTAACACTGGTGGGGCGTTGATGCACATGCGCTACTTTAATGGGTTTGAAGCAGTGGTGGACACACAAAGTCAACAAAGCAACATAATTTTATTGTGTATAGTTTCACAACCATATATGTTAAAAAATACCAATTTTAACTTTATATTATGCTAAACCAAAATTTCCTATAAGGGTTCAAGTTGAAAAAATGCAGAAGAAAAATTGAATTTCTAAAAATTATAGACATTTCTGGTATTTCCTATACCGGTTTCAAACACCCCAGTTAGTGTTATCATCAGTAGGATTTTAAATTTCGGTTTGTCTTGTTAATGAAAACTGTTTTTTCTTATGTTAATCGCAAATTTCCTATTTTACCCCGGTTCCCCTCTGTTGAAAGCAGATTTTTGCTCTCCTCACACAGGTGAAAAATAAATTTCCCAACCTGCTTGCATGTTATTACCCATACGAAACGAAGATGCATCCTTTTTCAAAATCACGTCCTTGGATACCTCCCGATATGACTTGTAGTATCCGACCGAACGTTCGGGTTCGGTTACGGAGTTCGGCAAAAAGTGACGTTCGGTCACTGTTCGGCCAAATTTTGGCCGAACTTTTGTATAATTTATTTTTATCGCCTTAAAATTTAGCTCATTATCAGTGCAACTATTCTACACATTAAATGAGGCTATTGTTAAAAAGAAATATTATCTTTTTTCCAAAAAAAAATCAACTTTAGCTACATATATTTTTGAAATTTTTTTTTTAAGTAAACGAAAGTACAAAACATTTATTGTTTTTCTATAAAATAGTACAGCTATTAAAACAACACAGTTTTTAATGGAATGTATTTGTTATTGTGATTTTCGTATTTTATTAAGCAGAGAAAACTCACCTCATAGATACATTTATTTATTCTATGAAAGTATGCAACAACAGCACCCTTTGCAGTTTTGTCCAGTTTTTATTTTTCATGAATAAAAAATTGATAGAATTTTTAAAATTTTTTAAAGGAAAATATCTCAGTCTTATTAAAATTCAGGTAAAAAAAGGAACTTTTTCGATTGTAATAAGTGTTTGGGGTCCGGGAATTCCCGGGTCGGATTTCCCGGGAATTCCCGGGAAAATACTGACGGGAATTCCCGGGAATTTTTTTAATTTTTCCCGGGAAATCCGGGAATTTTGTAAAATAAACCTTTTTACATAAAAACGTTTATTTTACTTTAATTTTTACCATTTATTTAACATACAGGCATTTGATATTTTTTGTATTTTTTCTATTTGGAAGAACTGTGCAAATATATATTCATAGGAAAACTGACCAAGTGTAAAAAGTATGTTAATATCATGAAAAAACTTAAAAGGTCAAAAAATATACGTCGGTTAATGATAATTTTGCTAAGACTGTCAAAAAAATATAAAAATTTTGAACCTAGAATTAACATTTCCAAAATAAATATTAAAAGTGCTGCCAACTATATTAGTTTTTTTCTCGAATAACGCAGTTTTAATTTTTTTTTGCGATTTTTAGCTATTTTTTGCGATTTTTTGTGAAGGAAAAAGTTGCAATATTTTTTTTGTTTTGTTTTATTTTATTTCAGGATTTTTAACTTTTATGTTTTAATTTTTTATGTTTTAATCAAGGATGGGTACCAATTCGATAAAAGTATTGGTATTGGTATTGGTTTTTAAAATTATATTAGTATTGGTATAGGTATTGGTTTTCATTTTTTGTTGAATTGGTATAGGTTTCGGTATTGGTTTTGAATTATTTAGGTATTGGGTATTGGTATTGGTTTTAGCCTCGAATCGGTATCGGTTTTTAATAAGTATTGGTATTTATCTTATATCGGTTTTGGGATTTGTATGCAAAAGGTTTTGTCGTTAATATTAATTAATTTAACGTAAGTCGTCCTTCTGTCCGCCCCACAGTGCACACTGGGACGAGATGGTAGGTTTATTGGCCAAAAGTCTCTACAGGTCGTAAATGTTAACCGATTTTTTTGAAATTCAGAATATAAGCCTATATTAAGGTAGTAAATAAGTGCCTTGAAAGTTTTTGAAATCGAACCTACAAGGAAACTATTTCAGGCTGGACACTTCATTTTTAATAAAATTTACAGATGTTATAGATGAAACAAATGAAGAGAAACTTGTCTTTTGTTTATGTATTTGAATTAGAGATGGTCTGTGGTCCCGTAATTTGCGTGACTCAAAAAACCACGTGATTCAGGCGTGAACAATTTTTATTTAAATCACGTCATTATAGAGTAATTTTCATTTAAATTAAGAACTATATTAGGGTAATTAATAAGTGACTTGAAACTTTTTGAAATCGGACCTACAAGGAAACTATTTCAGGGTGAACACTTAATTTTTAACAAAATTTACAGATGTTATAGATGAATCAAATGAAGAGACACTTGCCTTTTGTTTAAGTATTTGAATTGGAGATGTTCTCTGGTCCCGTGATTCACGCGGGAGCGTGAGTGATTTTCATTTAAGTCAAGTGACTATATTAAGGTAATAAATAAGTGCCTTGAAACTTTTTGGATTCAGACCTACAAGGAAACTTTTTCAAGGGTGAACACTTCATTTTAAATAAAATTTACAGATGTTATAGATTAAACAAATGAAAAAACACTTGTCTCTTGTTTATGCATTTGAATTGGAGATGGTCGCTGGTCCCGTGATTTGCGTGACTCAAAAAAGTGATTTTCATTTAAATCACGTGATTGTGAGTTGAAAAATTTTGAGTGAGTTTCTAGAGCAGAGCTTCTCACTAACTTTTCAATATTTCAAATATCCCCTTTTCAATATTTCAAATATCTGGCGACCCCCCAACAAGTGAGAAAATTAAAGTCGGTAAAGACCGACCTTATTATGCTCTACACCAAGTTTTCCCAAAAATTGGTCTCAAATCCAAATATGGACTGATTGGATCCCTGGGGAATACAAGTAGAACTGGTCCGTTTTCAGTCAAATTTGCAATGATTATTTTTAAACGCTTTTACCTGCTTAATATCGAAAGCATACTTATTTTAATACGGTTTTAAGAGTAGTTTTTGCCAAATTTAAAGGGGACGTTTGTATGGGGGCTAGATCCTAACATGGGCCGATTTTTTTCAACACAGTTTTTTCACATTTTAGCTGTTTTAAAAGTCCCCAATTGAGCAAGGATGCTGATAGCATGTAGTCCTGGCAATCATATTCTGAAGTAGTCAGATTTAAAAACTGTGCTTTTTAAACATTGCCCTAACGAGCTATGAAGCTGAAAATGGCCAAGTTAATAGTATTGAAGATGGAGCATATTCTAAAGTTGTCGGATTTAAAATTCTTAAACTTTGGACGAAAAAATTATATGAATTATGGTAAAATTGTGATTTTGGCATACATATAAGTAGTACGTAACATCAGATCCACACGGACATGGATTATTCGGTGTAAGGAACGGAAAAAGGGGGTAAATTAAATTATATCTTTTCCAGACTTTTTTGAAGTCCACTGATAAGTTAAAAATATGCATACATTGTCAGATCCTAACGTAGCCATGTATTTTTGTATTTGGATAACTCAGCAATTTCCAAAAAAATATGCTTTGCTTGTATATTTTATTTTAATAATTTTAGCATGATATTTACTAAACTTTTCGCGACCCCCTAGAAATGCTTCCGTGGCCCCCTAGGGGGTCGCAACCCACCGTTTGAGAACCATTGGTCTAGAGAGTGAGTCAAATTTTTGCGTATGGGATGTTTTTTTTTTTTTTTGAAAAACCCCTTTAAAAAAAAATATTTTTTAGCAGTATTTGCATTCAGAATTAAGTCAAACTTTAAACTAAATAGTACGTGCTTAACCCATTTTGGACAAAGATTAATTTTTTTTTTTTTGGAAAAAGGTACCTATTTAGTAAAATTAGCACCGGCTGATCTCAAAACTCTTGTAAAAAAAAAATTAATGTACCGTTATTCCAGAAAAGCCTGTATTTCAACTTTTTATGTAATTTTAATATTTGGATTTATTTGCTATTTTATTAATTTATTTCGTTATTTTCAAAATAAATAGTTTCAAAATGTTTCAATTAGAGTAATTTGATAATAAATTAACAGGCCTATTCACAGTTATGACTGGTTATGACTAATTTTACTATTTTCAAACTTCATATTCCCTGTGTTTGTTGTAAACACAATCATAAAAAGTCTCAAAATTTAAAATTATTTGTCAATTTTGAGACGATGTGGGTAATAGGTCTTTATTTTTTTTTTAATTTTCAAACAAAATTTGAATTTTTTTATGATTGTTTACAACAACCACATGGAAAAAATTGAGTTATGATTGAGTTATGACTTTTTTTGTGAATAGGCCCCTAAATCTAAAAAAAATTAATATTAATTAATAATTAAAAAAATTAAAAGCCTAAACTAAAAAATGCAAATTTTTCGTTTTTGCTTGAAACAATTTCTGTGCTGATGCACATTGCATTTAATGTACATATAAATTCCGGTGGTCAAGGGGAGATATTTTTTAATTGCAGAAAGATGAGACTTAACATTTATAACAAAATATACCTGAACTTCATCCTTTTCATACAAATTTTTTTTTTTGAAAAAGGTGATCGAAATGGGTTATCATGCAGGGGGCCCCTTTTTCGATTTTAGATCTTTTGCCAATTGCGATTAAACGGGTCAATTTTTTTCTTATATGTGGTTCACACTTACGACCTTAAACAAGTCGTTTAACAAAACACCAGTAACAGAATAAAAACGTAATGGATACAGAACAAATAATTTTTTAAACACGTAGCCCTTAAACTCTCAAAAATAGCAAGTGTGAACTGCACATTATGCGTTCTTAAATTCTTATATAATATGACTGTGCCTCTAATAAAACAATAAATTTTTTTTCTGGATTCTGGTGTTGTGACATAAAATTTTGTAACGTCTGCTTGATTGAAATTTTGGAATTTCCAAAAAAGAACATTAGTATTTTTTTTACAACGCAAAGAAGAGTGCAGTGACATTCAATATACATATATCAAATATTAACAATGTTTGCAAAAGAAAAAATTTCATCACAGAAAAGGTCTAAATTTTTTAAGATCTACTTTTATTAGGGGTCATAAAATTCGTGACAAAAAATATTTCTTTTATGTTTTTATGGCTTTTAAAATTCAAGTAGCTAACTCCTTTTTGTTATGTGATATTGCATGCAAACGATTACTGATCGATGTAACATCTTTTGCAATTCGTTAGTCAGGTAAAACCTAATAATGTGATGAAAAGAAAATGTTTGACGTCACAATTAAAACAAACGAAAATAAGAATACAAAAAACCGAAACAAAACCGATACGAAAGTAGAAAAAAATGAATTGGTATTGGTTTTTTATTGGTATTGGTTTTGAAGAATAAAAGTATTGGTTTTTAATTGGTATTGGTAGTGGGGAATCGGTATTGGTTTTTTATCGGTATTGGTATCGCACAAATAAAGGTATTGGTTTTAAATTGGTATTGGTTTTCAATTTGAATTGGTATTAACGGGTATTGGTATCGAAAAGGTATTGGTACCCATCATTGGTTTTAATTAATTGTTTATCTCTAATAAAACTGTTTTTAATAAAAAGATAATCAAATTTTAATGTTTTTTATGATTTACATAAATAATGAAAATTTCCCGGGATTCCCGGGAATCCCGGGAAATAAATTATTTTTTTCCCGTTTCCCGGGAAATTGAAAAGTCCGGGAATTCCCAAACACTAATTGTAATAGATAAAAAAATTTTATTTTACACAGTAAAAAGTTTTGGGTTAATTTTAATTCCTAGCTGGTGTGTATATGTATATATCAAAGACAAAAAGAATTAAATTAATTCCATTAAAAGTATACTTTTAAAGAGATAAAAAGAGAGTGAGAGAGTGGCTTTTTAACCTATTTTTTGGTGTTAAAATAAATTCAAAATAGTTTTATTAATGTAAATAATTTTATACCTAAACGGGTGTTAATTTTAATCTAGGCAGGACTAAAAATATAAAATTTCCCCAAAAATAAATAAAACAAAAATAAGGTTATGTTTTTTTAATATTTTTGTGTATTGAATAAATAAGAATTATTTTTATATTTATATTATATTATTTATAAGCAAGGATGGGTACCAATTCGATAAAAGTATTGGTATTGGTATTGGTTTTTAAAATTATATTAGTATTGGTATAGGTATTGGTTTTCATTTTTTGTTGAATTGGTATAGGTTTCGGTATTGGTTTTGCATTATTTAGGTATTGGGTATTGGTATTGGTTTTAGCCTCGAATTGGTATCGGTTTTTAATAAGTATTGGTATTTGTCTTATATCGGTTTTGGTATTTGTATGCAAAAGGTTTTGTCGTTAATATTAATTTATTTAACGTACGTCGTCCTTCTGTCCGCTCCACAGTGGGGCGTGATGGTAGGTTTTTTGGCCAAAAGTCTCTACAGGTCGTAAATGTTAACCGATCTTTTTGAAATTCAGAAATTAAGCCTATATTAAGGTAATTAAGTTTTTGAAATCGGACCTTCAAGGAAACTATTTCAGGGTGGACACTTCATTTTTAATCAAATTCACAGATGTTATAGATGAATCAAATGAAGAGACACTTGTCTTTTGTTTATGTATTTGAATTAGAGATGGTCTGTGTTCCCGTAATTTGCGTGACTCAAAAAAGTGATTTTCATTTAAATCACGTGATGTTGAGTTGAAAAATTCTAAGTGAGTGTCTAGAGAGTGGGTCGAATTTTTGCGTGAAGGATTTTTTTTTAAAAACCCCTTTATAAAAAATAAATAAAAAAAAAATTGGAAACCTCATTTTTAAACTCATCGTTATCAGAAAAAATTTATTTTAAAAATGGAATTAAAATAAATTTTATAAAAAAATCGATTTTTTTTTTTTTTTTTTTAAACTCCCTTTTAAAAACTCATCGTTATAGAAAGTTCCACGCCCTTTCAAAAAACTGTTTGGACCAGAAATATCCTTTTTATCCATACTTAACAAAAAACTTGCCCGCTTGTGTCAGTCAACACAAATTGAAATGCCAAAAATTAAAAAAAAAAAGTACCACACTACTTCAAAAACTGTCTGGACCGCCTAACCGGGTATTTCTTTTTTTTTTCAATGTATTGAAAACAAATTTTAAGGCTCTTATTCATAATACTTATAACAGACTTATTGTAGGTTTATTTGACAATTATTCCTGCAATATCTGTCAAATAAACCTACTTTAAATATATTTCAGGTTTTATGAATAACCACATAATACGATAAAAAACTATTTTTCGTGTAACCGGGTTTTTTCGAAATCGGTTTTTTGTGTATTCGGGTTTCATTTTATCCAGTATTAATAAAGAAATAAATATGTTTGTACTTTTGGAAAAACTTAAAAATTGTTAATTCATAAAATTAATTTATTCAATTATAAAATGCTCATTTTAACAACTTTATATTTGTTTATCTCCCTTTCTATTAATATTTTAAACGTAGATGAAAAAACGGGCAAAAGGGGCAGGTCCGTCTTAATGCTAGTAAACCAACGAAGATTTTGGCGTCCTAAGTTTTGGATTATGTCGCGGAACATTTTGGAAAAACAATTTAAAATGGAACAATTTTAAAAAAATTAAATTAAAAAAAAATTAAAAAATCACAAAAAAACAGAATCAAGAACTGTTCATACCCATTTACAAGTTGTACATCCTTTTGCCAAATAAATTAATCAAAAAATAAAAACAAGGTCCCGCCTTAATAATGTATAAATTTGTTAGCTTTTTTGATAACGGTATATGGAGATTTAAAAATTCAAATTTTTTTTATCAGTTGTACACTAGAGTGGTCCTTATTTTGAAAATTTTGGATTTTTGTTGCTCCTCAAGCCTGGATTTGTTAAACGACCTAAAACTAGAACCCGATAAAATTTTGAGCCAAATCGGTTAACTCTCTGACTACGCTAAAATCGGTCAAAGTTCCGGGTTTTGGGGAAAAAGGCACTTAATTAAAAAAAAATAAATAAATTAAAAATTTTATGAATATGTTTAAAACAAAATATTTTTTGTTTAACATTTGGCCAAACATACTTAGATAAAAAATATAAAGATTTTGTGATATCGGTAACCCATAAAAATTTGGTAACAAAAAAATTTTTGGAATTTGCAAAATTTTTGAAATCTCCAAAATTATATTTTTCAAATTTTCTCAAACAAAATTGCAGTAAACTTAGATATTTTTTTATTCATTTTGTAATGTATTAGTTCGAGTTTAAAATTAAAAAAAAAAAAATTGATATCCTTTTTTTAAATTATCGTGTAGACCGATTTCAAAACAGCGGATTTCAAGGAAATATATTTTTTGGTGAAAAATTTTATGAATTTATTTCTTAAAAACTCATTTTGTTATATATTAACTAAAACTTAATTTTGTATTACTCCTTTAATTTTTTAAATTTTATAATTGCATGGCTTTTATGTATTTAAACAAAATTATTTTTCAGGTTTCGTCTTATTTATCAAACAAAATTTTTTTTTTTTGCATTCAAGGGTTAATTTTGAAAAAAAAAAAAAATTAAAAATTTAATCCTTTATCAATTTATATATCTTTATAATTTAATTGGACCATATTTTTGTAATTATAAATTTATTTTTTTTTGTTTTTATTCGTCATGGGTTTAGAAATGCCATTATTTTGACTACCGGTAAACATGGGTTAACAAAGTCCTACACACAAAATATATATATAAAAAAATTGTGTCCGTTTTGGGGATAATGCAACCTATAAAGTGGTTTTGGATAATTTAACTAAGTTTTTTAGAGCAAAAACTTTGGTAAGTTATCCAAAACCACTTTATAGGTTGTAATTAAACTAAAAACTGGCACAATTTTTTTAATTTTTTTTGTGTGTAGATATACAAAATTTTATAGTAACATTCACACATTCTATTAGAATACAGAAATCATCTTATGGTAATTTATTTCATTAATCTTCTATTTCTTAAAAATGTTGGCATGAAGCTCCAAATCTTCCATATTTTTAAGTGTAGACACCGGATCCTAATGGGTTAATAATGTCCTTGAATTTATATATTTTTTGCCTTATATTAAAAGGTCAAAGGAGTAATACAAAATTAAGTTTTAGTTAATATATAACCAAATGAGTTTTTAAGAAATAAATTCATAAAATTTTTCACCAAAAAATATATTTACTTGAAATCCGCTGTTTTGAAATCGGTCTACACGATAATTTAAAAAAAGGATATCAATTTTTTTTTTTAATTTTAAACTCGAACTAATACATTACAAAATGAATAAAAAAATATCTAAGTTTACTGCAATTTTGTTTGAGAAAATTTGAAAAATATAATTTTGGAGATTTCAAAAATTTTGCAAATTCCAAAAATTTTTTTGTTACCAAATTTTTATGGGTTACCGATATCACAAAATCTTTATATTTTTTATCTAAGTATGTTTGGCCAAATGTAAAACAAAAAATATTTTGTTTTAAACATATTCATAAAATTTTTAATTTATTTATTTTTTTTAAATTAAGTGCCTTTTTCCACAAAATCCGGAACTTTGACCGATTTTAGTGTAGTCAGAGAGTTAACCGATTTGGCTCAAAATTTTATCGGGTTCTAGTTTTAGGTCGTTTAACAAATCCAGGCTTGAGGAGCAACAAAAATCCAAAATTTTCAAAATAAGGACCACTCTATTGTACACTCAACCAAAAATCATTGTATTCCCAAAGAAAATCGCTGTAAATTCAACAGAAATCATTGTTGATTTTGACCCTACAAATATTAATGTTGATTTCAATAAAAATTATTGTCAGTTTTTGTAAAAGTTGATCAACTCGTTTTTTTGTAAATCAACTCTTATTTTTTGTAAATTCAACTCATATTTTTGTTGATAGAAATTTTATTAATAAAAAAAAGCTTGTTGTTATTTGTTAATATTCTTTTATTAAGCATAAATCACAATATTTTTGTATATTTGATATTATATTTGAAGATTTTCACAAAGATTTTCACACACACTTCGTTTATTCATGTTATGCACTCATAAGCCATTCTCCAGTTTTCTGATGATACCAAACAAAATTCTTACCTTAAAAAAAAACAAAAAAGTTTTAATATGAATTATAGTATGAATACATAAAGTAATCAATGTATTTTTTTACTTACCAAATATTTACAAATCAGATCCTATTTTTATTTATTTTTATAATATTAAATATTTTTATAAAAAACAAACACATAAATAAATTGTATTAGAGATAAACACGATTCACATTGCTACCAACTCACTCGTCACTCGTTAATAATAAAAAAAAATGAACGAACAGGGTTGTTTTTTCTATTTTGAATTATCTATTGAATTCTGTATAAGCGTTGTAAAAAGTTGATTCAACTTTACTGATTATTCAACGATATCAACATTAATTTTTGTTGAATACGGCATTATTCTGTAAAACTTGATCTACAATGGGTTTACTAATTTTTCTACTAAGATATTTCTATGAGTGTAAATAGTTTTTTTAGGCATTTGTGCCTTTTCATTGGCATTAGTACAAATAATGCCAATGCCAAAAAATTTCATTGGCAATAAATGCTAATGCTTTTTTTGGCAGTGGCATTAGTTCCAACTAATGCCAATGAAAATTCAATGCCAATTAAAAATTCCCATGTATGGGTTAGATTGACCATTGTACAATCGTAAATCTTACCCACACACGATCAATATAAAAGAAGAAGGAGAAGAAGTGCAAAAATCATAATAAATCTATTTGACTGCATTCATCGCGCGGAGGAAAAATTAAAAAAATCCCTAACATTTTTTTATATATTTATATTTTGGAGGGTATAAAAAATAAAAATTTCCTTGATTTTCGATAATCTCAAATGTGTAACAAATTACCTAATTTTTATTGGTCAGTTTTTACTCCATTTATGTCCACTGTACCAATGCGAGAAGAACTTATTTTTCGCTTCTTTTTTAAATAATAATGATTAAAATAAAGTTAAAAAAAATATACTTTAAAAAAGTATATATTTTAAGGCGTTTTAATTTTATATCTTTTGAGAAAAATTAAAAAAAGGAAATTTTATAAAACTAAAGGCCTATTCACACCTGAGGTGAAATCTCGTTCGAACGAGATTTCAATTATATGTTCTGTATCATTTTATACACAACCATATGATCGAAATCTCGTTCGAACAAGATTTCACCTCAGGTGTGAATTGGGTATAAGACTCAATTTTATTTTTCCTTTTTTGGAAAAAGGTACTTTTTTAGTGAAATAAGCACCGGCAGATCTTAAAATGGGAGATATTTTTAAATTGCAGAAAGATGACACTTAACATTTGTAACAAAATATACCTGAAATTCATCCTTTCACACATATTTTTTTAAGTGATTGAAATGGGTTATCGTGCAGGGCCCCTTTTTCGATTTTAGATCTTTTTGTAATTACACGTGCAAATTTTTTTTCTTATATGGAGTTCACACAACAAGTTGTTTAACAAAACACCGGTAATGAATAAAAACGTAATGGATACAGAACAAATAATTTTTTAAACACGTAGCCCTTAAACTCTCAAAAATAGCAAGTGTGAACCGCACATTATGCATTCTTAAATTCTTTTATAATATGACTGTGCCTCTAATAAAACAAACAAATTTTTTTTTTCTGGATTCTGATGTTGTGACATATAATTTTGTAACGACTGCTTGATTAAAATTTTGGGATTTCCAAAAAAGGACATTAGTATTTTTTTACAACGCAAAGAACAGTGCAGTGACATTCAATATATGTGCATCACATATTAATGTTTGCAAAAGAAAAAATTTCATTACAGAAAAGGTCTAAATTTTTTAAGATATACTTTTATTAGGGGTCATAAAAATCACGTAACGTGACAAAAAAAATATTTTTTTATGTTTTTATGTTTTTATGGCTTTTAAAACTCAAGTAGCTAACTCCTTTCTGTTATATGACTTTGCATGCAAACGATTACTGATCGATGTAACATCTTTTGTAAACATCTGTAGCAATTCGTTAGTCAGGTAAAACCTAATAATGTGATAGAAAAAAAATGTTTGACGTCACAATTAAAACAAACAAAAATAAGAATACAAAAAAACCGAAACAAAACCGATACGAAAGTAGAAAAAAATGAATTGGTATTGGTTTTTTATTGGTATTGGTTTTGAAGAATAAAAGTATTGGTTTTTAATTGGTATAGGTAGTGGGGAATCAGTATTGGTATTTTATCGGTATTGGTATCGCACAAATAAAGGTATTGGTTTTTAATTGGTATTGGTTTTCAATTTGAATTGGTATTAACGGGTATTGGTATCGAAAAGGTATTGGTACCCATCATTGTTTATAAGTATTGAATAAATAAGAAGAGGAATGTTGATGCATTTTTCACCCACACTCCGTAAAACTACATAGAAAAGTGATAATGCTTCTATATTAAGAAATTATTCCTGGGGGTCTTCCAAATCAATTTCGGCACGGTTTGTTGATGTCTTTCCATCAAAAAGAAACAAAAGCAGATGCTGGATCAGTATTGTGTAATTAATTATTTCTGTAAGGTTTTCAGAGTTAATGAATGCACTGCCCAATCAAAAATTCCAGTCTCTGCCTTCTGCTTCAAGATTCGGCTGGTCTAAAAGTAAGGTTAAACAAAATTTAATTAAAAACGATTGTAAAACGTTAGTAGTCAAAATTTCACTTTCTGGATCACAAATTCTGATAACGTAAAATTTTCCATGAGTTTTTCACTTTTGCGTACATGGCAAATATTTTTACCACATTTTCATTGAATGAATAAGATGTTTTTGCTCACTTAACATAACAGCTGTTTTCAACTTCTTGTTAAGTGTTAATTTTAAACTTGAAGAAATACAATTTTTTTATGACGTTTGACGTTTATTTTTTATTAGTTTTTAAGAGAGAAATTTAATTATTTTTTGGCATTAAAATAAAACTAAAAGAAATAACATAAAGAAAAACAAATTTTTAATCCCTATGTGGTTTAACATATAAACCATTTCGGTTTTAATTTAATTCCAAGGTGGTTTAAAATGTGTTCCGCTAGGTTTTAAATTTAAACTTTTTACTGTGTACATATAATAATGCAAAAAAACAAGATTTGAAACCTTTTCAGGCTTTAATAGGGTACGACGTTCATTTATAATTTGACCGGTTGCTGAGAATATACGCTCACAAGGTACAGAAGTTGCCACAATACAGAGGCGATTTAAAGCATATGAATAAAGAGTAGGATAATACCCCAGCAAAAATTGGCATTACTAGTAATGGGTTTTGTAATCTGAAACAGATGTTAATCAGTAGTTACTTATTGAATGAAACACTAATTATTTTAACAAGGGCGTGAGACAAAAATAACTAGTGAAGAGTATGGAGATAAATAAGTAGTTACTGCCTCGGATTACAAATAAGGAGTAAAAACCCATTACCAATAAGAAGTAAAATAATTAGTTAATTAAAACATTTAAAATTTAACTTGTTTTTACTAAAACTTAAAAATTGCTTAATTTTTAATAAGTTTTTAAGTACTTTTTAAGTTAATTGAATTGTAAAGGTTAAAAACTGCAAGTGCAAGAAGATATTATTACTTAGAGGTGCTTTTATAACATATTACTGAGAAGTAGTTACTTTTGGGCTTAAAATAATGTTAACAGTAATGGGTACTCATTATAAATAATGTACTTGGTAATGATTACTTTTCACAACTCATTACCATGTTTTTGCTGGGACGGTATTTACACCAACGAAAACAACTTGTTTTTGAATATTTTTTTGGTTTTTGACAAAAACTACATAAATTTTCCATACAATTTAAAAACTGCGTTGCCAACTAAAACTGAACAAAAACTAGAATTTAGGTTGTGGTCTATGCTACTATTAATTCAGTGTGAATGTTTTTTTCAATTTTCTTTTGGTAAAAACGAATGTCAAAATAAAAATATTTGTTTTTTTATGAAATTAATATTCAAATCTTTTAAAAAAGTAAATAAATGTGTAATTTAATTTTTTTAATAACGTGTGGCTATTATAATTTTGTGTTTTTTAGTGAATTTAGAAAATAATTAATTTGATTTGACAAACAAAAACTCTTTTTATTCGGTGTAAACAGTTTGGTTTTCTAAAATGCTTTTTTGCCAAAAACAAGTTGGTTTTTGTTTGGTCTAAACATAGTATAAAGAGCTTTGCGTTCTTTCCACCAATCAAGTGGGTCCTTTTTTCTGTCCAAATACTCTACATTTAAATATTTATCTAACTCTCTGATACAAGCAGCAGAGTTGTTATCAGGTCTTACAGTTTTATTAAAGTCTTGATCGTAGTTGTGCCATATGCTTCCAGCTTCTTCATTTGCCGAATCTAATAGAACATATTTTGCTTCTCATTGTTCTTAAGGCATTTTCATAGGCTGCATCATTTTTGAAACCTTTTCTTTTGAACCGAGGATCAAGAATAGTGCTTTCAGAGTATAGGTTGTTTCTTTCCAAATCACCAAACCGAGATAACAGCTCCCTCTTTAAAACAACAATCATTGCCTTAATTTTTAGATTTTCTGATTGGACTCCGGAAAGGAAGCTTTCAAGCAATTTAACTAACACCGTTACTTTTGAAAGGGTTACGTTTTTTTCGGCCGAAATTTCTACAGTGACCTCATTAAAAGGTTTTAAAACCGAAATTGCCTCGTCAATAACCTTCCAATCGTCGACCGATATAGTTAATTCCGGTCTCAGTATCGAAATGGTTGCTATTACTGCATCTTTTATGGCAACAACTCTATGAAGCATATCGTACGTGGAGTTCCAACGGGTAGCAACATCTTGCTTCAACTTTAATTCGGGGAATCCCATTTGTTTTTGGGTTTCTTGTAGTTTTTTTAAACCAATCGAGCTTTTGTGAAAAAAACTCAACAATTCTTTTGATTTTGGATACGGATTCAAAAATTTCCATAATGGCAGCTTGAACAATTAGGTTGAGAAAATGGGCAAAGCATCCAATTGCTCGCCACTGTCCTAGCCGAATGACTGCTGTGATGTTTGCAGCATTATCACTTACCACAGCTGTTACTTTATAAGATATATCAAAATCCAACATCACTTTTTTTAAATAGTTCGATAAATTCTCCGCCGTGTGTCTCTCTCCAAACTCATCACAAATGCGATTTTATTTCCGTTGCATCGTTAATAAAATGAGTCGTTACCGCCAAATAACTGCAATTGGTTTTTGATGTCCATCCGTCTGTAGTTAGACAAACGGCAGTTGCAGACCGGATTTTCAACTTTATTTCGTTTAGAATTTCGATGTGTACACTTGGCAAGAGGCTATTTGATAAAGTTTTTCTTGTTGGCAAAGTGTACCTCGGACAATGGGACACAACTTCCAGCAACTTTTTAAATTCGGGCTCCTCCACAATTCTTAAAGCGTGATGGCCTTTTGCGATCATTTTCAGCACCTGCTTGTCAATTTGCTCCACTTTACGTACAGAAATTGGTCTACGGACGTATTGAGCCATACTTGGTTGTGTGTTTACTAGTTGTTGTTGTGTTGACCGGGCTTGGGAGCTAGTAGAAGGTAATTGTGCATCTGCAACATCCGCGTCCAAATTGATGACAGCTGGTGTTTCATTTGTTGCTGTTTGTCTTTCCTGTACCAGGGGTATAAGAGAATGCTTCAGTTTAAGATGGCGTGTCAAATTTCCATTTGATCTTCCAGAAATACTCAAAACGTTTTTGCAATATTTACATTTTGCTCGGTTTTCTCCTTCATCAGTAAAATGAATCCAAATACTGCTGTGCTTGCGTTTAGACATTTTATTTTTAATTAATTTACGGAGCCACGAAATTATATCTTATCTTTTGATATTGATGATGAGTAAAAAATAAGTTTCATGTAAAACGAATTCAAATTCAAATATTAAAGCTGCCTACTCAGTTTAAAATCATATTTAGAACTTAGGTCTGGCAGCATTAAGAAGTAATAGCAAATAACTGGCAATATTGAACAACAGCTGTAAAGAAAAAAAGCTAAAAAAAACAGCTGAATGAACGAAAGAACTACACTCAAAAAAAAAAGTTTGTAAAATTACAAGTAAAAGGTCTTGTAATTCTATTTTACTAATATTTTTGTCTTTTTACAAAAATTGTTGTATATTTAACAAATCGAAAACTACAGTTTGTTTTGTAATTTTACCATTTATTGGTAATTTATTTTACAAATTAAAAAAAAATTACAAGGTGTTTGGTTTTTTACACAAGAAAACTGTAATTGTACAACAAAATTTTACTTGATGTTATTTAGTCTTTCTACCAAAAATATGTTTTATTACAAACATTTTTTTTAAGATCGTTTAAAAGGTTTTCAGTTTTTTAACACAAAAAAATGTAATTAAACAAAAAACTTTCTTAGTTCAGATTTTTTTTTTTTGGTTTTGGAGTAAAAAATTAACTTAAAAATAGTTTCTTATAAATAAAAAATTTCATGAAAAAAAATTTTGAAAATTTTTTAAGTTCCGGACACAAACATTTTTTAACAACTAATTGTAAGCTTTAGCAAAAAAAAATAAATTTTTAAACCATTTTTTATGTTTTTACTACAATTTTTATGTGTTTCTACTATATAATTGTTCTAGTTTTTTTGTATTTTTTACCATTTTTTGGTAATTTTGTTTTAAATTTGGCACCTAAAATGTCAATAAAAAGTTTCCGATTTTTTAAAAATACTTTTTAAAAATACTTGTGAAAATAATTAAAAATTCAAAACAAAATTGTTATTTTTTGACTAATTTTTCCTGAAAATATAAGAAATTTCTTGTGTAGCCTCCTTCGCAATTCTCATATGTTCTACTTAAGAAAAACGAAATGCCAAAAAAAAAAAAATATAAAAAAAGTGCAGTTTTATACTTTAAAAAGGTTGTTAAAAGTGTTCAAGTGAAAAAAAATCATTTCAGGTTGTTGAAGTGCTATTCCAGCTGGCGAAGAATGATAAATAAGATTAGGGTTGCCAGAATTTTATTTCGAAAATGCGGGACAAACTCCCAAAAATTACAAAAATGGCGGGATTTTAAACATTTTCGCGGGACAAAAATTTTTTTATGAACAAAATTGACAAATTTAGCATGTTGTCGAGTTTTATTGTTTTAAATAGAGGCTACCAGCCTCTAGTGCATTTTGAAAAAGAAAAAATGTTTTTGCTTTAAAAAAAAATACGCCAAAAGTTTTAAAATATATAGTACATTCTGGGACAAATATTGATAAAATTTTACTTGGGTAATTATGATCTAGCGTTGCATCTTTAACACAGAAAAGTGTGTACATAATCCTTTTATCCCCCTTATGTACTAAATTAGTCTCCAAGGCGGCATTGAAATAGTTCTAACGAATGAGCTTTCATTCGCGCTGCTTTAGAGACTAATTTAGATGGACCAGAATTACTCCATGGAAATTTTATAAATAGTTTTTCCGGAATGTATATTGTGCAACTGTTTGCGTACAGTTTTTGAAAAATATTTTTTTTTTCAAACAAACACTAACAAGGGAAGTATCCCTTATGAACCGATTTGCCTGAAACTTAAAATTTATATAAATGAGACCATTTTAAGGTTGGGGTGTCTCGGCTTATCGGCCATATCGGGGATTAAAGGGTTCAAAAAATGGGTCAAAAATTGGCGAAAAAATCGGTTTTTGGATTTTTCGGCCATTTCTTGCTAAGACACTATATGATATTTCCATATGAGAAGAAAGGTTTTTTTAATGCCTATCCAACGGTGGCATAACCTTGTAAAAATTCGGCTTCGTTAAATATTTTTCTCATGAAAATGTGTAAATTTTGGGGGGTATATATATGAAGACATAGACCTACGATATCCATGTTAATATAAAATATTCTTTATAAAATTTAAGTCGACACGTATTTTTGCTCTAGAAGATATTCCTGTTAGTTCGGGAGTTATCGAAATTTTCCCGAAGGTCCTCATTGTTTCATAAGGGGACAACGAAATTTTTAAACACTGATATGGCCGATAAGCCGAGACACCCCAACCTTAAAATCGTCTCATTTATATATATTTTAAGTTTCAGGCAAATCGGTTCATAAGGGTTGAGATACTTCCCTTGTAAGATTGCAAACTTTTTCGTTATTTTTATACCCTCCACTCTAGTGATAGAGGGTATATATAAGTTTGTCATTCCGTTTGTAACACATCGAAATATTGGTCTAGGACCCCATAAAGTATATATATTCATGATCCTTGATCGATTTTAAGTCGATCTAGCGATGTCCGTCCGTCCGTCCGTCCGTCCGTCCGTCTGTCTGTCTGTCCGTTGAAAACACGCTAACTTTTGAAAGACTTTACAGAGGCTCCTGAAGTTTGACATATATGTTGGCCATTTACCGGGTCAGGTTGGTATTGCAATCCAGCGAAATCGGTCCAGTGGTTCAAAAGTTATGAGCAAAAGTGTAAATTTCGGCAAGGGTATTTTGCGAATTTACGAGATTAAAACCACTCTAACTTTCGAAAGACAATTCTGAGGGTGCTGAAGCTTAGCACATATATTTGTCGTTCCACAAGTCTGTTTGGTTTTGAATTTCAGCAAAATCGGTTCAGTGGTTCAAAAGTTATAAGCAAGGCTCTGAATTTCGGATTTGTTTCACCTTAACATGTTGAAAACTCGTTAAACAAGTTTTATAAGCATGGTGAAATACCAGTTTTTTTAGAACTTGTTGTTGTTTGTTTTCCTGCCATGGGGTGCAGTTTAGTTGTTAGACAACTAAATATTTGTTATTGTTTTGTTATTGTTAGTGTAACTGTATGTAACGGTGTATCGTAAGTATTTTTGGAAAAAAATCAAATAAAGTATGGGTATGATTGAATGTTAGTTTGTTTTTGGTTTTTAAAGAAGAGTTAAAATAAAGAAGAGGTAAAATAAAAAGAGGGAAATTTGTGAAATAGTTTTTTTTTTGTATTACATATACATATGTATGTATGTAGGTATTAAACAACAAAAATATTTTACAAAGTAATTTTGTTACTCAAAGAAATTGTACACAAAAAAAATATTTACACTCAAAAAAAAATGTTAAATTAAAAAAAAATGTACACATTAATTTTTTTTTAATGAAATATCACACTAAAAAAATGTTGACAGTCAAAAAAATTTTACACTCAAAAAAATTTGATTGATTAAAAAAAGTTTTACTCAAAATAATATATTTATTATAAAAAATTTGTAATGCAATTTTTTTATTTTTTTTTTTTAGAAAATTACTATCAGATACCATTGTGGAGGGTATTCATAGATTCGACCAAGTCGAATTTAATTTTTCTACTTGTTTTCCTTAAAAAGGTTCTAAATCCATATCATTTGGGCGGCAAGGTAAAAAAAATTTACAAAACCTTTTAAAAACTTATGTTTTTAAAGTAAAAAATAGTGATGTTAAAAATAATTGGAAAAAAGCGGGAATATGAAATCCCGCGCGGGACGCGGGAATCAGTTATCAAAAGCGGGACAATCCCGCCAAATGCGGGACGTCTGGCAACCCTAAATAAGATGCACCAATGGAAAAAAACCTTTAAGTTTACAAAACAAATATGTAAATAAAAAATTTTTTTTTTTGTAAATTTACAAAACAAATATTAAAATTTATAAACCAAAATTGTATACTTACAGAAAAAAGTTGTAATTTTACAAAAATGAAGTAGAAAATACAAAAACAATATTGTAAATTTACAAATTATTTGGTTCAACTACTCTTTTTACGGCAAAAATAAGAAAAAATGGTATATTTATAATAAAAATTGTAATTTTACCCTTTTTTATTGTAAATATACAAGTATTTTGTCATTCAAAGCAGTAGTTGAACCAAACAATTTGTAAATTAACAATTTTGTTTTTTGATTTTCTACTTTTATTTTGTAAATTTACAACTTTTTTTTGTAAGTTTACCATTTGTTTTGCAAATTTAAATTTTTTTTTGGCAAATTTACAATTTTTATTGTAAATATACGTGTTTTTCAATATTTTTTTGCGGTAAAAACTGTAGTTTAACAAAATAATTTGTTAATCTACAATTTATTTTTTTCATTCTCAACATTTTTCTGTAAGTTTACAATTTTGTTTTGTAAATTTACCAAATTTTTTGTAAACTTCCAAAAAAAAAAAAATGTTCATCTCGAAGTTAAAATTTTACAAAAAAAAATGTAAATTTACATTTTCTTTTGTTAAATCAATTTACAAATTATCCCCGTAACATTACAGGGATTCTTGCTAGTACATATTTTACAAAACCAGCCGTTTAAAATCACGGGGATTTTTTGTCATTTTACAAACTTTTTTTTTTTTTGAGTGTAAAAGAACTAAATGAACGAAAAATCGTGACCTTGGTCTCATAGTTCAGTAAAGTGAACTAGGTCTTCGAACTAGTTCGTTCATGAACGACACAACTCTAGTTCACTATGCCACAGGGTTGCAAAATGAGTACATCAAAATTGTACCAACGAGCTCACAAAATTGTACTTTTTAGACCGCAGTTGTACCAACATTTTTTTTGTTTAGTTTTTGTTTTATTTTTTTTTATTTTAGTTTAAAAAAAGGAACGAAAAAATTGATTAAAAACAAATTTTTATAAAATTAACAGTTGTACTTTATTTGTGCTTTAAAAGTGTGTCAGGTGGTATTCAGAGTTCTAGTACTGGTGGAAAATGAGGAATTTTTGAAAATACATTTCGGAATACATGAGAGGTCTTCAGAATCTTACTGTCAGCCCTGACAATGTAGCAAAATATTACTTTTTTTTCAAAAAATACATGTATTTTTCAAGAAAGAAAATGAAGAAAAGTATACTCTTTTACCACCAGTAACAGGGCTGACAAGTAGGTCTCTGAATACCGCCATGTATTTTTTGAAAGAAGTACTCTTTTGGCTATCTTTATACAGGCAGATTCAGTCACGACCCGCCGAATTTTACCAGCGTATTCCTTGGCTCATTTCATGAAAATATGTCCATTACGACCATCCACAAAAAATGCAAGTGTGCGAAATGGCAGCGGTTTGAAAATTTTCGGATTGGTGGTTGGAGGGTAGTAGGGTAAAATTGATAACTTCTGAACCTGTGGTCCGATTTTTTTTGTTTTTGGGCTTGTTAGAAAGTTTATTAGAAGACCTTTCAGAATCAATAATAAAAAAATTAAAATAAAGAGAAATCGTCGAGATTGAGCACATAAGCTCAATTTATTTAGCCAGATGGCAGGTAACTTATATTGTTTTCTCTTTTAAAAGATAGCCCTACGTCTTACCTTTTCAAAATGCCCTAAATGAAGCCCAGAGGTCTTTCTGTTCTTAAGTTATGACCATTTGACTGAAATGCAAATATTTTTTTTTTTTGGTTTGGAGGCGAATAACAGCACACATTCATTTGTTTTTGTAAATTAACAAGTTCAAGTTTTTATTTTATTAAAATTTTTGGAAGGCAAATGGTCATAACTTTGGAACGGTAAGACCTCTGAGCTTCTTTTACGGCAATTTGGAAAGGTAAGACGTAGGGCTTTCTTTTAAGAGAATAAAAAACATAAGTTACCTGCCATCTGGCTGAGCAAATTGAGGTTATGTACAAATTCGTATGTCTTCTTTTTCAAATTTTATTTTTAAAAGCTCTGTATCTCGACGATTTCACTTTATTTTAATTTTTTTGTTATTGATTCTGAAAGGCCTCCTAATAAACTTTCCAACAAGCCTAGAAACAAAATCGGACCACAGTTTCAGAAGTTATCAATTTTACCCTACTACCCTCCAACCACCAATCCGAAAATTTTAAAACCGCTGCCATTTCGCACACTTGCATTTTTTGGGGATGGTCGTAATGGACATATTTTCATGAAATGAGCCAAGGAATACGCTGGTAAAATTCGGTGGGTCGTGACTGAATCACCCTGTATACCGTTCGACGCAGAATCAATTTTTAAGTCGATATTGCGATGTTTTCCAGTCCCTCGTTTAAACGTCCTCCCGATATTTACTTAAATCTGCCTATTGGTACAATATTAGCCTATTTCACTCAAATTTGGTTTGTACGTATTTTTACACCAATTTCAGATCTGGAAAAACAAACATGGATCCAGTCGACACAGTAAATCAATCAAAACTATAAACTGCTTCGGCTTACAATACATGAGTGATTTAACGACACAGGTTCGAAGCTCATGCCAGGCTAGTCTGTTGATAAAAAAACATATAAAGAATTTTTCTAGCAAATATCAAATAATCAATTTAATGTAATTGCCTACTGATGACGTAGAAGTGGCTACAGAAACCATGGTCTAGGGTAAATCCACATTTAATTTAATCTTTAGAAGACACAATTTTCTTCTTCAATCAGAAAAACACAAACAACAAATTAAATACACTTGGCTTACGCCGAAAAAATATAATAAATTAGAAATACTGACAAATGTCGCTCGTGTGAGCAATTCACTTTAACTATGCGTTACTGTAGTGTGAAGAACAAAAAATTCTCTGCTATAGTAAAGTTTGCATAAAATAAAGTAAATGAAAGATTAAGAAAATTGTTGTTGGTCTCTAGATTAAATGCATTGCTTGAGTTAGAGAAAAAGCTTTTCTGCATACGTCACACACGAAACCTACTGTGAGTTAAAAACAAACGAGGTTTAGTCACTGATGTTTATACACCGAGTATAGCCTAGTGGTTATGGCTTCGGCTTACAATACATGAGTGATTTAACGACACAGGTTCGAAGCTCATGCCAGGCTAGTCTGTTGATAAAAAAACATATAAAGAATTTTTCTAGCAAATATCAAATAATCAATTTAATGTAATTGCCTACTGATGACGTAGAAGTGGCTACAGAAACCATGGTCTAGGGTAAATCCACATTTAATTTAATCTTTAGAAGACACAATTTTCTTCTTCAATCAGAAAAACACAAACAATAAACTGGGTAAATTCCATGAAAAAACATAATATGAGAAGGATTTAAAATTGTACCAAATGAGTCATTGGTGTACCATTGTACTTTTGAGCTTCGAATTGTACCAAAAATGGTACAATTGTACCAACTTTTGCAACCCTGCTATGCCATATTAAAAAAGGATGCGTTTAGATTCTGCCATTGTAACCCACTGGCTCCACCTTCTATAATTATGTGGACATTTATTCCGACATACGTCAAAATCGTGTTATTTCTCGTGTGCCATAGTCAAATGTTATACATATTTGTGTTGGAAATAAATGTTAACATAGTTCTCCAAACATAAGTCTTAACAATTATGTTAACATAAGAAACGTCAAATTCATGAGTTTGTTGATGCCGACATTTTGGAAAAATACAAATACGCAAACCATACGTAAACCATGTATCAATACTTGACAAAATAGAATCCAAACAACTCAAATGGTTCGGACACGTTGTACGTATGCCAGAACGAAGGATACCAAAGCAATTCCTGGAAGCTAAGCCAGAAGGAAGAAGACCCATAGGAAGACCGAGAGTATCATATGAAGATTGCATAAAAGAAGCTGGAACAAAAAGAGGAAAATCTCTAAATGAAATGAAGAGAATAGCGAAAAATCGAACAGATTGGAGGAAGTTTATTGCAGGCCCCCCTACGCTTTAAAAGGCAAAAGGGTGAAGACAAAGAAGAAGAAGAGAAATACGCAAAAAACATTCACTTTATTAATAATAAATGTTGTTTTTTGAAAGAAAGTAATACCATATTCACATTGGCATGTTTAAATTTAAACATGTGTTTTCCCATACATTCAAAACAAAACATCGTTTAATTTTAAACATCTCCAAAACATTTCCAAAACATCTCGGAAACACGAAATAACAACCCTGTGTTAAGTTGTCATGAAAAAAACAACCGCTGCTAAACGAACCTAAAGAGAAGCGGATGCTTTTTTAAACTACTGGCAATGCGAACACTTTCGTTTAATTTTAAACACAAAAGTTAAACGATGTTTTAAACATTGTATGCGAATATGGTATAACTTAATAACGTTAAATTAAAGCTTTTTAATTAAAAAAAAATGTGTTATATGTATTAAAAAAATAAATAAAAAATAAAATCCAAACGACCTTCATCAACAAATTCCTGAAAAAAATGAGTTAACATAAATTACGATTACCCACCCTTTAACATAAAATGAAAATACAAAAAAATTCTGCCGACGTTATCTCTTATGTTATCTACAATTTTATGTTGGTGTATCCGGAGCGTAACTAAATAACAAAAAAATCTAAACTTAGCAAAAACTACACTAAAAAAACAGTTTGTAAAATTACAAGAAAAAGGTCTTGTAATTCTATTTTACTAATATTTTTTGTCTTTTTACAACAAATCTTGTATTTTTAATAAAACGAAAACTACAGTTTGCTTTTCAATTTTACTATTAAATGTTGGTAAATTTATTTAACATTTTTTTAGGTAAATTTACAAAAAAAATGTATTAGTTTACAAGTTAAAAAAATATTACAAGGTGTTTAGTTTTTTACACAAGAAAACTGTAATTGTACAACAAATTTTTATTTGATTGTTTTTAGTCTTTCTACCAAAAAATGTTTTATTAAAAACAATTTTTATTTTCAAGATTTTTTAAATAGTTTACAAGGTTTTCAGTTTTTTGACACAAAAAAATGTAATTAAACAAAAAATTTTGTATTGAAAAGTACAAAATTCCAAGATAATTTTACAAAACTTATTTTATTACGAGTTTAAAAACATAACATAAACTCATAAAAAAAATTGTTATTTTTTGACTAATTTTTCCTGAAAATTATAAGAAATTTCTTGTGTAGCCTCTTTCGCAATTCTCATATGTTTTATTTAAGAAAAACGAAATGTCGAAAAAAAATAAAAAAGTGAAGTTTGTTAAAAGTGTTCAGGTAAAAAAAAAAAAAACATTTCAGATTGTTGAAGTGCTACTCCAGCTGCCGAAGAAGGAAAAATAAGACGCACCAATGGAAAAAAAACTTTAAATTTACAAAACAAATAAGTAAATAAACAAAATTTTTTGTAAATTTACAAAACAAATATGAAAATTAAAAAAAAAACAAAATTGTATACTTACAGAAAAAAGTTGTAATTTTACATAAATTAAGTAGAAAATACGAAAATAATATTGTAAATTTACAAATTATTTAGTTAAACTACTGTTTTTACGGCAAAAAATAAGAAAAAATGGTATATTTACAATAAAAATTGTAAATTTACCACTTTTTATTGTAAATATACAAGTTTTTTGCCATAAAAAACAGTAGTTTAACCAAACAATTTGTAAATTTACAATTTTGTAGTTTGATTTTCTACTTTATTTTGTAAATTTACAGCTTTTTTTGTAAGTTTACAATTTGTTTTGTAAATTTAATTTTTTTTTGCAAATTTACAATTTTTATTGTAAATATACGTGTTTTTTAATATTTTTTTTTGCGGTAAAAACAGTAGTTTAACCAAATAATTTGTTAATCTACAATTTATTTTTTTGATTTTCTATTTTTTCTTTGTAAAATAACAACCTTTTTCTGTAAGTTTACAATTTTGTTTTGTAAATTTACCAAATTTTTTGTAAATTTGCAAAAAAAATGTTCACCTCGAAGTTAATATTTTACAAAAAAAATTGTAAATTTACATTTTCTTTTGTTAAATCAATTTACAAATTATCCCCGTAACATTACGGGGATTCTTGCTAGTAAATATTTTACAAAACCTGCTTCGTAAATTCACGGGGATTTTATGTCATTTTACAAACTTTTTTTTTTGAGTGTAGGAAAATCAAATAAAAACTCGTTGAAAATCGCAAAACTTTAATACGAAATATCCCTTCATTTTGACCTGATCTGGCAAAACGGAGAATGCCACTGGATTCTCGGACCCAAAATTAAGTTTACGTGTCTCGGCGTTTTCACGTGTCATTTAAAAAGATAAAATTATACTTATGGTAGAAACAGAACAAGCACGGCACGGGGGACGGTTGCCGTTGCCGGAGAAAATTGGCCCAAAACAATGACGGGGGACGGCGACGGCAAAAAATGTCATTTGTTTGTTCAGTGGTGCTAACTTTTAATAAAATAAGCGTAATTTTACGGGAAAAAATCGCTAACCACATAGTCAATGTGGTTAAGTTGGCACTACTGTACGTTCGTTACACCATTGTGAATGAAAAGATAAAAATTTGTTGTGAAAATGCGGCAACCCTGGAGTGTGAGAGGAAGGGAGAATGAGAGAACCCGGAGAACAAATAAAATAAGTTTTAATTTTTTGCCGTGCCGGTCACGGTTTTTAACTGTCAAATCGTATGGAAAAAGTCGTGCCGGACTTGTTCTGTTCATACCTTTACAGTGTTATTGTACTTGTTTTTTTTTATTTTTTTTTGTAATTTTACCACATTTTTTTTTGGAATTATTTTTTTAAATCTGGCAACTAAAATGTCAATAAAAAGCTGCCAATTATGAAAAATTAAGTTTTTCTTATTTTAACAGGTACTTAAACGTCTAATCTACAACATGCAAAGTTTATTTTTCTAATTTGTTTAAAAATACTTGCGAAAATAATTAAAAATTCGAAAAAAATTGTTTTTTTTCGACTAATTTTTCCTGAAAATATAAGAAATTTCATGAGTAGCCTCCTTCGCAATTCTCATATTTAAGAAAAACGAAATGCCGAAAAAAAAAAATAAAAAGGTGCATTGTTATACTCCAAAAACTTTGTTAAGTGTTCAATGAAAAAAAAAATCATTTCTAGTTTTTGAAGTGCTACTCCAGCTGCCGAAAAAGGAAAAATAAGATGCACCAATGGAAAAAACCTTTAAATTTACAAAACAAATATGTAAATAAACCAAACTTGTATACAAACAAAATTGTATACTTACAGAAAAAATTTGTAAATTTACAATTTTATTTTTTGATTTTCTACTTTATTTTATAAATTTACAACATTACAATTTGTTTTGTAAATTTTATTTTTTTTTTTTTTTGCAAATTTACAATTTTTATTGGAAATATACGAGTTTTTCAATATAGTAGTTTATTTTTTTTTTTTAATCGTTTATTTATTTACAATATTTATACTTATAAACTATTATAAACACTAGTTAACAATAACAATTTCTATATACAATGTCCCATAATCGAGCACTCAAGTATCTATACTCTATACTATATTATAAAACGCACTTTTCGCGAAAATTTTCTTTGTCACCGGTTTTTGAAGAAACTACTGAACCGATTTTGATGAGATAAAAACCATAATAAAGCTTTCATTCCAACTAAGATTATAGGCTATAGAATGTTTTGATATCGGTTAAGAGGGACTTTTGAAAATGCCAAAATATGAAAAAAAAAATCAGTTTTTCCGCTTTTAAAAAGACACAATAAGTCTGATTTTAATGTGAATGGCACCATTAAAAACCTCTTTTTTTAACAAACAACTTAGCCTTTTCAGTTTTTTAAATTAGTTCATTAACACGCCTTGGGCATTCAGTTTTATCACTGTTCAGGGATCTGTACCTCATCTTATCTATCTATACTATATTATAAAACGCACTTTTCGCGAAAATTGTCTTTGTCACCGGTGTTTGAAGAAACTACTAAACCGATTTTGATCAGATAAAAACCATAATAAAGCTTTCATTTCAACTTAGATTATAGGCTATAGAATGTTTTGATATCGGTTAAGGAGGACTTTCAAAAATGTGAAAATATGAAAAAAAAATCAGTTTTTCCGCTTTTAAAAAGACACAATAACTCAGATTTTAATGTGAATAGCACCATTGGAAAGTTCTTTTTTTAACAAAAAACTTAGCCTTTTCAGTTTTTTAAATAAGTTTATTAACACGGCTTGGCCATTCAATTTTACCACCATTCGGGGATCTGTACCTTATCTATACTATCTATGTATATCTACACTCAAAAAAAAAAGTTTGTAAAATTACAGGCAAAATGTCTTGTAATTCTATTTTACTAATATTTTTGTCTATTTACAAAAATTCTTGTATTTTTAATAAAACAAAAACTACCGTGCGGTTTGTAATTTTACTATAATATGTTGGTAAATTTATTTAACAATTTTTTTAGGTAAATTAACAAAAAAAAATAATTATTTCACAAATTAAAAAAAAAATAACAAGGTACAACAACATTTTATTTGATAGTATTTAGTCTTTCTACCAAAAAATGTTTTATTACAAACAATTTTTTTTTTCAAGATTTTTTAGTTTACAAGGTTTTCAGTATTTTGACACAAAAAAATGTAATTAAACAAAAATTTGTATTGAAAAATAATTATGCAACAATAGGAGACGCAAAAATTTTCTAAGTCCATATTTTGTTAAAAATTATTTTTTATAAATAAAAAATTTCATAAAAAAATTTTGAAAATTTTTTAAGTTCCGGATACAAACATTTTTCAATTAGTTGTAAGCTTTATCAAAAAAATTGAATATCAATACAATTTTTTGGTAACTTGCTTTAAGTAAAATACCACAATTTTTATATGTTTTTACTATATTATTGTTCTAGTTTTTTTGTTTGTATTTTTACCATTTTTTGGTAATTTTACCATATTTTTTTGGTACTTTTTTTTTAAATCTGGCACTAAAATGTCAATTAAAAGCTGTCAAGTATGAAAAATTAAGTTTTTTCTTATTTTATCAGGTACTTAAACGTCCAATCTACAATATTCAAAGTTTTTTTTATAATTTTTTAAAAATACTTGCTAAAATAATTAAAAATTCGAAAAAAAAGGTAATTTTTTTGACTAGTTTTTCTTGAAAATATAAGAAATTTCTTGTGTAGCCTCCTTCGCAATTCTCATATGTTCTACTTAAGAAAAACGAAATTCCGAAAAAAAAATAAAAAAGTGCAGTGTTATACTCTAAAAAGTTTGTTAAAAGTGTTCAAGTGAAAAAAAAAATCATTTCTGGTTGTTAAAGTGCTACTCCAGCTGCCGAAGACGGAAAAATAAGATGCACCAATGGAAAAAACCTTTAAATTTACAAAACCAATATGTAAATATACCAAATTTTTTGTAAATTTACAAAACAAATATGAAAGTTTAGAAAACAAAATTGTATACTTACAGAAAAAGTTGTAATTTTACAAAAATGAAGTAGAAAATACAAAAACAATATTGTAAATTTGCAAATTATTTGGTTAAACTACTGTTTTTACGGCAAAAAAAAATAAGAAAAAATGGTATATTTACAATAAAAATTGTAAATTTACCACTTTTTACTGTAAATACATAAGTTTTTTGCCATAAAAAACTGTAGTTAAACCAAACAATTTGTAAATTTACAATTTTATTTTTTGATTTTCTACTTTATTTCGTAAATTTACAACTTTTTTTGTAAGTCTACAATAATATTTTACAAAAAAAATTGTAAATTTACACTTTCTCCCCGTAATTTTTTTGTTAAATCAATTTACAAATTATCCCCGTAACATTACGGGGATTCTTGCTAGTACATATTTTACAAAACCTGCCCCGTAAAATCACGGGGATTTTATGTCATTTTACAAACTTTTTTTTTTGAGTGTATACTATATATTATAAAACGCACTTTTCGCGAAAATTTTCTTTGTCACTGGTGTTTGAAGAAACTACTGAACCGATTTTGATGAGATAAAAACCATAATAAAGCTTTCATTCCAACTAAGATTATAGGCTATAGAATGCTTTGATATCGGTTAAGAGGGACTTTTGAAAATGCCAAAATATGAAAAAAAAAAATCAGTTTTTCCGCTTTTAAAAAGACACAATAACTCAGAGTTTAATGTGAATATCACCATTGGAAAGCTCTTTTTTTAACAAAAAACTTAGCCTTTTCAGTTTTTTAAATAAGTTCATTAACACGGCTTGGCCATTCAATTTTACCACCATTCGGGGATCTGTACCTTATCTATACTATCTATATCTATACTATATTAGGTTAGGTTATCTATACTATATTATAAAACGCACTTTTCGCGAAAATTTTCTTTGTTTATTTTAAATTTTCCAATTTAAAATAAAAAACACTATTGGAAAGAATTCATTTACGTCTTGAACATTTAAAAAAACCGGATATTAGGGACAACTTTTTGGAAGAAGATTTAGAATTAACTGTAAATTGATGTTTTTACAGCCAAACGTTGAATAAAAAAGTTTTCAGTTTAAAACCAGTTATGTCGATCAAATTCACTTTTGACTACCGATATTCCATTTATGTATATTAGGGTGGCCCGAACAATGACTTTTTTCGAATTTTGTCGATCGCCGGGCAAATTATGGTTCGTTTTGGTCTAAAAACTCTATGTTTTAATTTTTAGCCAAATCGGACAAAACTAGACCGTTTTTTCCATACAAACCAAACAACATATTTTTTCGATTTTTTTTTTTAATTATTATTTTACTTTACTTTAATTTTCGTGGAATAAACGTTTCAAAATTGACTGCCGTTGCAGTCATCCCAGCAAAACTTAGATTACCAAATAAGGTATAAAATAAGGTATAGGATCTCTTATTTTATACATTGCAGCATTGATGATTTTAACAGGCGATGAGACTCAAAGTAATGCATCCACATTATCACAAAGAATACCAGTAAGGTATAAAATAAGTCATAAATTTATAACGAAGAATACGAGTAAGGTGTAAAATATATGATATTTTATAGGTTACGAGTAAGGTATATAATATAGCATACCAGAACGTAATATATAAGGTGTTACGAGTAGTGAAAAAGTAATTTTGTATTAAATTTACTCACGTGATTGTAAGTGAGTGTAAGTAGATAAAATATGCTCGTGAGTGTGTGTCGTTAGAAATTTCTTGTCGTGAGGCCATCTCTAGTTTAAACTTATGCATTTTTTTTATAAAATAATTATTTTTATGTTATTGTAATGCATTATGCATTTAATTATAAATAATGCATTATTTCAAACTTTCAAATAATACATAATGTAACCAAATATAAGTCATCCATGATTTAATGTTTAGAAATAATAAATATGAAATACATTTTTTCCAATAATCATGCATTACGTAGCAAATTATTAGTAATGCATTATTTTTCACTTTAAAATAATACGTTGTGGAACAAATTTTTGATAAGACATCCTAAAATAATGCTACAAATAAGGTATATACATTACCTGGTAATGTGTTATATAATCACTACCCATTACCAAAGTTTTGCTGGGATACTCCAAAAAATTAAAAAAAAATTATTTAGTTTCGAGTCAAAACTTTTGACTAGAAAGAATTTTTCTTTGAGATGTTGCTCTCAATGATACATATCAACACAAAAATCTTATTTCTTTCTGTAACGTCTGTATCACGTTCTAAAATATAGCAAAAAATTCTCTTTTTACCTTTCTCACATTTTATCATGGTTGGTTACCGTTACCCTTATTATACCGTTACCGATTCAAAACCCTTTCAAATCGAATACCGTTACCGTTACCGATACCGCTAAAAATATTTTTAAAATACCGTTACCCTTACCGCTACCGTTATAATTATTAGAAGTTACCGGTATTGTACCGGTATTCAAAATTTTACCTGTTTTAAGGGATTTTAACGAACAAAAAAATAAAATCAAATTGCTAACATAATTTTAAATTTATAATTTGCAAATTATCATAAAATAAATGACAAAAATAATAATCATATCAAATCTATACTGGTTTTTGGGTCTATAAAATATTTTTAGCTTTCAGTTCTATCTTTTTTCAAATTTTTAACTAAATTAATAATACCGGTACGTACCGGTTTGGTTGGTTCGGTACCGGTACATACCGTTACCGGAACGATTTGAAAACACTTACCGTTACCTTTACCGAAATAAATAAAAATTAGATACCGTTACCGTTACCCTTACCGTTATTCGTTTCGGTAACCAACCTTGCATTTTATTTTCACAAAAAATGCCTTTTGTCGAATTTCGTCAAATGCTGGGCAATTTGCTTTTTGCCTAAGAACTCTATATTTAAGTTTTTAGCCAAATCGGACAATTTTAACATGTGCCGCTGAAGTGTAAAAGTTTAACCCTAATTTTTTTTTTTTTATTTCCACAAAAAATTTAAACCACTCAGAGGCACGGGTTAAAATTGTCCGATTTGGCTAAAAATTTTAACATATACATAGCTTTTACACCAAAACGAACGATAATTTGCCAGGCAATCTACAAAATTTATTTTTTTTTGACAATACATAAAATTTGAAAAAAGTGAAAACGCATTTAATATGATTTTTTTATACATTTAAGAACACGATAAAGATGCCACAGATAAGAATAATATTTTTATGTGAATACATCTTTACTAAAGTCCTTTCAAGTCAAAATTAAGAAAAAAAAAAAAAATTAAAAATTCTTAGAGTAGGAATCCAACAACCGACATTTTTTTTTCGAAGCAAATTTTGAAGCGGAAGGGGTTATCCCTCCAAAATGAAATTTTTAGTCATTATTAAGCTTTATCAAGTAAAGCGTTATAAAAAAAAATAAATAAATTAACAAGTTGAAAAAAAAAAAAAATTAGTTTGTATGGCAAATTTTTTTTTGGGCCAAAAATTTAACCACCAAAGGCACAGGTTAATTCTGTCAGATTTGGCTAAAAATTTAAACATAAGATTTATAGACCAAAAAGAACCATTAGGTTTGGACAACTAAATATCATGGTGGTTTTAATTAAAAGGCATTAAATCAAAATAATTCAGATATGAATACATAACATTATTTTGTTTTTTTACTTTTCCCCTTCCTGATAAATTAAAGGTCTGATGGGAGAATGATCCACATACGTAGGGTCAAGTTAACAAAAACACTGGGGCCAACTTGGCAAATCTCAGTTTAATACATTCCGTGTTAAAATTTTTCTTTGATAATAGAAATATTTTAAGGATTTGAGACTTTCCCTTTTGAAAAATTATGAGACTTTTTTCACTATGAACTACTTACATATGTTCAAAATAATAAAAATATTTTCTGTTCTGAAAAATATTAACCGTGGAAATAAATTTTTATTAAAATAAAATATCCAATCCAAATCAAAATACTTTGATTCCTTTACAAAGATTAATAAAATTTTTAACATTCGATTTTGGGGAAAACAATTTTCTTCAATGTTTCAATTTTGTTCAATAAAAATAGATTTTTTTAATTTTTTTAGTTTTCTTTTTATAAAAAAATATTGTTCTTAGAACAAAAAAAATTAACACAAATTTCATAATTATTGATTAACATTTCGAATTTTTATTCCTCGGGCAACGCCGGGTACTCTGCTAGTTTTCTATACATTGGCTACACCTTAGTATATTATTTCTGATTAGGTTTATTATAAAATTATCTATTCTAATTCTATTAGCATTATTATACAATGTCTTATTAGATATGTATTTTAGATATTCGCTTTGTGGATTTCTGTATAATGATGTACATGCTCTTAAACATTTTCTTTCAAAGACTCTTATCTTTTCCATGTATGAAGGCGATATATTGAACCAAATTGGGCAACCATATGTTATTATAGGTCTAATAAGGGATTGATACATTATAATTTTAATCTTAGGTTTAATGTATTTCGAATGAAATAATGGTCTATATAAAAATAAAGCTTTTCTTGCTTTTATGAGTATTTCCTTGACATGGTGGTTAAAATACAAAAATTTTTCCAAGTATATACCTAAATATTTTACTACATCCTTATTTGGAATGCTACAATTTGATAAATTTGATTTAATTCCAAACTGTTTCCAGTTTTTTCTTATGTTTGAGTTACATTTATCAACTGGTGGTCTAAAAAGAATGGTTTTGCATTTTTGTGCGTTGATTTTCATGTTCCAATTAATTGTATATTGTTCAACTAAGTTGTAGATGTTTTGAAGATTGTGATTTATTGCTTCTATTTTGTCATCAGAATGATATATAATAATATCATCGGCAAATGATATGATATTATCGACTTTGTTTAACAGATCTAGAATGTATATATTGAAAAGAATAGGAGAATTTACGGTTCCTTGTTGTAATCCATTAACAATCTTGAAAGATTTTGTGCTTTTTGAATTTTGATAACAAACCATGAAGTCTTTATTGCTTATCATATTGTATATTAAAATAATTTAATGTATTGGGAATTTGTATTGAAACAATTTAAATATTAAGCCTGGAATCCATACACTGTCAAAGGCCTTTTCCATATCGATAAGGCACGCGCCTGTAAAACTTTTTTTATGCCAGTTCCAATTAATATCGGAAGTAAGTTTATGTATAGCATTCACTGTCGAATGTTTGAATTTAAAACCGAATTGTTTTTCACTATTTATGTTTTCATCATAACAGAATTTGTTAATATTATTATTGATACATACTTCAAAAATTTTGCTGATATTAGGTAACAAACTTATAGGTCGAAGATTTTTGGGATTATTCGGTTCTTTGTCTTTTTTTGGTAATATTACAACCTTAGCTGTTTTCCAATTATTTGGAAAATATGAATTATTGAGCATATTATTGAATAATTTACAATAATCGTCGATCATTATTTGTGGAATTTTTTTAAGTAATATATTTGGTATATTGTCAACTCCTGACGATAGCTTATTTTTCAAACTAGCAAAAATGTATAATATATTTTTTTTTAGTTATGAAAAAATTACAGGATTGTGTTTCCTCTAAATTGTCTGATAATTTTGTGTCACTAAAATTAGTTAGAGTGGTTTTATTACTCTCGAAAATAAATTTGGTTTCTAAAAACCTATCGAAAGTTTCACTAACTTGGGTATGCACAATGTTCTCTTGATCAATCTGTTTATGAGCATGAATGGACTCCAAAAACGCACCAATTGTATCTAACATGTAAACTTTATCATCTATAATATAGTTATTAGAGCCATCCATTTCTAAACTTAGCGGGTTAATTCCAGCATTGGTTAAAAGAAATTCAGAGCTTTTTGGAATTTTTATTTCCTGAAGATTTAGTGGCGTGAATTTTTTAAAATTCTTTTTTATTTGACCAAACATATTTTTGGAATCTTTAGGATCCATATCTGTTAGTTTTTCACGAATGCGATTGTTAATGATTATGGTAAAGTTTTCAGTTATGAGTTTTTTTATCATTTTCAATTTAGCTTTTGCTATATTCAAACTTGCCTCAGAAAGGGTGCATTCTAGCCTATTGTGTCTTTTTATGATAGTAAGGGTTTTGCTTTTTTCTTTATATAACATTTTTATAGTTGAGTTGGTTATTTTTGTGAAGTTATCTTTTGTACTTTTGTATTTTGGGACTGTTTCCTCAATTGATTTTGTTTTAAACAATAGTTTAACCAAATAATTTGTTAATCTACAATTTATTTTTTTCATTTTCTACTTTTTCTTTGTAAAATAACAACATTTTTCTATAAGTTTACAATTTTGTTTTGTAAATTTACCAATTTTTTTGTAAATTTACAAAAAAAACATTTCACCTCGAAGTTAATATTTTACAAAAAAAAATTGTAAAAAATTACGGGAAGAAGAAGAAGAAGTACTAAATAACATCAAATATAAATTTTGTTGTACAATTACAGTTTTCTTGTGTAAAAAAACTAAACACCTTGTAATATTTTTTTAATTTGTAAAATATTTAATTTTTTTGTAAATTTACCTAAAAAATTGGAAAAATAAATTTACCAATATATAATAGTAAAATTACAAAGCAAACTGTAGTTTTCGTTTTATTAAATATACAAAAATTTTTGTAAAAAGACAAAAATATTAGTAAAATATAATTACAAGACCTTTTACTTATAATTTTACAAACATGAGTTAAGTTTTAATGCTCACAGCTGTGCGAATATTAGGAACAAAACAAAAAAACAGAAAGAAATCCGTTAAGGTTTAAATTAAAAAAAAAAAAAACGTTTGCCAAATTGTGAATTTTGAAAATTCTCTAAAGCGCCGCTAAATTGGGTTTTCGTCCACTGTGCACCACCAAGGATACTTCTGATGGGATTCAACTGGCTGAACCAAGCTTTAATCGTTCTGGGAAAGTTTTGGTTTTGGGACCAGATATTACTCCTTAAATAATACGTAACAAAATATATTAGCGCGGGCCCAGTATACACTCAAAAAAAAAAGTTTGTAAAATGACATAAAGTCCCCGTGATTTTACGGGGCAGGTTTTGTAAAATATGTACTAGCAAGAATCCCCGTAATGTTACGGGGATAATTTGTAAATTGATTTAACAAAACTTCGAGATGAACATTTTTTTTTTGGAAATTTACAAAAAATTTGGTAAATTTACAAAACAAAATTGTAAACTTACAGAAAAAGGTTGTTATTTTACAAAGAAAATATAGAAAATGAAAAAATAAATTGTAGATTAAAAAATTATTTGGTTAAACTACAGTTTTTACCGCAAAAAATAATTGAAAAACACGTATATTTACAATAAAAATTGTAAATTTGTAAAAAAAAAAAAAAATTACAAAACAAATTGTAAATTTACAAAAAAAAAGTTGTAAATTTACAAAATTGAAGTAGAAAATCAAAAAACAAAATTGTAAATTTACAAATTATTTGGTTAAACTACGGTTTTTTATGGAAAAAAACTTGTATAATTACAATAAAAAGTGTTAAATTTACAATTTTTATTGTATATATACCATTTTTTCTTATTTTTTTGCAGTAAAAACAGTAGTTTAACCAAAAAATTTGTAAATTTACAATATTGTTTTTGTATTTTCTACTATATTTTTGTAAAATTACAACTTTTTTCTGTAAGTATACAATTTTGGTTTTTAAATTTTCATATTTGTTTTGTAAATTTACAAAAAAATTTGGTTTATTTACATATTTGTTTTGTAAATTTAAAGGTTTTTTCCATTGGTGCATCTTATTTTTCCTTCTTCGGCAGCTGGGGTAGCACTCAACAACCTGAAATGATTTTTTTTCACTTGAACACTTTTAACAAACTTTTAAAAGTATAACACTGCACTTTTTTATTTTTTTTTCGGCATTTCGTTTTTCTTAAGTAGAACATATGAGAATTGCAAAGGAGGCTACACAAGAAATTTCTTATATTTTCAGGAAAAAGGTAGGAACAGAACAAGCCCGGCACGACTTTTTCCATACGATTTGACAGTTAAAAACCGTGACCGGCACGACAAAAAATTAAAACTTATTTTATTTTATCTCCGGATTCTCTCAACCTCCCTTCCTCTCACACTCCAGGGTTGCCGCATTTTCATAACAATTTTTTATTTTTTCATGCACAATGGCACAGACTAATACAGACTCGACATAAGTGACAGGTGTCAAAAAAGAATTCTTTAACCATATGGTTAATATTTTCAAATTATTCTACGAATTAGGTTAGAAAGAGAAAGCTGATATAACGCACCATAAGAAAAATGGATGCCAGATCGGTTTTTGTTGTTTCACTCACTCCTAAATCGTAGAAAGTGTTGCCATGTTAGCGTAAAACGGACTAAAAACCGCTGTGTTTTCTCCTAAAATCGCTTAGTTTTTCCCCATTTTTTCTTATAAAACTCTACTGTCGAGTCTGTATTTAGTCTGTGACAATGGTGTAACAAACGTACAGTAGTGCCAACTTAATCACATTGACTATGTGATAAGCGATTTTTTTCCGTAAAATTACTCTAATTTTATTAAAAGTTGGCACCACTGAACAAACAAATGACATTTTTTGCCGTCGCCGTCTCCCGTCATTGTTTTGGGCCAATATTCTCCAGCAACAGCAACCGTCCCCCGTGCCGTGCTTGTTCTGTTTCTACCTTAAATTAGTCAAAAAACAACATTTTTTTTTTTTTGAATTTTTAATTATTTTCACAAGTATTTTTAAAAAATTTGAAAAAAAAAATTTTGGTTATTGTAGATTGGACGTTTAAGTACCTGTTAAAATAAGAAAAACTTAATTTTTCATAATTGCCAGCTTTTTATTGACATTTTAGGTGCCAAATTTAAAACAAAATTACCAAAACAATATGGTAAAATTACCAAACAAATGGTAAAAATACAAAAAAAAAAAAAACTAGAACAATTATATAGTAGAAACACATAAAAATTGTGGTATTTTACTTAACGCAAATTACCATAAAATGGGGTAAAAATTCAATTTTATTGCTAAAGTTTACAAGTAGTTGAAAAATGTTTGTGTCCGAAACTTAAAAAATGTTCAAAATTTTTTTCATGAATTTTTTTATTTATAAAAAATAATTTTTAACTAAATTTTTTACTCCAAAACGCAAAAAAAAAAATCTGAAGTTAGAAAATTTTTTGTTTAATTACATTTTTTTGTGTTAAAAAACTGAAAACCTTTTAAACCATTTAAAAAAAAAATGTTTGTAATAAAACATTTTTTTGGTAGAAAGACTTAATAACATCAATTAAAATGTTGTTGTACAATTACAGTTTTCTTGTGTAAAAATAACTAAACACCTTGTAATATTTTTTTAAATTGGTAAAATAATTTACTTTTTTGTAAATTTACCTAAAAAATTTGTAAAATAAATTTACCAACATATAATAGTAAAATTACAAAGCAAGCTGTACTTTTCGTTTTATTAATTATACAACAATTTTTGTAAAAAGACAAAAATATTAGTAAAATAGAATTACAAGACCTTTTACTTGTAATTTTACAAACTTTTTTTTTTTTAGTGTACACTTTTTGGCTGGATCATTTCTAGTAAAATCCCCTCAATATTCAAAAATTTTCTATCAATTAGTGTTATTTTAAGATCATAGGTGATTTTTATGAATCTCTTCTACAGAACAGTACACATAAACAGTTTAAAGTTTTTTATTTCGTAGTCTAAATTAACTCTTTTCTGCAAAATATGATCTTTAGTTTCTTTAATCGGCCTACAAAATCTAATGGGCTGTGGGGTGCTGTTCGTCCAAAGCTCCAAAATATATGATTACTTTAATAGTATTAAAGTTGTAATGAATTATCAGTGATTATTTACTTTAATACCATTAAAGGAATCAGATCTCTCTGTTTCAAATCGTTGTTTATTAACTCTTAGCTCCGAAGAATCATCAAAGCAACCGATTTCACTTATATCTGGAAACTGTCTAAATACTTCTTGTTGCAATAATATTATTAATTGTATGTGGTTTGCTGTGCGGTCTAACAAATTCTGTAATGGTACCTGAGCAAGTGTTTCTGAAACAAGAACACCAATTGGTCTACATTCGAACTTAGCAGAAAGAAATTCTTTACGACTGGTGTATAAGTAAGATTTGTGGTTTTTATTCTAAGGTCTGATGTTAAATTACTGTTGTTTCGAAAACACACTTTCAATTAAATGTGATAAAGCTTCATTAGGATTTAAATGAACCACCGGTTGAACTAAATTTTTTTTTTATTTCTGTGGATATTGGTGCATTTAATTTTCTTTAAGGTTTAAAACATTACCCTTTTTTTGCCATCTTTGCAGAAACAACTTCAGCATGAATCAGGAGTGGTGTGTTATGATGATTTTGCACTGCAAGATCTGCAGCTAGTTTTCGCTTTAATCAAAAGCTGATTGCATTATAGGTTAAATGCGGACTAACATTATTTAAAGGTATGGTAATGTCAAAGACTCGACAGTAGAGTTTTATAGGAAAAAATGGGGAAAAACTAAGCGATTTTAGGAGAAAACAGAGCGATTTTTAGCTACTATTAAGCTTTCATGGCAACACTTTCTACGACTTAGGGCGCGTTATATTATCTTTCTCTTTCTAACCTAATTCGTTGAATAATTTAAAAAAATTAACAATATGGTTAAAGAGTACTTTTTTTTGACATCTGTCACTTATGTCGAGTCTGTATTAGTCTGTGGTAATCATAGAAAAGATTAGAAGGTACGCAGTGTTGTATTTGATGTATTTTCCAATATGGTGGCAAAATGCTTGTTCTTCCTCATCTCACACGTATTTAATATCAAATTAGATTCTTTGTTTATAAAAAAAGGAATTTGTCTTTCATTTAATTAAATTTATTATTTATTTTGCTGTATTCAACGTTTTTTTTAAGATAATACGCACTGATTGATAGTTTAAAAAGTTTTTTTTTCTCTTTTGTTTGTTGTTGTTCTCCTTTATCTTGCATTGTTTTTATTAAACGTCAAAAGTTACATAATGTGCTGTCTCATTTCTATTTTTTTCTATGGTGGTCAGGGATGGAATAGTTGATACAAATGTACTTTTTTTGATACAATTTAATGTTGAAAAATACGTTGATACGCCCCCGACTCATTTGATACATTTTCAACATTGAACGAATTTTAATTCTTTTTTTTATTGAAATTTTTTCTTGCATTAATTTTTTCCACAAATTGAAATATGGTTATTCGTGGGGAAACTCGTTTGAATTTAAAAGAGTTTCATTTCATACAATATCAGCTGACTTTCGACAAAGGGTTTTGGTGGAAATCGAACCCACGACCTCCTGTTAGTTGGTAGGCTAGCACGCTACCAACTAACCTACAGGGGCCCCTTTTATGATTATGAATCTGGGTTGCCCAATCAAAAATAAAAGTCAGAGCCGTTTTTGGAAAAAGTCGCGATATGAAAAATTTATTTGAGACAAAAACTATTACTCAGGAAAACTACAACAAAACTCAAATTAACATTTTGCAATTGCAATGTTTTTGTAGCCAAAAATTTAACTTTTAAATTCCGAGCTAAAAACTAAAAACTACCACGATTAAAACTAATATATTTACTCCCTTTTTTTAATGACATGTCAGCAGTTCCCACCAGTATTGGTGGCCACCAACAATTCGTTTAACTAACTGCTGACTTGTCCGTGGGGACATTTGGGAAAATTGAATGAAGATGTCAGCAATTTTATATGGGGAGAGTCAGCAGTATGTCAGGCGTGATTTTTTTTGCTTACTGGGAAACAAAACAGGTACTGACAAACAGCAGTATTGCAACGGTGATTATATTTTGCCAACTGGGTTATAATAACTATTTTTTTGTTGTTTTAAATAAAATTAAATAAAATTATATAAAAAAAAGTACCTTGACGGTCAAAAAAGTACAATTTAAAATCATTTTTGATACCAAAACAGAATTGCCATATTTCATCCCTGATGGTGGTAATGTAGTCATTGAGCTATTTGTTTCGGCTTGTTGACATGAAGTCCCATTTCAATCACATTTTAAGTGTAGGAACAGAAGACCGGCACGACTTTTTCCATACGATTTGACAATTAAAACCCGTGACCGGCACGGAAAAAACAACAAATTTTCTATTTTTCACTCACTATGGTGTAACAAACGTACAGTAGTGCCAACTTAATCACATTGACTATGTGTTAAGCGATTTTGTCCTTAAAATTACGCTTTTTTTATTAAAAGTTAGCACTACTGAACAAACAAATGACATTTTTGCCGTTGCCGTCCTCAGTCATTGTTTTGGGCCTTTATTCTCCGGCAACCATCCCACAGTGGTCCAAACGCCTTATCTACACTCAAAATAATTACTCGTTAATAATTACTTGTTAAATACTCTGTAAAATGACTGTAATCTCAATTCGACAGATATTTGACAAAGCTATCTGCTGAAATACAGATTTTAAGAAAATACTTTGTATTTTCTTGTGATCGAAAAACAAATTTCAAGCCATCGTTAAAAAAGCGTCTTAAATTACAATTAAAAAACTCATAATTTTCAAAAAAAAAAGTAAATTTACAATTTGGAAGCATTAAAGCTGGGAAATTTACACGATGCCATTTCCCAATTGTCAACACAACTTGCACATTAATGCAGACGAAATTGATGAGGAACCAAATAGTGACCGTTGTGTAAAAGCCATATCAAGCGCTTAAAAATAATATATAAGAAATCAAGGCATTCTTAAACGATTTCCCTAAGAGTGTTTATTGGAATGACGCCGCTCAAATGTGGCACTGAGAATAAGAAGTTTATGAAAAAAACGTGAGTTTATAAATAATTTGTACAAAGTTAAACATTTGCGTGCGAAACATTAAAGCAGGCGCATTTAAATAATGGCATTTGCCTTTATTTTGTTTCAAGTTATTACTTATCCATGCTTCTTTCACATTACAGTAAAAGGTAGAAACAGAACAAGCACGGCACGGGGGACGGTTGCCGTTGCCGGAGAATATAGGCCCAAAACAATGACGGGGGTCGGCGACGGCAAAAAATGTCATTTGTTTGTTCAGTGGTGCTAACTTTTAATAAAATTAGAGTAATTTTACGGAAAAAAATCGCTTATCACATATTTAATGTGATTAAGTTGGCACTACTGTACGTTTGTTACACCATTGTGAATGGAAAAATAAAAAATTGTTGTGAAAATGCGGCAACCCTGGAGTGTGAGAGGGAGGGAGATTGAGAGAACCCGGAGATAAAATAAAATAAGTTTTAATTTTTTGTCGTGCCGGTCACGGTTTTTAACTGTCAAATCGTATGGAAAAAGTCGTGCCGGGCTTGTTCTGTTCAGACCTAAAAGAAAATAAATTAGAATTCTTATAGTTGCCACTTAATTTGAACAAGAAATTAAAAAAAAACAACGTTTCGCACATTAAAGTGGGGAATGCATTTAATCAGGCACATTTCAATTTTAGTTTAAAGTTCTAATATAAAACACAATTTTTACATTTAAATAGACTCTGCTCAAATCGTCATTTATTAATTTATGAAAACCTCGATGAACATCTACCGCTTAAATGCGTCACTAAATATGTGAGTTTAGTAATTTAAAATATATGTACGTAATAAGTAGGGTTGCCATTCGTACTGTTTTAAACAGTACATGTACTGTTTTTTATAAAAAGTACTGTTTTATGCACAGCACCTAAAACAGTACGCAAAAGTACTGATTTTTAAAGCGTGTACTGTTTTTGTACTGTTTTTTTTATACTTATCACCAAAATGTAACATTTTTCGAAAAATATTTCATATTTGACAAAATTTTAATTAAATTTTTAAAAAGGAGCTAAATGCAATTTAATTTTATAGCACACTCAAAAAGAAAAATTTTTTAAAAAGTGGAAAACTTAACTAAATTCAATTATGATTTAGCTCCATTGCCATGTTTTCCTTCTTTTTATCTAAATTGTTCTGAAAAATAAGAAAAAGAAAAAACTAGAAAATGGGAAAAAAAATATTTTATTGAGTACATCTCAATTAAAGTTCCAATTGCGGGTAGACCCCATTAGGTTCGGAACCCATGGGTAAAGACCACCTTAGGCCCAGTCCCATTGGGTCTATTAAGGATCGTCATAGATTTTGATTCAACATCTTTGCCCTTTTCGCTCTACCTTGCTTAGTTTTTAGGATACGGGAATTTAAGGGTCCAAAAGGGTCTTTAGAATCTTAACGGGATAACTAAAAAACTATTACACGGAGGGATTAAAACGGTCGTGTAACTAACTACAAAAATGTATTTGGCTTTTTTTTGTTTCGGCAATATTTTCTGAGAAATGAGGAACGCCCAAATTGTTAAATTAAAATTGAGGAGTCCATTCATTGAAAGAGGACCGGAGATTCTATTGAGATTTTTAGAATCGAAAATGAACACTTTTTTGCTCTTTCTGGCTTAGTTTTTGAAATTTTTGAAACATTTTTTGAAAAAAAAAAATCCTTAAATTGCATAAAATTTACTAAACCTGAAGAAAAAACTTTATCAATTCTAAGAAGATAAATATGATGAACTAATTGGTTGCAAATTATGTCAAAGAAATTTAAAATTTTTTATTAAATTTTACTAAATTGTAAAAAAAAATATTTTCCCAAAATTTAGTTAGGCCTTTGTTTGGGTGTAATAATACCGTTTTCGGGATTGCTTTTTAAAGTTGTGTTGTAATTACAACACCGTTTGATGGATTTTTTCATATGTTTTTGATAGGAAGATCGATGTGTTAAGCGAAAGCATAGACTACAAAAGCTTTTGAAGTAAGATATCGCGGCAACTAAGACAAATGCTCCAAAAAGTCAATCGCATTTTTTTCAACACTGATAAAAAAAATTGAATAAATTTGAGACGGTTTACATAAAATGTTCCACCGTTCTGTTAACAACCTTTTATGCTCGTTTTGGCTGAGATCTGTTTGAAATCAGTGTAAAAGGGCTAAGTTTTTGTAGTTTGATATAAAATAAGACTTTTAAAAAAAGTACTGTTTTAATTTGCAATGTACTGTTTTTTGAGACCAAATGTACTGTTATTCCATATTTCAAATCTGGTAACCCTAGTAATAAGCAAAGAATAATTTTGATGGTTTGTCAAACTGTTAAAGTTTTTGGAGCAAAGAAGTTCTGGAGTTCATGCACGCAAAGTTAAATAAAATTGAAAACGCCGTCGGAATGACAACTTAAAGAAGTTTTTTTTTGTGTTTAAATCAAATATATTTAACAAAAATTTGTAAACTTAGTCTTTTTTTTTGTAAAATTTTTTACTCATAAAATGGATTTAGGTAAAGGGCAAATCCACCTCAAACCACACAGCATTCGGATTTGTCACCTTCGATTTAAATAAAATTTGACAAATATATTGCAAATGGATAGTGTTCCTAAAATCATTACCTTTCTGGCTCCAAAACTTTTTGGTTTTCGAAATATGACGTCTTGAAAATTGGCAAAAACGTCAAATTTTCAATAAGGTGCACATACAAAGTCACCCATAACTTTAAAACTACAAAACCCACAATTACCAAATAGGTATCATTTGATAGCTGAAAGGATTACCTTATAAGTGGCATACACAATTTTTTCTTGTAACGAAGGGTCAAAGGTCATATTTCAAGGTCTAATGTTCAAAGACCTATATCTCAAAATCCAATATTTTTAAAATTCTTAAAAAAATATATGATAACAATCAAGTCTTTCCCTACATTTGTATCAAAATTTCAGGGTGGACACTCATATGGTTCCAAAGTTACAGAGGAAAACGTGCTTGGAGTCAAGATTTTCTCTACGAGTTCATATGCAAAAGCTTACACACACGAAGCAGCATAACATGCTATCATGCTGATAGCAGTAAACAAACAATGGGACGTACCTAAAATCTGAACCCATTATTTATTCGACCTCCTGAATTTGATTTCACTATCAAAACGGAATTTTATCGTAGGGTTTTCTTGTTTTCTTACAAGGAAAATCTTCAAAGTGAACATACGTAATTTCTTTGAAATTTATGCCCATGAAAGACAACAAATATCTAACATCGACCTTTCTGAGCTTATTGGTCTTAATTTAGTTTTAAAGGGTTAAACGGGAGTCAAAAATGACAGATTTTTAGTAATTTTAACTTTTAGGTACATTGATGCCACTTATATCAGATCCGTTTCATTTGAAAAAAAATTTGTCTGTTTGAGACATTTTATTTGTTGCATAATTGGTTTTGTTAAAAATGTATAGTTTTTGTTATAGTTTTTGTAAAACAAATTCATTATTGGTACTATTTTCTTTTTAAATTAAGCAATCACATGAATTTTTTATTGGCAGTTTTTCTTACAGGTCGGGTTTCATCCGAATTAAAAAAAAAATCTTTATTAGTGTGTCCAAAATAAAATAAGGCAAAAATTCAAAGAAGTTCGAAACATTAGTGTTTTCATTTCTAAACCATTTTTATGCTTGATTATATTCATTTTTATGAGCTTTATTCCGCCTTGAACATACGGTTCCCCCACCCCATTCCTATTTCCCTACTATGGAAGAATATAGGTTTCGAATGAAACCGATCTGTTATATATGGCATCAATATAAAGTACCTAAACTTTAAAATAACTGAAAATGGGTAATTTTTAACCCCGTTTAACCTGAATTTAGGCCGACAAGCACAGACTGGTTGATTTTAAACTTATTTCTTCTAGCTTGTGTATAAATTTTAAAGAAATCAGGTATGTTCACTTTCGAGGACTTTCCTTGTAAAAGAAGAAGAAAACCCCTACAATATAACTCAAAATACATAAAAAGTTTTAAGCCTTGTTCTAGGTCAGCACCTTTGTTTACGACTATGTATATTGTTTTGTTTGTGCAATATTTTTTATATGAACTCGTAGAAAAAACCTTGCCTTTGAGCACATTTTCTTCTGTAACTTTGGAACCATATGAGTGTCCACCCTAAAATTTTGATGCAAATGTAGGGAAAGACTTGATTGTTATCATATATTTTTTTGAGAATTTAAAAAATATCGGATTTTGAGATATAGGTCTTTGAACATTAGACATTGAAGTATGACCTTTGACCTTTCATTAGAAGAAAAAATTGTGAATGTCACTTTTAAGGTAATCCTTTCAGCTTTCAAATGGTACCTATTTGGTAATTGTGGGTTTTATAGTTTTAAAGTTATGGGTGACTTTGTATGTGCACCTTATTGAAAATTTGACGTATTTGCCAATTTTCAAGACGCCATATTTCGAAAACTAAATATTTTTGGAGCCTGTAAGGTAATCATTTTATGAAAACAACGCATGTGAAATATTTTTTGCGAATTTCATTAAAATCGGAGGTGACAAATCCGAAAATCACAGTTTTCTGTGCGGTTTGACATGGAATCACCCTAAAACTTTGTAATTTAACATAGTTTTTTTTTGTAAAATTGTGCACTCATAAAATGCATTTAACTACAACTTTGTAAATTTAGTTTTTTTTTTTTTTGGGGGAAAATTCTGGTTGCCTTATTAACATTACAGTTTTTTTGTCGAAATCATTTTACAGAGTTTTTTTCGTAAAATAACAAAAAATCTTGCTAGTTGGAAATCTATGGTATCTTCTGCTGGCTCAGCAGAGTACCTCTGTAATTTAACAGAGTGATTATTTTGAGTGTAGGACCAGTCTCTTCTGATGTCGCTCTTTTACACCGTTTTCCCATATTGTCACAAAGTCCCTCCTACCCGGCATAACCCTACTTACATCATCATCAGTATAAAAAATCAATAATTGTTTGTTTTACACATTCACTCAACCTTTTCTTTTCAATGATTGTTTTAGGAAGTGCTAGTATTCCTTTTTCCGCGCTTTTGATGTATTAAAGTGTTATTTTATTTCACTTGATTTCATATCACTAAAAGTGGTTAATATTTGCAATTTTTTTATCTCTATTGTTTGTTTCCAAAAATATCACTTTTAATTTTTCTAACAACTTTAACCCCCAGTTTCTGTAATACGAACGCCATTCGTTCGTGACGAATTTGTGTGTATTTTGTTATTGTAACAAAAACAAAATACATGCAAATTCGTCGCTGACGAATGGCGTTCGTATTACAGAAACTGGGGGTAAATCTCTATCGGTGCTTTTTTTATTATCAACTCCAAAAATTTGTTTTTTACTTGCTCAACAAACATTTTCGGACTTTAATTAACAAATATATTTTTTTTATCGGAGACTTTCGCAAGGAAATTAAACAAGAATTCAAGTGCTCTATCGAATCCGATTTATTCAGAATGATGATATCAATCATTATCGAAACGTTCATTATCACTTTCATTATAACAGACACCACATAATAAATTACAACAAATAAAGACTTTGAAAAACACAAGAATATAGGTTCCAATTTACTACCAAAAGGTACATAGAAAAAAGTATAGTAGAATATAACATAAGACTTAATATCAGGGAAACCAAAAATATGTGAAAAATATACTCTTAAAATGTGAAAAATATGCTTTTTAAGTTCATTTCCTATAAAATTATAAACCAAAATGGTGAACATACAAATTTTTTTTTAAGTTTTATTTAAAAAAAAATTAAAACAAACTTCTATTTTTTTTTTGAACTTTTTTTATAAATTAGCCCTTTCCAAACACTTTCTAAACTAAAATCTGTTTAAAAACTTTTTTTCATTCATTTCTTTTATTGAATATTCACTAAAATTATGTAAACTAACAATAACACAAAAAAAACTTGTAAATACAATTAATTTTTTCACTGAAAGTGCTGCTATACGGAAATGTGTAATATTAACAAACGTTTGTAAATTTTGATTATTGAAAAAAGAATTTTGTTTTTTCAACAAAGAAATTCAACAAACACAATTTGTTGATCTGACAAAAGTTAAACTGTTGAATAAAAATATTAGGAAAAATAGATAGAAGGAAAATGTCTTCAGAATAGCAGTATATTAGTATATTAGAATTTTAAATCTGGGCAACTCTTCAATTTCCAAGAAAAAGATGGCAATATTATTGATTTATTAAAAATAAAATCAAAATCTAACAAGTAGAATAAAAGTAATAAATAGACAAACAATTTTCAAAATATAGTTTGGAACAAGTAGTTAGGTGTGGGACTAATAAACTGGAGGTTCCAGGTTAGGGTTACCAGATTTGAAATATGGAATAACAGTACATTTGGTCTCAAAAACAGTACATTGCAAATAAAAACAGTACTTTTTTAAAAGTATTATTTTATATCAAACTACAAAAACTTAGCCTTTTTACCCTGATTTTAAACAGATCTCAGCCAACGAGCATAAAAGGTTGTTAACAGAACGGTGGAACATTTTAGGTAAACCGTCTCAAATTTATTCTATTTGTTTTATCAGTGTTGAAAAAAATTGCGATTGACTTTTTGGAGCATTTGTCTTAGTTGCCGCGATATCTTACTTGAAAAGCTTTTGTAGTCTATGCTTTCGCTTAACTAAAACACCGATCTTCCTATCAAAAACATATGAAAAAATCCATAAAACAGTGTTTTAATTAAAACACGACTTTAAAAAGCAAACGCGAAAACGGTATTATTACACTCAAGCAAAGGCCTAACTAAATTTTGGGAAAATGTTTTTTTTTACAATTTAGTAAAATTAAATAAAAACTTTTAAAATTTCTTTGACATAATTTCTTCTTACAATTGATAAAGTTTTTTCTTCAGGTTTAGTAAATTTTATGCAATTAAAGGATTTTTTTTTCAAAAAATGTTTTAAAAATTTCAAAAACTGAAAGAGCAAAAAAAGTGTGCTGAAAGAGCAAAAAAAGTGTTCATTTTCGATTCTAAAAATCTCCGTCCTCTTTCAATGTATGGACTCCTCAATTTGAATCTAAAAATTTGGGCGTTCCTCATTTCTCAGAAAATATTGCCGAAACAAAAAAAAATGACAAATACATTTTTGTAGTTCTTTACACGACCGTCTTAATCCCTCCGTGTAATAGTTTTTTAGTTATCCCGTTAAGATTCTTAAGACCCTTTTGGGCCCTTAAATTCCCGTATCCGAAAAACTAAACAAGGTAGAGCGAAAAGGGCAAAGATGTTGAATCAAAATCTATGAAGATCCTTAATAGACCCAATGGGACTGGGCCTGAGATGGTCTGGACCCTAGGTTCCGAACCTAATGGGGTCTGCCCGCAATCGGAACTTTAAATGAGATGTACTCAATAAAATAAATTTTTCCCATTTTCTAGTTTTTTCTTTTTCTTATTTTTCAGAAAAATTTAGGAAAAGAAGGAAAACATGGCAATGGAGCTAAATCATTATTGAATTAGGTTAAGTTTTCCACTTTTTAAATAATTTCTCTTTTTGAGTGTGGTATAAAATTAAATTGCATTTAGCTCCTTTTTTAAAATTGAATTAAAATTTGGTCAAATATGAAACATTTTTCGAAAAATGTTACATTTTGGTGATGAGTATAAAAAACAGTACAAAAACAGTGCTGTGCATAAAACAGTACTTTTTATAAAAAACAGTACATGTACTGTTTAAAACAGTACGAATGGCAACCCTATTCCAGGTTCAAATCCAGTTGGGACTAAAAAATGAGAAAAGTTTTTTTCTAAATATGAGAAAGATAATTTATAAAGGAAAATGGATAAAAGTAAAAACTAAAGGAAATACGAAAATTTTTTGTATTTTCGCATGACCTACGTCAGACATTTCCCCAAATAAGTCTTAGGTGACATGTCCCCAGAAGGTCAGCCCTGACCACTGCTGACTTTGAGAGGACATTTTGAAAATTCGCATTTTTTGAACAACTTGCAACCAGTCAATATAAGTTTTTTGTTGTGGCCAAGCTGAGAGTTCATGACCCATGAATTCAGTAGAGCTACCAAATCTTTTAAAGAATTCCGTGGTTCTCTTTGTTACAAAAAAAGCTTAAGTTTTATTTTTAAATCATGGCACATCTTTCGGTTTTATAATATTTCGGTTGTGAGGTATGTTGTCGCTTTCAAATTGAACACCTCGGAGAGACTCTAACATCTCTACTTTTACTTCAACATTTATGCTGTTGTCAAAAAATGCAAAGCCAACTGCCTCTTCATACCACAAATGGCCACAAATTTTTTAAATGCTGCATTTGAAATATCTTTGTCAATTATGCTATAATTGTGCAAATAAATTAAAAAATTAAAATCAACATTGGGAGCTGCGGCGGCAAACGGTGCGTAAAAACAGGCTTTAACATATAATGTGTAACATGGTTTTTGACTTGGCTGAGGTAGTTCAGTCGTGTCCAAGGTAGTATACTCTCGGACCCACAAAACCTTGAGTAAAAAGACGTTGGTTTACCCTTTCTGGGGCTTACAAAAGAATCTTTTATTTAAGTTAAATGTAAATACAGTATATTTATTGTATTTATAATAAATCACGAACAACACTCCTTCTTCTCCACTATATTTATTCACTCGGTTCGTCGCTATGATACGGATGACGCTGTGTGACAAGTACGACACTGGCACGATCGCTCTACTTGATGATGACTGGACAATTCAAGGTTTGCTAAATCGGGATACAGGAGATCGGTACAAGGTTATTAACTCTAGGAACGGTAGCAGATACACGGTGTCGGCTGGCGGTCGGAAACCGATGCACGATGGTAATTGGCGTTGGACTGGCAGGTCACAGCTCAGTACTATCGGCGACAAAGCAGAATTACGATGGTGTCTAGCGTTGGACTGGCAGGTCACAGCTCAGTACTATCGGCGACAAAGCAGAATTACGATGGTGTCTACCATTGGACTGGCAGGTCACAGCTCAGTACTATAGACGGTAACTGGAACACTGGCAGGTCGCAGCTCAGTCAATATGATGACGGTGATGAAATGAAGCAGCAGGAGAACACAGTACCCGAAGGCACGAGAAGAACACTGTACCCGAAGGCACGAGAAGAGCACTGTACCCGAAGGCACGAGAAGAGCACTGTACCCGAAGGCACGAGAAGAACACTGTACCCGAAGGCACGAGAAGAACACTGTACCCGAAGGCACGAGAAGAGCACTGTAACCGAAGGCACGAGAATTTATTTATTAGAGTGCAACCTAGGCTGCCCTCACAAAAATTATCTATCACTGCCCTTTATTAAAGGCCTACAGTATCTCGACTGGTGTACGAGTCTCTGTAGTGAATCATAAAATAGACTTTCGTCTAAATCTCAACTTCCCCGTTAGTGTTCCAAACTAAACTACTTAAGGCTATGGTTTATTTAACTAAACGAGAATTACTGGTAAGATCAACAAAAACAAGAAAACAAATAAAAATAACACACCCAGTACTGCTATTGGTCGAATGATTGTGTACACATACACACTCACATATGTATGTATAAAAAAGAATGTATTAGGGGGCTTTTATATGGGGTTATTTTTATTAAGGTTGCGTTTTCTTGTTGGGATTCGGATATTTATATATTAAATTTGAAAATCGGTAGGGTAGACGGAAAATATCGGGTAATTATTATTAAATATGTATGTAGCAATGAGGGCGGCTCTTTGCTACGTTACAAATGTAACAATTAATAAACATATATCGCGTATTCCTTTAAGCTCGCGCGCTTTTAGTTCAAATTGGTCGCGAAACAAATAAATTTTTAAACAATATATGGCCTTCGCCATCCACTAACTCCTTTAGAAATGCCTTTTCACTATTTTTGTGCGTTGCACCTTCGCGGCTTTTATGTTTAAATAATTTATGCCACTTACCAGCAACAATAACAATTTGTCAATACACTTATCTTTGCGTTTTGTTGGAATTAAGCTTTATCCCAATGGTTCCCAACCTTTGATTTACGCCCCACTGCACTGTGGGCCAGCATCCAAGAATTTTGGCCAAAACTAGAATACAGAAGATAGAAGTCTTTATAATATGCCAAAAGAGCTTTAGGCAGTGGCTAATCACAAATCTGGAATGAAAAATTTTAAATTCAAAATGGCGGATTCAAAATGGCGGCCATAAATTTTAAAAATTTGAATATATAACAATTAAAATATTTGTTTATAAAGGATATGGCGACGCTGATTACGAATATGGAATCAAAAATTTAAAATGGCGGATTCAAAATGGCAGTAAAAAACTTTTAGATTTGTATACATTGAACTTTATTTATTTGTTTATGAAGGATATGACGTCGCTAATTACGAATTTGGAATCAGAAAATAGAAATTCAAAATGGCGGCCAAAAATTAATAAAATTTGTAAATATTAAACTTCAATTATTTGTTTGTCAATGATATGGCGTCACTAATTACGAATATGAAATCGAAAATTTCAAATTCAAAATGGCGGGTTCAAAGTGGTGGCCTTTAATTTAAAAATTGGTAAATATTGAACTTAAATTATTTGTTTCTACTTTATATGGCTTCAATGTTTTCGAATATAGAATAAAAAACTTTGAATTCAACATGGTGGATTAAAAATGGCGGCCATACATTTTAAATTTAAATATAATGAACTTTAATTATTTGTTCATAAACGATATGGCTTCGCTGATTACGAATATGATAACGAAAATTTAATAATCAAAATGGTGTATCAAATATGTTTATGAAAATTTTCTAATTCAAACTAACATTTTCAGACAAGGCTTAGCAGCAAAGTGTTTTCGTGAGCACATTAATATAAACAAAATCCAAGAAAGTCGTAATTAACAAGAAAAAATGCAGAAAAGTTTTGTTATTGTAAATTACATCCAAACTATTTTATGGAAATGCACTTAAACGAAGAGGTGTTAACGTTATTTTTATTTGACTTCTTTTTTTTCACACAGAAATAATGTATTCAAACTAAAGACGAAATATTGCACCAAAATATACCCAGTAAAATTTTGAATTTCAAAGAATCGGTTATGTGTTGCGAATCGAATATTTACCACTTTAACTGAACATGTCAACTTGTTGACGCTTTCAAACGAATAATTAATTTATGCTCAAACTCCGATAAAATCGCAAAGGCCCATTTTTACAAGACCGCATTTAAAAAACACGGATTATTAAATTCTAATCCGGACCATTAAACTGCATTGAAATTTCAGCATAAATGTATAATTAAAAAGTAAAAGTTGAGGACGCAGTTATACTGGATATATTCTATATTAGGGTTGCCATTTGCATTTTAAGAAAAAGAGGACGCCAACCTCAAAATAGGAGGACATTTGAACCAAAAAAGAGGACAATTTTTTTTAATAAATTAATTTAAAAAAAGTCAACAACGCAATACAATATGCAAAAAAAAAATCCTTTTTGTTAAGAAAAAACTATTTTTATCCACTAAAAAATATTTTTTTTTTTTTTTTTCAAAAATTTCCATTTTCATTTAAAAAATTTCTAAATAGTTTAAAAAAAAAACACTTTTGAATTTAAATAAATTCAGATATTTTAATTGTATTTCAAAAGTTTCCATTTTGATTTAAAAATTATGGAAATGGTTTTCAAAAAATTTCTTTTGTATATCAAAATTTTCTGAAGCGCATTTGAAAAATTTTTAAATACAAATGAAAATTTTTGATATATACTTAATTGGAATTTTCTGCAAAGCATTTAGAAAATTTTAAAATATAAATTGAAATTTTTGAAATACAATTGTAAATTTAGGAAATGGAATTTTTAAAAAGCATTTAAAAAATTTCAAAATACAAATGGAAACTGTAGAAATACAATTGGAAATTTCTGATACACAATTTTTGGAAATTCAAAAGGAATTTGCCTAAAATCATTTAGAACATTTTTGAAACGGAAATTTTTGATACACAATTTGTTTTCGAAGAGCAAACTTTAAGACTCACAGAGCTGATAATAAGTGATGCTAACGTAGTTATTTTCGCACTACATAAAGTGCTTTTTTAGTCGAAATATACTAGTTTTTAAGTGTCTTTTTTTATTTTTGTGCGCTTTTTGCTCTCAAAAAGTTGACATTACTGCTGGTAAGCTAAAATACAGCGATGCAAATAATTCAAACGTTAAGAAGTAATAAAAAAAATGTTTGGGGAAAAGTGCAAAAAGTAGGACAACCCCGGACACTTTCTAAAAAAGAAGTAGGACAGCCCCGGACGCCCTAAAATAGAGGACGGTGTCCGGGGAAAAGAGGACGGATGGCAACCCTATTCTATATGAATTCTACGATAATGTTGTTCTTAAAAAACCTCTCAAAAATGCTCATCAATTGCCACTATCGGCTAATTAAAGTGGTAACCCATAAATATCATCCGCTTAAATGCGTCACTGAATATGTGAGCATTAAGAATTTATAAAAGTCCGAATAAAAGCCGAACTAGCAAAAATATCGGCAAAAGCAAAAACAAGTGTCGGCTTAATCATAATAGAGATTATTATACATGAATTTGGGGGTCCTATCTATGTATATACTATAACGTTTATATCAATGGTTCCCAACCTTTGATTCTCGCCCCACTGGGGGGCAATTTAAATGTTTCAGGGGGGCAACGAGCAAATTTTAAAGACTTTTTTTGTTAAAAAAACTAAAAAAAATATTATTTTAGTTAAATTATTTAGTTGGTTGTTGAAAACTTTTGCTAAAAACTTTGTTTAAAAGATGATTTTAACAAAAAGTTAGCTTAACTACAAGTAAATTTTGAATTTTAAAACAAATTTAAAAAATTTTCACATTTTTCTTGAGTGTAGGGGGGACATTTTAGTTTTTTTAACTTAAAAGGTTGGGAACCATTGGTTTATATGTATATAGTATAGTTTACAGATTTTTGACAATTACAACTTAATAAAACCGAATTTCGCTAAGTCAATACACCATTGAATATGCCTTCAAAAAACCTTTCGATCTATATGAAATGTTCATATAGCTCCTTTGAAACAGATATGAAAAAACGAAATAATACCGTTTTCCCCCTCCCATTTCCCCTCTTTAATCACCGAGATGGCACCTAAAAAAAACACGTTAATCTTAGATTTCGACCTTCTATAACATACGTGAATTGCAGAACAATCGGAGTGCAATTGATTTTATCTTCCGTGCTAGTGTAGAAGTGTAATATGAACGCCATTTTTTTGTTATAGGGCAATATCTGAAAGTTTATGAATGGTCGCAGACGGTCGCAAAATTCTAGTTAGGGGACATATTAAGGCATTAAAGGTTGTCCAAAATCGTTTGGAGCTTTTTGGAGATCGATGTTGAAAAATGACGATTTTCAAAAAAATCGTTATTTTTTGGGGGAAACTTAAATTTTATACCTTTTTTAGATAATTATAGAAGTGTTTTAGATTTTTATAAGTTAATAAGTACTTCTTTAGTGATTTCTGAATGATTTTCAGACAAAAATTCTTTAATTTACAAAGTTTTTTTAATATATTTAAAAAAAAAAAAAATTGTCACAAAAATTCGAAATTTTGACTATGACCTCTTGCCAAAGAAAATCAGTTAGCCACAATATTACAATATTTTATTTACATAACACTGAATATTCCAAGATTTTGAATACATCAACAGAATTTGGATGCAGCGAAATGGACTTTTGGCCAAAAAACGGAGATCCTGCACCACTGTGCAATGGTCTGTAAATAGTAATGTTGGCAATCGATACCTTTTCAATACCGTTATCCGTTTCAAAACCCGTTAAATTGAATACCGGTACCAATACCAATATCGAAACTCAGTTTTGGTATCGGATACCGGTATACAAAAACCTTTTCCTTCCGTACCGGTATTGAAACTGTTTTTCCTAAAATCCATGTTTTTTTTAAGTTTAAAATTTAATAATTTGTAATTTTTTTGGTTTTTGTAAATAAAAAATCGTACTCCAAATGCCTCCCCGAAGTCTCATAAAAATCAAAAAAATCTTTTGGCATCCACATCGTGGATTAGTGAGTGACAAAAATACTTTATAAAATATTTTTCTGACTCTTCAATGTTTTTAAAGCTGGTTTAAAGGGTTTTTCAACACGTAAACTAATGGTGAAACCAATTTGAAATTTACGGTTTAGCTAATAATTTTTGAACCACGAAGTCCTATAAATATCAAAAAAACCCTTAGGCTCGCACATCGCGGATTAAATAAAAATATCCAAAAAACTGTGACTTGTTTTTGAAATTTTTACTTAATCCACGATGTGGGTGCCAAAAGATTTTTTGATTTTTATGAGACTTCGGGGAGGCATTTGGAGTACGATTTTTTATTTACAAAAACTTCGTGATTCAAAAATTATTAGCTAAACCGTGAATTTCAAATTAGTTTCACCATTAGTTTACGTGTTGAAAAACCCTTTAAACCAGCTTTAAAAACATTGAAGAGTCAGAAAAATATTTTATAAAGTATTTTTGTCACTCACAAATATTTTTACAATTAAACAAAACACTCGAAAAAAATTTTAACTCAAAATGTTGTATTTTTTTTTTCAAAAATGACTAAAAAAAGTTTTTTACTCAAAATAAAATAAATAATAATAAAAAATCAAAATTGTTAATTTTTTTGCACGTTAGAAAACTAACACTTTAAAAGGGAACTCTGGAGGGTATTCGTGGATTCGCCTAAGTCTAATTTAACTTTTCTTCTTTTTTTACATATTTTTTTACTTTTCTTAACCCATTTTGGACCAATATTCAATTTCATTTTTTTTTTAATGTACTTTTTTAGGGTAATTAGAACCCGCTGATCTCAAAAATCTTGTCAAAAAATTTTTTAATGTGCCGTTATGCCAGAAAAGCCTGCATTTCAACTTTTTATGCAATTTTAATGTTTGGATTTATTTGCTTTTTTATTAGCAATACCGCTGGACAAACGAACAGTCAACAATACACCTATTTGGGATATACTATCTAACAGAAGACGGAGAAACCAAATCCACCAATTGTGTCATCATTAGTGATATTTCAAAACACAACTGCTGTTAAAATATTTTTAGAAGAATTTATAACATTCATCAGTAAATTTTATAAATCCCGAGTAAAAATTCGATGGGTCGCCGACATTTTCCCGAATTTTCATCCGTCACTCAACTCCGACGGTCGGGAGGTCGGTAACTTCGGTATATCTCCGACATACAACCCACGTAAATTTTACGGGTACATCGGACGGTGGCAATTACCATTGCGTGAGGATGCCAATATCCGCATGCCGGAACCCATTAAGGATCCGTCCTTGACACAACATTTCAAAACGGTTACGCCTCTGGCTCACCCTAGATTTGCCACATGTCGCGAAGTCGACGGCGTCATCGGGCCATCACCATGGCTCAGATCATAGCCAACAACATCATTCAGCCAACACCGGATCTTCTAACGGTCCATCTTTGGCTGGGTCATTTACGGGTTTTGGAACGGGTGCTCCTGTCACTCCGGCCCGGGAATATGTTAAACTCTGTTTAACAATGGCTTAAACTCCATTTTTTTTCTTCTCTTTTTATTTTAACTAAATTACTCTTATACCAACTGGATTCGTTATTTTTAGTTTAGTATACACACGTTTCCATGGGTGTATTAGTTTACGTAAAATAAAGTTCAAACTAGTTTAGTTTTTTTTATAAATCAGTATTAGAAATACCATAGAATGACATTGAAGCCAACATTAATAAAAAACAATTTTTTGTACATGTTCCTAGAGAACGTTTAAGTTAACTCTTGCTGTTTTTTATTGATCCTAAAATTAACTGGCTTAGGAAGCCGAACAGATGGGATAAAATTATATACAGTGACTGTCACTAATATTCGGTTTTTTATTTAAGTACCAAAAAGTAGACAAAACATATTGTAAAATATGAAAAGATCGGAGTTATTATTTTTCTTTTGTGATAGTGTCTCAAACATATAATGTATCACTATATATTAGATCTCAATTCTATAAGGATTGAGCAAATATTAGATGAGATACGAGGGTCGCGCTGAAAAATGAATTATTTATAGACATTTAAAAAAAAAAAAAAATTAAAAAATATCTAAGTCGATTTTTTCCAAGATTAAACATTAAAAATAGTCCAGAAATTTATATTCAGTTCTCAGCTAATTTTTCCAACGACCCAAACAAAAACTAAAATTTTCTAAATACAGTACAAGAAACCCATGAATTTTGACCTCCATGTCTTTTGACCACCAATTTTTTGTAAAGAAAGGATATGTTTAATTATTTTCATATCTCATTACAATACACTTAGGTCAACTAAAATTATTAAACAATAAAATATTTTCTTTGTTTAAAAAAAACTGGTGGTCAAAAGAAATGGAGGTCAAAAATGATGGATTTCTTGTACTGTATTTAAAAAATTTTATCTGAGAACTGAATATAAATTATTGGACTATTTTTAAAATTTTTAATGTTTGATCTTGGAAGAAATCGACTTAGAAATATTTTTTAAAATTTTTTTAAAAAATATCTATAAATAATTCGTTTTTCAGCGCGACCCTCGTATTTCATCTAATATTTGCTCAATCCTTATAGAATTGATATCTAATATATACTGATACATTATATGTTTGAGACACTATAACAAAAGAAAAATAACAGCTTCGTTCTTTTCATATTTTACAATATGTTTTGTCTACTTTTTGGTACTTAAATAAAAAACCGAATATTAGTGACGTCACTGTACGTCTATATATAATTATTTTTACTCAGGATTCTTCTAAAAAATATAATTTACTTCTCTAATGTATCTTCTGCACAATACAAAAACAAAGCAAATTTTTACAATATATCTTGTCATCAAGAAGAGCATAATATAAAAGCAGAGTGGAACTTTTTTGCTACTACCCACGGAAAAAAATTGTTTCGGATGGACTTGGGGGTACGCTAAAAAGACTTGTGACAAAGAAATGTTTACAAAATAAAAATGTTTTAATAAATACTCCCAATGCGATGTACAAGTGGGCTAAAGAAAATATAAAATCAATGAATTTTATCTTTATACATATCAAAGGAAAAATATGAAAATGTAACATCGAAAGCTACACTCAAAATAATCACTCTGTTAAAATACAGAGATACTCTGCTGAGCCAGCAGACAATACCATAGATTTCCAACCAGCAAAATTTTTTGTTATTTTACGAAGAAAACTCTGTAAAATTATTTCGATAAAAAAAAACTGCAGATTTACACAATTATCTGTAAAATATTGATGAAAGCGACCAGAATTTTACCAAGAAGCATGGATAGTAATAACTTGACACAAAATAAAGGCATGCTATCATTTAAATGCGCCCTCTAAATTTCGCACGCGAATGCTTAACTTTGTAGAAATTAATTATAAACTCGCTGGATGTTCTCACGGTTTTTTTTTTTATAAACTTCTCATTTTGAGTTCCACATTTGAGCGTGGTCATTCCGGTAAACACTTTTCTAAAATTAAATGGAAATCGTTTAAGAATGCCTTGACTTTATTATATATCTTTTTAATGCGCTTGATATGGCTTTTACACAATGGTCACTATTTGATTTCTGATGAATTTCTCCTTCCGTAATGTGCAAGTTGTGTTGACAATTGGGAAATACCATCGTGTAAATTTGCACGCTTTAATGCTTCCAAACAGTGCTGCCAGAAGTGACGATTTTTCGTCATTTTGACGATTTTTTCATGAAATTTTGCAAAATGACGACTGACGATTTTCTGATTTGATTCCCATACATTCGTGTAAATTTGCACGCTTTAATGCTTCCAAACAGTGCTGCCAGAAGTGACGATTTTTCGTCATTTTGACGATTTTTTCATGAAATTTTGCAAAATGACGACTGACGATTTTCTGATTTGATTCCCATACATTTTTACGATTTTTGGTACCTCCACTTTTATCCATAAAAAATCAAAATTTGCAACTTTTTTAATTTTACAATGGTTTGAAAACAAAAATTAAATTCGGTAAAAATAAAATACAGAAGAAAGACACAAACTTACAACATTTCATTCTCTTTTGGAAATATATGTAACTTTATTTAAAAAATTATGTCGTTTTAAAATCATTAATTTTTGCTATGTATGAAAAATAAATTATAACTCTTTTAATTTAATTTTAATTGTTCCTATTTTTACATGAGAAATCTTTTTATACCCTCCACTTAGTGATAGAGGGTACACTCAAAAAAAAAATATTGTAAAACTAGCAAAAAAAAATGGTTAAAATTAGCAAAAAAAAACTGTAGTTTTGGACGTTGCAAAAATTTTGGTAATATTAGCAAAACCATTTTGCTAATCAAAAAATTAGGAGAAAAATGGTAAAATTACAAGAATACCATTTTATTTTTGTAAAAAATCAACCTTGTAAAATTATCAAAAAATATGGTAAAATTACCAAAAAAAAATGGTAAAATTGAAATAGCAAAAAAAATTTGTAATTTGGTAAAAAAAACTGTTTTATTTAGTAATTTTTTTTCTCTGATTAGTAGTTGATTTAAAATTTGGTGTATATACTAAAATTTTTTTTTGCCTGTTTTTGAGCACCACGTTCGTTAAATGTAGTAATAGCAGCATCAACTATTACTTCAGTTGTTGGATGGTTTCTTCGGCACGATGGCATCTTCTTTTGCCTTCTTTTCAGCAGCTGTAGTTGCAGTAACTGGACTTCCAACAACATCAAAATCCAAAATGATTTTTTTTTTTTCACTTCAACACTTTAAACAAAAAATTTAAAGAACAACACTTCACTTTTTTTATTTTTTTTTTGCGTCATTTTTTTAGCTTAAGTAGAACAAATGAGAATTGCGTAGTAGTCTACACAAGAAATTTCTTACATTTTCACGTAAAATTTGTAAAAAAATTAACATTTTTTTTTCGAATTTTTAATTTTTTTCACATGTATTTAAAAAAAAAATAAAAAAAAACTTTTGGATATTGAAGATTAGATATCTAAGTATGTGTTAAAATTTTAAAAAAATAATTTTTCAAAAGTATAAACTTTTTATTAACAATTTAGGTGGCAAATTTTAAAGAAAATTTCATATAAAATTAGCAAAAAATATGGTAAAATTAGCAAAAAAATATGGTAAAAAATACTAAAGATTGTGTAGCCTATTTTTGGGCGCACATGCAGTTGATGAATGGCTACTTTGCTATGGTGTTGGCAGCATCATCTTTTGCCTTCTTCTTGGCAATTTTAAACAATTTTTTTTTTCTTAAAACTAAGAAAAAAAAATAAAAAGTATTACCATTTCTTTAAGGAAAATACTAATATTTTTGCTAAAATTATAGTAAAATAAAAAAAAAAAACTAGCAAGAAAATATAGTAAAAGTACCAAAAAATTTTTGTATTTTACCAATAGTAAATTGCCAAAGAAAACTGTAAAAGTTAAATTTTTACAATTTTTTTTGCTAAAGTTTGGTTGAAGTAAATTACAACACCTTTTACTAATATTTTGACTAAGTTATTTTTTTGAGTGTATATATAAGTTAGTCATTCCGTTTGTAACTCATCGAAATATCGGTCTGGGACCCCATAAAGTATATATATTCATGATGCCCGATCGATTTTAAGACATTCTAGCGATGTCCGTCTGTCTGTCTGTTGAAAATGCTGTAGCGGACAAAATATTACACAGAGATGACTGAAACTTAACATATTTGTTGGAAGTTCTCCCGAGAAGTTTGGTATTGCATTTGAGCGATATCGGTTCAGCGGTTCAAAAGTTATGAACGAAAATGTAAGCACACCTCAAAAATTTCAGTACATTCAACATAGCCAAAAAATACAAAATGCTTTAATTCGGCTTCTGGTTGACATATGTGAACATAATTGAACACCAAATGGTATTTAAACAAGTACGAACATATTTTTTGACAAAAAAAGAAAAAAATCGCGAATTTTTTTTTTTTTTACCAAATTTTTTTTCGCGGAAATTTTTTTTCCAAAATTTTTTTTCAAAAGTAATTTTCTTTTAAATAAAGTTTTTTGCAATAATCTTTTTGAAATTGTGGAGGGTATCACTACATTCGGCAAGGCCGAATTTAACTTTTTTACTTGTTTTTTTTAATATTTGAATTTCTAGTGAACAAATATACTCTCTAGTTACTCCAAAAATGGAGAAAATATTTAAAATTTTTGTATTTTTGTATAAAGCTTTTTAGACTCAAAAACTAAAACTCAAAGAATAATTGGAGTCTTTATCAATAAATTTTCAAACAAAATACTTTATACGTTCATTTTAAGCTGTTTTGAGTCAGTTTTTGAGGTGTTTTCAAAGACTCATTTTTAGATCCAAAAAGGCGAGTTATTCAACAAAAAATATGTGATACAAAATTTTTTTTTTTTTTTTAATTTATATCCTTTAAAAATCTGGAAAAGTGCCCGAAAAAAAAACATTATTTTTCCGTGGGTCTTAACGGTGTCTTATTTTGAAGCGTTCTAAAGTTCTAAAACAAATAACACTTGTTTTTAATGACTTTGTAGTTTTTTTTTCTATAGTAAAAATAAATGCAAGAGATTTTATTTGTTTATGATTTAATGATATTTTTTTTATCAGCAGTTAAAATTGAATGTTGCTGTCTGTAGAAACAAATGAAAAATCGAATGACTTTCAACTATTTTGTAACTTGTTTTAAAAGAAAATTCCTTTTTATTTAGTTAAAAAAATATTTATGTGCGTAAATTTAAAAAAAATCGTTAAACAAAAGTGGATGGAAAAAATTTTATTGTGCGTTTTAAAATTTTGATACATAAAAAATGTGTTTTTTTAAATATTTTTTAAAGTGACGATTTTTTGACGACTTTTTTTAAAAACTTGACGATTTTGACGATTTTTTTCCAAATTTTGACGATTTTTCACAAAAAAAGCCTGGCAGCACTGCTTCCAAATTGTAAATTTACTTTTTTTATTTTTGTGAAAATTACGAGTTCCTTCAATTTTGCACTACACCTCGTAAAGTTTAGCATCTTTTATTGTAATTTAAGACGCTTTAAAGAGGGGTTGAAATACTTGGAAGATTTTTCAAGAAATTTTAATTTGAAAACCGTATTACAGAGCAATAGTATAATTACAGATGAAATTTATTACAGTCGAACTCGGTTATAACGAACTCGGCTATAACGAATTCTCGGTTATAACTATGGTTGCCATTTCCATTTTGAGAAAAAAAGGACGTCAACCTCAAAAAAGGAGGACATTTGTCCCAAAAAAGAGGACATTTTTTATACAATATGCATATCAAATTTTCAGAAAATTCCATTTTATTTAAAAAAATTTCTATTTTCATTTCAAAATTTTCTAAAGGATTTTAAGAAAATTACTTTTGTATTTAAAACAAGTAAGAGTGTTAAATTCGGCTGTGCCGAATCTTTTATACCCTCCAACATGCAAAAAAAAAAATCCAGGGACGTATTCTTTTTTTTTTTGGGGGGGGGGGGGGGGTCGGAAGTGGTAATTGGGGGGGGGGCAAATTTCCTTTCGAATATGTATTTAAAAATTCGTTCTTATGCTTTATGCACTAAAGAAATACAAGTTTATCATTATTTAAAAAAAAAAAATTATTCCACGCCCATACAAGGGGGGCAGACCGAAAAAACGACATTATCTGATTCTCTGGGTCCAAATGCAGGACTTTGAACTTCTTGCAGCATAAAAATGTTGCATTTGTTAAACAAAAACACAAAAAATCATATAAAAAAGTCGTATTTTTCATGGGTTGGTTTAGTTCTCTAAGGGGGAACTTTTTCCCCCTTGGTCCGATTTAGCCCATTTCCGAACTTAACCTGCCTAGGAATATAAGACATATTCGTGCCAAACTTCGGAAGTCTAGCTCTTTTATTTTGGACTGTATCGTGTCCTCTACAGACGGACAGACGGACGGACATCGCTAGGATGTCTTAGAATCGATCACTGATCAATAAAATATATACTTTATAGGGTCCTAGACCGATATTTCAATGCGTTACACACGGAATGACAAAGTGAGTATACCCCCATACTGTGGTTGGAGGGTATAAAAAAATATATATATTTCTGAAATTTTCATGTGTATTCAAATCATTATCAGCTGTTGTGTGTCTTAAAACTTTTCCCTCTGAAAAAAAAATTATATTTCAAAAATTTCCATTTGTATTTCAAAATTTTCTAAATGATTTTACGAAAACTTCGTTTCTATTTCCAAAAATTCGAGAGAAATTTCCACTTGTTTTTCAAAACTTTCTGTTTGTATTTTAAATTTTTTTTACGTCTTCGCGACGCAATTTTATTCTGGTTCGACCCTAAAAGGAAATTTTGCATATTCAATTTGTATATCAAAATATTCTGAAACGAATTTGAAAAACTTTAAAATACAAATGGACATTTTTGAAATACAATTGGAATTTTCTGAAAAGCATTTAGAAAATTTTTAAGTATAAAAGGAAATTTTTGATATATAATTGGAAATTTCTGAAATGGAATCGGAAATTTCTGAAATGGAATATTCTAAAAAGCATTTAGAAAACTTTAAAATACAAATAGAAAATTTTGAAATACAATTGGAAATAAAATACGAATTGAATTTGGAAATTTTTAAATTGAAAAACAATTTTCTTAAAATCATTTAGAAAATTTTGAAATGCAAATGGACATTTTTGAAATGCAAATCTTTTTTTCGGAGAGCAAACTTTCAGACACACAACAGCATATAAGAAGTGATGCCAATAATTTGAAAGTTTGGAAATAATACAGCGATGCCAGTAATATTTAAGTCTAGAAGCAATAAAAAAAAGTTTTGGGGAAAAGTGCAAAAAGTAGGACAACCCCGGACACTTTCCAAAAAAGAAGTAGGACTGCCCAGGATGCCCTAAAAAAGAGGACGGTGTCCGGGGAAAAGGGGACGGATGGCAACCCTAGTTATAATGAACTAATTGTAAAGTCCCGACGTTTTGGCAGCAATTTTCACACAAAATACTTCTTTTATAACGAACTCGGTTATAACGAATCCTCGGTTAAAACGAACTACTTATTATGGTCCCGCGAACACAATTTGATGTATATTTAGTTTTTTATAACGAACTCGCCGAAATATTTTAAAATTTGCGGTAATTAGGTTTACCAAACTCACAAAAGTTTAGAGATTTTTGGTTAATATTACAATTTTGATAAAATTTATTTATATTTTTAATGTTTTCTTCTCAATAAGTAGTTTACTTTTAAAAAAATGTAAATAAAACAAAATTGAAACAATTTTTTTTTTAATAAAACTCGGTTAATATAAAATATACCCCGCTTATAGCGAACTTCGCTTTTAACGAACTATTTTTACTGGTCCCTCGGAGTTTGTTATAACCGGGTTTGACTGTATTTTGGTTACGAGAGTAGGGTTGCCATTCGTACTGTTTTAAACAGTACATGTACTGTTTTTTATAAAAAGTACTGTTTTATGCACAGCACCTATAACAGTACGCAAAAGTACTGTTTTTTAAAGCGTGTACTGTTTTTGTACTTTTTTTTTTATTCTTATCACCAAAATGTAACATTTTTTCTAAAAAAACTATTACACGGAGGGACTAAGACGGTCGTGTAAAGACCACAAAAATGTATTTGGCATTTTTTTTGTTTCGGCAATATTTTCTGAGAAATGAGGAACGGCCAAATTTTTCTGGCTTAGTTTTTGAAATTTTTGAAACATTTTTTGAAAAAAAAAAATTCCTTAAATTGCATAAAATTTACTAAACCTGAAGAAAAACCTTTATCAATTTTAAGACGATAAATATGATGAACTAATTGGTTGCAATTTATGTCAAAGAAATTTAAAAATTTTTATTAAATTTTACTAAATTGTGAAAAAAAAACATTTTCCCAAAATTTAGTTAGGTCTTTGTTTGAGTGCAATAATACCGTTTTCGCGTTTGTTTAAAAGTCGTGTTTTAATTAAAACACAGTTTTATGGATTTTTCATATGTTTTTGATAGGAAGATCGGTGTTTTAGTTAAGCGAAAGCATAGACTACAAAAGCTTTTCAAGTAAGATATCGCGGCAACTAATTGTAAGACAAATGCTCCAAAGAGTCAATCGCAATTTTTTTCAACACTGATAAAAAATAGAATAAATTTGAGACGGTTTATTTAAATGTTCCACCGTTCTGTTAACAACCTTTTATGCCCGTTTTGGCTGAGATCTGTTTGAAATCAGGGTAAAAGGGCTAAGTTTTTGTAGTTTGATATAAAATAAGACTTTTAAAAAAGTACTGTTTTTATTTGCAATGTACTGTTTTTTGAGACCAAATGTACTTTTATTTCATATTTTAAATCTGCTAACCCTATACGAGAGTATTTTTCTAAAATCTGTATTTAAAAAAAAAACTATTTTCTATCAAATAGAGATTACAAAGAAAAAAGTAAAATTACAGATAAAATTTTGTTTTTCGGTCACAAGAATATACAAAGTATTTTCTTAAAATCTGTATTTCTGCAGATAACTTTGTCAAATATCTGTCGAATTGAGATTACAGTCATTTTACAGAGTATTTAACAGAGTAATTATTTTAAGTGTAACGAAATTACTACTAAACTAAAACCAATTCCAAAAACCCAATCATTTCACAGTGTTATACCCGTTGGTAAAGGTTAAGTTAATATTAAATACTTATCACTTTCCCGGGAACAGTATAATAATAATTTATTTTAATTTTGATAATTTTTTAATTTGTTATTTAATTTTACTCATTTATATTAATTTAACTAATTTTTGTTAATGTAGCTAATTTTTGTTAATTTCACTAATTTATGTTAATTTTTATCGAATATTATTAATAGTAGTTAAAAAAAATTATACATATTTGAAATAAAAAATCAAAAGTAACTTTCGAAAAATGTGTGTTATTATATAGTCCTTTGAGCACCCACTCTAAAATTTATGTACATATATTGTAGGTGAGAGTTCTACTAATGCACTAAAAAAAATTAACTGCATTTTGAGATATCCTCATTTTAAGGGCATTTTTCAAATTATATTATCCTTTCTTTAAAAAAATTATCCTCAAAATTCGACTTTTATTATTTTAGCTTTAATTAGACTACATTAGCTTTAATATGAGACCAATCCCAATAAAATCTAACAATTAGTTAAAAAGTTATGGTTACTTAATGATCATGTATTTTTTTTTTTTTTAACCAAAACTTTGAACAGCGATAAATCGCGAACAAAGGTGAACTTTGAGCAACTATAAATTGAAAACTCTTAGTTAAGACGAGCACAACGTATATTTCGAGTTTGGTGATATTTAAAATAGGTAAGGTCGAAAGTAGTTTCATTGTAACCAAAAATTTTGGAATTTGCCTAAATGTTTTTTTTTTTGTATTTTTACAATTTTTTTGGTAATTTTACCATATTTTTTTTTAAATTTGGCACCTAAAATGTCAATAAAAAGCTGCCAATTATGAAAAATTAAGTTTTTCTTATTTTAACAGTTACTTAAACATCCAATCTACAATATCCAAAAAAAAAAATTTCCGATTTTTTAAAAATACTTGTGAAAATAATTAAAAATTAAAAAAAAAAATTTTATTTTTTGACTAATTTTTCCTGAAAATATAAGAAATTTCTTGTGTAGCCTCCTTCGCAATTCTCATATGTTCTACTTAAGAAAAACGAAATGCCGACAAAAATAAAAAAGTGCAGTGTTATACTTTAAAAAAATTGTTAAAAGTGTTCAAGTGAAAAAAAATCATTTCAGGTTGTTGAAGTGCTACACCAGCTGCCGAAGAAGGAAAAATAAGATGCACCATTGGAAAAAAAACCTTTAAATTTACAAAACAAATATGTAAATAAAACAATTTTTTTTGTAAATTTACAAAACAAATAAAGAAAATTTAAAAAACAAAATTGTATACTTACAGAAAAAAGTTGTAATTTTACAAAAATGAAATTTACAATAAAAATTGTAAACTTACCACTTTTTGTTGTAAATATACAAGTTTTTTTTGCCATAAAAAACAGTAGTTTAACTAAACAATTTGTAAATTTACAATTTTGTTGTTTGATTTTCTACTTTGGAAAATTTACAACTTTTTTTTTAAGTTTACAATTTGTTTTGTAAATTTTATTTTTTTTTTTTGCAAATTTACAATTTTTTTGTAAATATACGTGTTTTTCAATAATTTTTGTTAATCAACAATTTATTTTCTTCATTTTCTATTTTTTCTTTGTAAAATAACAACCTTTTTCTGTAAGTTTACAATTTTGTTTTATTAATTTACCAATTTTTTGTAAATTTCCAAAAAAAAATGTTCATCTCGAAGTTAACATTTTCCAAAAAAAAATTGTAAATTGACATTTTCTTTTGTTAAATCAATTTACAAATTAACGAAAAGACCGGAAATGAACGAACTAGATAAACCGCTCAGTTAAGTGAATAGTTCAATTAAACTAGTTCGTTCGTGAACGATACAACTATAGTTTAGGCATTCAAATTTTTTAGTGAAGAGCACTTAGTACCATAAAATTGGTCGATTTTGACAAAAAAAATCTACAAAAATATACCCACACTCTATCTCTAACCCTTCAGGCGGTCCCCTTACATTTTTTAAAATTTATTTTATAAAATCAGATCCTACCGCCTCCATGGTGCCACCTAGAGTGGTAAAATGTAAGACCGACCCCTATTAATTTTTACCCCTCAACATTTTTTCCGAACATACCGATCTCCCTATCGGGGCTCCCATACAAAATGACATTTCCATAAAACTTGCTCCCACCGCTCCAACTGTCCCAATAGTGAACCTAGAGGAGTAAAACTTATGACCAACCCCTAATAGTTTTTAAACCTCAACATTTTTTAGAACCTATCTACCCTCTGTATTGTAATTTACAAAAAAAAGTTTTTGTTGACAAAAAAAAGTGTTTTATAAATTTGGTTTAGAAACACATTTTTTTTATCACAAAAAAAATTATAAATATAACGAAAGAATTTTTAAGGGGGCCCCTGTAGGTTAGTTGGTAGCGTGCTAGCCTATGAAACAGGGGGTCATGGGTTCGATTCCCACAAAAACCCTTGGTCGATTTCGCTACAACGAGACGACGGTCATTGTTACCAGTTCTCGTGTGGTTTAAAATTATTAAAAAATTATTTGTAATTAAATTGGAAAAATAAAATTAAAACTGATCATTGGATCAAATTATTATTTATTATCAAAAATTTAGCTACTAAAGTTTTAGTCCAAAACGACCTAGTGCAGGAATTGGTAATTAATACTAAAATTTGTTACTTATATTTAGTTCATTTAAAATACTAATAAAACAGTTAATATTACTGCAAATTATTACAATTTTAGTAAATAATAATAGAGGTAAGTGGTCTTGAAACAGCCGACTTTCTTACCTCTATATCTCTGGCATTAAAATAGATAAAAGATTCAATATAACTGTTAAAAACGATATGTTTTTGGTATAATTTAAAAATAAAAAATTTTATAATGAAAACTTAAGGATTTTTTTTTTTAAATACTAAAAATAGCACACATTCTCGGTCCATTCTAAGGAAGACATTTTTTTGTACCAAAAACCCTAAATTTTTTAAATATGCTAATTAAAAAAAAATTAAATAGCGTAAAAGTTTCGCAAAATGCACTTAAAAACTGCATTTGCATATGAAATGCACTTTTAAAACATCAATTTTTTGTCGGTTTAGCAGATATCAATATCGATACATATGCGCTATAGATTGCTCAAGTGCGACAAGAATTTTAAAAAAATACAGCTGCTCAAAGTTACACAGATTTTGCATTTTTTTACTTTTTTAACAACGAAAATCGTGAATAAAATCACGTGTTTTTCGAATATTTTTGATCTGATGAATGAAATCTGTAAATAGCTATATAGAGAATCTGTGTGAAAGATATAACAACAATCTGAAGACCCTCGGTAAAAAAATGCATTAAATTACCAAATGTATGGTGGAATGGCCGATATTTGTAAAATCATTCCCTAGCAACACTTTTGTTGTCAACATACCGAAAAACGGTGGATAATTGAGACTTTTTCTTTTGGTGGTTTTATCAAGCATTACGGAGAAAAATTAAGTTTTATTTATCTCTTTTTCAATATTATTTAAAATAACGGTGCCAATAGAGTTAATTAAATCATTTTGTATATGATTGGAGGTACCTTTTTAAAACTTGAGATGACGATAAATGACTTTCCAATTTACTGTCATATTTTGCAATTAGTTGTGAAATTTACACATAATTATATCTATTATCAGTATTTTCATCGTTACCTCTGCACTCAAAAAAAAAACTGTAATGTTAGCAAAAAAAGCTTGTAAACCTACAAGAAAATTTGCTGATTTTGAACCCACAATTTTTTTGCTAAAGTTAGCAAAAATGTTTTGCCAATAATTACATAGTTAACTAAATTTCTTTTTTTTTTTGAACTTAGTTTATACACATCTGAGAACCCCATTGGGTTCGGACCCGATAGGTCCAGACCCCGATGGGCCTAGACCTAGTTGGGTTCCTTTAAAATCGTCATAGTTTTTGATCCAAAATTTGTGTCCGTTTCGCTCTACCTTGCTTAGTTTTTGAGATACGTGATTATAGGGGACCACTGGGGTCTTGAGAATTAAAAAACTCGATAACTTCAAAAATATTACTCGGAGAGCTTTTTGCGGTCTTGTTCTACGTGTTGAGAGCTACAAAAATGCTTTTGGACTTTTTGTTGTGTCGGCAATATTTACCGAGATATGAGCATTTTAACATTTTCGGGAATGCTAACTTTTTTGGATCCAAAGTTAGGGCCCATTAGGGTCCACACATGTGAAGAGGACCGGCGATACTATGGAGAACCCGAGAACCAAAAATGGCCTCCATTTTGCTCTATCTGGCTTAGTTTCCGAGATAGCGCCATTTTAAGTTTTCTGAAAATAAAAAAAAATTTACCATATATTTTGCTAATATTAGCAAAAAATCTTGTGAAAATGTCAACTCAATTTCAAATTTAGCAAAAGAAATTAGTTCAAAGTTTGTTTAAAATTGCTATTGTGCTAAATGAAGTTTACAAGAATTTTTTGCTAACATGCTAATCTCAACTAAAAATTTGCTAAAAGTTAGCTAACTAGCGTTAGCAAAAAAAAATTAGTAAATCTACTAATGTATTTTTTTGAGTGTAAAAGAAAGTTCTTGCTCACCCAGAAAGCATACAGTACACGGCCGTAACTCTTGTTTTTGTTTATGTTCAAATATTGAGACATCTTAACTTCAGAAACCCCTACAAATATATCAAAAGTTAGAACAGTTTAACTATATATTTTAAATTTTAATATTTTATGCTAGAAATATACGAATTTCGTTTTTTATTACCATTATTTTTAATTTTAATTATTTTTAAAATCAAAATTTTGCAGTTTCAATAACTGGTCTTAATAAATAAATTTAATCTAAAACTAGTCTTTAATTTTTTATTTAAAAGTAAAAATTAAAAAATATTCGTATGTATCATCAAACAATTTTTTTTGGTTTGTATTTTTTGCGCAAAATATTTGATACCACCAATTCCTTTAGCGAATGTTATGTGAAAAAGTTTAGCTTGTTATTTTTAATGGCCAGTAATAATCGTTAAAAATGTACATTGAAAGAGCGCCGTCTCATTGTTATATTTTTTGTCTTCCTTTTTTTGTTTTACAATACAACTAGGATACGAATAAAGAACATGGCCAGCATACGAAATCCTTTTTTATAAAGGAAGTTGTATAGATATTTTATCAAAAAGTTTTAGAAGACATTAGTGAAAGACATTCTGACGTTGTCTTTTTTTAAAACTTTTTCCTGTTTTTTGTACGGGTTTTATAAAAAAATTAAAAATTCGTTTAAAAATTTGTTTGAGTTATTTTTTTTTTAATTTTTGTAGAAAAACGCTGCAAAACGACAAGAAACATATTAAACAAAAGACAACATCATATAGGCGTAAGGAAAAATATCTAACTTTTTGTTGATCAATCAGGGTGTATTTCCCGAATTCATAACTTTAATATTGAAGCACTAAAGATTTCTGCAAATGAAGTGCATTTTTCGGTTATTTGCTTAATGGGCGCAGTAAATTCACGCCTTCTATAATTTTTTTTTTATACCCTATACACTGTTATAGAAAGTTCATATTACTTTATCATTCCGTTTGCAACGTAATCCTCTAATGCATAAGGCCGCTTTTAGGCGGTCTTGTGCAGAGATGCCAACTATTTTAGAGCAAAACGCGCACAAAACTTTTATAACCGGGTAAAGACGCGTAAATTTGCTTGACAAAAAGGTGAAAAAAGCACTGGAGTGTTTTTGTAAATAGATAAAAAAAATATTTTTATTCAAACAAAATTTTTGATAATTTTGTTGGTTAAAATTTTGAGCAACCGATATAATTCGTTGTACAATTTTACATGGTCTGCATTTTCCGCTTCAAAAGCCAAATTTAGTCTTTGAACTTCACCCAGAACAGAATTTAAACATTAAACCCACTGATGTTTTTTCAACACTCAAAATTTTGAAAAAACAACTGCAAAAAACAACTGGAAAAAAACAACTGTAAAAAAACAACTGCAAAAAACAACTGTTGTCATTATTTTGCAGAAAATTTAGTTGACTTATAACGACTTCATTTGAATGTTTTGATCGTTTCAGTGCAGAAAATATAGCAAAATTCCACAGGTTTTGAGAATAAGAAAATCTCAGGTTTTGAAGACTTTTTCCGTAAGTTTTGACAACTTTTCCTGTACATTCCACTATCACACTTTTCCATTATACATATCAAAATTTACCAACTTCCTAAAGATTTTTGGATTCTTTTTTGATTGAAACCTAGTCGTATCTAATAAGTGAACAATTTCTGGCTAAATTTTTTAAACAAATATTTTGCTAACATGGTGAAATTATGCTTGTATAATGGAAATGTGTAATAGTGAAAAGTACCCTTAAGCAGGTGTTTTTTTAAGGCCCTGATTTTCTGAGCGTTTTTCGAATAACCTCTGATAACATTACCTCATCTAAGATCTCAGAATCATTTGGATTAATGCAATTCACATCATCTTTCTAAAAATATAAAAAATCCATAGGCCCATTGAACTTTTTGTTATAGAAAACCTCAAAGATTCTGTGCGCATTTTCATATAAATTTGGGAAGATCAAAATAACCTCATGCTCAGATTCATTTCTACGTTTTTATAAATTATCTCATTTTCAGACTTAAGTTATAAAAAACAACTCTGACGTCTTATATTATGGAAATTCAAGTTTTTCAAAGAATTTTCGAATATAATTATATTTTATGTTGAAATGTTCAAAAATCAGTACAATCAGTACATATTATCAGTACATAAAAAATCAGTACAAATCAGTACAACGTTTTTTGATCAGTACACGTGATTAAAAATCAGTACATGTACTGATCAAATCAGTACGAATGGTCAGCCTAGTTTTTTGGCAGAACTGTTCGGTCGGACACTAAAGTAATAACTAATTAGCAGATTTGCGTCACCTAATTTTAATTTTAGGTTACCCAAATCTGCAAATAACTAATACATATTTTTTTACTGTAGAATTATTTTGAGTGTAGGGTGCCACACGGCTTAATTGTCTGTTTTAGTGCGTGTAAATAGTCAAGTAAATATTGATTTGTCAAGCTTAAATCTATTTTATGTTCATTCCCTGTGTTATGCAATATATTGGTCAAGGACCGATATTATTATTTATTATTTCTTTATTAGTCAATGGAACAAAATTCCTTACAGACTACGATAAAAAAAGTATATTACAAATTTATATACAAATTTAAATTAAAAATCGAAAAGGACGCACATTTACATTAGCCGGCCACAAGGAAGGCTTGAAAAGCTCCTGATAGAGACCAGCGGTGATACCAATCTTGAATGAAACTCTGCGAAGCGTTTTAACATCGGTGTTCATTTTTACTAACTTATAGCACTCTAAATGATTTCTCTTTATTTTAGAATATTTCATTATGCAGTCCATAATGTTTACAGCTGTGACATTTGGCTTAAACGAAGACAAATGAATCCATTTCTTACTTGCAATAACTTCCAAGTCATTGTTATTATTTTCACCAACAATGTTTTGTTTACGATTCTTTTTGTTGACATTAATCCAATCAAAATTGCTTACTGGGATATGTCTCTTAGCTGGCTGTTTGTGTTTAGCTCAGCGACAGGCAAACACATACTATCATATTTTGTCTTTGTGTGTGTAACATGTAGCACTCTCATACTCAATGCACTTAAAGAAACTTATAGTAAAAATAATAATACATTTAACCATTTAAAAAATAAAAAAGATAATAAATGGCATTGGTTAAAATGTCTAGCAATGTAATATTTATTGAATAGTGACAAACTAAGCATTCTGGTTTACCAAAAAATGTTCCTTAAACAAGAATTTGACATTAAAATTCTTTATTGATTATTTCTCTAAGTATATTTTAAGCAAGATGAGAGGAGAAAATTGTGTTTTTTTGATTTTGTTTAATGAGTGAGAGCATGTAGGTGTGAGAGTAAAAACGCCGCGTAGTGCTTTTGCCTGTCGCTGGTTTAGCTGCACTTGCATTTTCACTAATGCTCTCTCTTATTCGGGAACTAGTAGAACTTAAAACATTAACACTGCAATCATCTGGTGTAGTAACACTTTCATTATGATCAGCATTATTATAAACGTAAGCAAGGCTCATTTTACAATCATCACTTGGTTCGGTAGCAACAACAACAGCATTATGATTTGCATCATCATTACGAGCAGGAACAACAACATCATTATGATTTGCATGATCATTTAAAGCAGCATTAACAACAACATTAGAATTACCACGATGACCGTCATAAACATTAGCAGTAGAAATTGACAAAAAGGAATTACACGAAGGTGAATGACCTCTGGTTTTTAAGTCATTATTGGAATTTTGGATTATTTCAGCAAGTGTTTTTTTGTTTTTTGAACTAACACTCTCAACAGCATTGTTGTTGGCAATATAGGCGTGAAAAAGAGTTTTTAATTCTCTTATTTCGTTTGCTAAAATTGAAACCACAGAATTTAAGGGCCTAATTTTGTAAATCACTCGCGTTGAACGCATCACCAACGTTAACGTGAACGCGAGGTTCAAAAAGTGCAATTTTGTAAATCACTACGTTATTGCGTTCAATTTTTACGTAATCACTTGAAATGTCAATTATATTTGAATCAGTGTTGCCAGACATTCTAATATTAATAAAATTTTCCACCCATTTTGTAGGGGATACACACCCATTATCGTGGGGAAACACATATATGTGATAAGGCAACACCTGCAAAGAGAATATTTGAGAAACAAGAGAACAAAAAAAAGTAACATAAATTAGTTGAAAAAAGCAATAAAAATCACAACGAGACGATTTGCTATTTTCGATGTTTTTCTTCTGCCGGAGAAGTTTTTTTACACATTTATTACTTTTTTATTGTATGTTTACATATTCCAACATTATTTATTTATTTTTTGCTATATAAAAGCATATTTGTTACATCAACGCCCCAAAATTTCAAGTGATCATTTTGACACTTCAAGTGATGAAAAAACACTCTTGCGTTTTACATAATTCCATTTTCCATACAATTTGTTTGTACAATCACGTAAGTCAACGCGAAAAAAACAGCTGTTCAGTGCTCGAGTTTTACAAAATAGAAAACTGTCCAACGCGAGATGAAAAGGCGCGTTGCGTTTTACAAAATTAGGCCCTAAGTCTTTAAATGAATTAGCGCAATTATTGCAATTGTAAGCAAAATTTTTATTATATTTTAGCAACTCATAAACATGTTCAATATCTACACCAGAACATAATTTATGAAAAAGACTATTACAATTTTGGCATATTACAAACACACTACCGACTGTTTTACAGCAACTACCACAAAAGGTGTCAGACTGCATTAGAAAAAACGACTTGTTCGAATGAAAGTCACACCGATATATCAGAAAAACACGACCAAACGGTTTAGCAAAATAATTTTTGGCAGCCCCTTTTGTGGGCGTGAATGTGAAAATTAATGACAAAATTGCATTAAAAACGCGAATTATCAGGACCGATCATGCTAATTTTAATGACAAAATTATATTACAAAATTACATTAAAAACGCGAATTATCAGAGCAGATCATGCCAATTTTTTATACAGAGCCTTAGAACTTACCGCCAAATAAACTTGCCAAATTTCGAGTCAATATCCCAGCATTTAGGGTTTTGGCCAAAAAATTCCCTATAGTGCATTGGTTCAACAAATCTAAAAGAATTCCTAAAAATCCAACGATTTTTATTGGAAAAAAATTTTAAATAATAGAAATTTTTGATTTTAGTCAACCTACACTCAAAAAAATACGTTAGTAGATTTACTAATTTTTTTTTTGCTAATGCTAGTTAGCTAACTTTTAGCAAATTTTTAGTTGAGATTACCATGCTAGCAAAAAATTCTTGTAAACTTCATTTAGCACATTAGCAATTTTAAACAAACGTTGAACTAATTTCTTTTGCTAAGATTTGAAATTGAGTTGACAACATTTTTACAAGATTTTTTGCTAACATTAGCAAAAATAATGGTAAATTTTTTTTTATTTTCAGAAAACTTAAAATGGCTCTATCTCGGAAACTAAGCCAGATAGAGCAAAATGGAGGGCATTTTTGGTTCTTAGAATCTCCATACTTTCGCGCGTCCTCTTCACATGTGTGGACCCTAATGGGCCCTAACTTTGGATCCAAAAAAGTTAGCATTCCCGAAAATTTTAAAATGCTCATATCTCGGTAAATATTGCCGACACAACAAAAAGTCCAAAAGCATTTTTGTAACCCTCAATACGTAGAACAAGACCGCAAAATAGTCAAAAGCTCTCCGGCTAATATTTTTGAAGTTATCGAGTTTTTTAATTCTCAAGACCCCAGTGGTTCCCTATAATCACGTATCTCAAAAACTAAGCAAGGTAGAGCGAAACGGACACAAATTTTGGATCAAAAACTATGACGATTTTTAAGGAACCCAACTAGGTCTGGGCCCATCGGGGTCTGGACCTATCGGGTCCGAACCCAATGGGGTCCTCAAATGTGTCAAAAAAAATTTTTTTTTTGTTAACTAATTATTGGCAAAACATTTTTGCTAACTTTAGCAAAAAAATTGTGGGTTCAAAATCAGCAAATTTTCTTGTAGGTTTACAAGCTTTTTTTGCTAACATTACAGTTTTTTTTTTTGAGTGTATGATGCATTTTTCTTAAAAAAAAATTATAAGGATGTCATCAGTTTAAGAACTTTTATATTGATTTTTTTTTACTTTTTTAGCATGTTTACAATTACATATTAACGAACACATTCTTTCAAGGATCTTGGTGTACCAACTGACATTCTAAGCTAGTTTATGCAAAAAGTTATTAAAGTTCTAAAGGGATATGTTCCACTTTATATACCTGTTGTATGTGTACTTTTTTTTAGGAAATTTCATTTCTCTTTTGGATTTCTTTAATTCATTCATACATATTTGAGAGTTATAATCAAGATTTTCGTGACAATTTTTGGTTAACAATTGTATCATTTTCTTTTTTGGGTTTAATTTTCACATAGAAAAGGGAAGACATGTTGGCGGTAGAAATACTTTTAAACAAACGTTTTCATTCAATTTCATGCACAGTGGGAGATTTGGCAAATCTTTTGGAATAATAATAATTCCAAAAGGGATCTCCGGCAAAAAAGTCCAATTTCAAATCTTCGATTTTTTTCAAATTATTTAACAGATAGGACTAGAGTTATAGAGTAAGGTAACAAATGGCATTTTAAAAAGTAGTAAACAAAAACCATATGGTATTGTTTACGAAATTGTATCACATATCGAAATCTGAGCGAGATGGAAGATACCAGTTATACAGTGAGAATGCAGATCGTTTTTTGTCTCTATTTGTTTTACATTTGAACTTTAGTGTGGTATTACCAGATTTTTCCAATTATTTTCGGTGATGCCATATCTACAAAACGGTCGATTCATTACTCTATAACTCTAGATAGGACCTTTCCGAAACTAGTTCCTTTTTTCATGTTTCTAATATCTAGAAGTAATCATCTTTTTAATCATGTGCATAACATGTATAAAAATTAAGCGGTGTAATTGATGCCGCAAAGTATACTAGACCCACCCCACTGTACACTGGCATAAATGTTGTGTTGATATTTTTTGGTGGCATTTTAATGTCACCCAAAATGTTCAATTTAAAAACAAATTAAAACCAAACTGAATAACAAAGAATAAAAATAAAATATTTACTATTTTCATGATGATGTGTTACTAACTAATACCATGCCATCAATAAAGGGGTTATGACTAGGGTTGCCATTTCCTTTTTGAGAAAAAGAGGACATCAACCTCAAAAAAGGAGGACATTTGACCCAAAAAAGAGGACAATTTTTTTTTAAATTAATTTAAAAAAAAATCAACAACGATATACAATAAAATATATTTTTAGTATTAGGAAATTTTTTTTTATTTCCACTTACTATTCAAAAATTTTCCATTATATTTTGAGAAAGAATATTCTCAATTATTTCCAATTACATTTAAAAAATTTCTATATATAATTTAAAATTTTTTTATTTTATATCAGAATTTTCTATTTGTATTTAAAAATTTTCTAAATGCTTATCAGAAAATTCAATTTGAATTTCAAAAATTTCCATTTTTATTTCAAAATATCTTTGTATGATTTTCAAAAAATTCCATTTGTTAATTGAAGCATTTGAAAGGCATTTGGAAAATTTTGAAATAAAAATATAAATTTTTGAAATATAAATGGAAATTTTGATAAATTTTTATTAAGAAATAAAAATTGTTTTATTCGACCTTTAAATTTTTTTTTGTTTGAGTTTATTCGTACTTGAGGTCCTTTACAAATTAAAGCTATGATATTCTCATAGAATAATTGATAATTTTTGCGGAACTAAGTCAACACGTGTTTAGGAATTTGTCAGATTCCATTATCAAGACTATTAAACAAATAAAAAAAAAACCATATACAACAAGTAGCAAAGGAAACTTAAGTGAAAAATCGCAAAAGTTTAAACAAAAATAATAATACTTATTCAACTCCTCAATCATTGAGAATTAGAAGAAAAAAATTGTACGATCTTACTAAGAGATTGTACAATTTTCTTCTTCTCATTCTCAATGAATGAAGATTTGATTATGAATTAATAATTTAAGTTCTCGTTTTGCTCTCAAAAAGTTGACATTATTGCTGATAAGCTAAAATAAAGCCAATAATTCAAAGTTTAGAAGTATTAAAAAAAAGTTATGGGGAAAAGTCCAAAAAGTAGGACAACCCCGGACACTTTCCAAAAAAGAAGTAGGACTGCCCCGGACGCCCTTAAAAAGAGGACGGTGTCCGGAGAAAAGAGGACGGATGGCAACCCTAGTTATGACACTTGCTATTATTTATTGGATTAAGATTTGCCAGCTATACAAATCATTATCAGAACATCATTACATAATTTAATACTATTTATAATATATATGGTGCATTCCATGCCAAATCGCACACTTTCGGACCCGATCCCTTTCTATTTATTTTTGGATATGTTGTAGTACATATTAAATTCAACTTTCACGCTAATTTTTAGCCTTTTATTCTAAGTTGGTGTTGAGTAATCAATTTGCCGATTTTTTCAAAAAAAATAAGAAATTCAAAAAATTACTTAATTTTGACCAGTAAAAAATATCGATATCTTCAAAAAAGGTGGACAACATTTTGTTGGGATTTAAATGTAGTTTTAGAAAAAAGATATGAAAAAATTATTCGAAGTAACTATCACTTATTTTTTAGCGTTTAAATATTAAAATCGACTTTTTGAAAAATCTCTGAAAATTCTACTCTGAATTACGCAACTTTGAAGCCATAACTTGGGATGTAATCACCCAGTCAGAAAAATACAATCGCAAAAGAGTTGTGAAAGCGTTGTGGACGGTTGTACGAGCGTTCTGTATACCAACTTCAAAGCGCCTTCAGATGATCCGAATGATAACATCAATCTACGCTAGGTTAAAAGCGATGTGAAAAGGGCTTTGAGAACGTATTTTTAAAGTCATCAAAGCGCTTTAAAAACCCAAAGTAAAGAATTTCAGTTTTAGTTCGGTCATAATAATTTGTTTGATACATTGATTTGATACAATTTTTTTAAGAAACTTAAAAAAATTTTCAAAAAAATTTTCGAAACTTAGAAAATTAAAAAAAAAATTATAAAAACATTTTTCATGATTTTTTTTTTTACTTAAAAAACAAAAAAAAAAACAAGTAAAAAAGTTAAATTCGGCCTAGCCGAATGTAGCGCTACCCTCCACAATTTCAAAAAGATTATTGCAAAAAACTTTATTTAAAAGGAAATTACTTTTGAAAAAAAATTTTGGTAAAAAAAAAAATCCGCGATTTTTTTTGTCAAAAAATATGTTCGCACTTGTTTAAATACCATTTGGTGTTCAATTATGTTCACATATGTCAACCAGAAGATGAATTAAAGCATTTTGTATTTTTAGGTTATGTTGAATGTACTGAAATTTTTGAGGTGTGCTTACATTTTCGTTCATAACTTTTGAACCGCTAAACCGATATCGCTCAAATGCAATACCAAACTTCTCGGGAGAACTTCTAATAAATATGTTAATCATCTCTGTGCAATATTTTGTCCGTGACAGCATTTTCCACAGACAGACACACGGACAGACGGACATCGCTAGAATGTCTTAAAATCGATCGGGCATCATGAATATATAATATATACTTTATGGGGTCCCAGATCGATATTTCGATGAGTTACAAACGGAATGACAAACTTATACCCTCTATCACTAAGTGGAGGGTATAAAAAGTAACAAAAAATTGTTATTCAAAAATAGTTTCGGAACTTAGAAATTTTTTTTCAAAAAAAAAAATCTAAAGAACTCTTAAAACGCTGTTCGAATACGCTCGGAAAGCGTTCCAAAAAAACGTTTTGAGATTGCTTTTTTTTTGTTATAGAGCTTTCAGAACACTTTTCAAAAACGCTCGCAAAGCGTTTGAAAATAGCGTTTTGAGAATGCTTTTTTTTTGTTAAAGTGCTTTCAGAACGCTTTTTTTAGAACCGTCGCACAGTGATTCGTTTCATTGGCAAAAATTAAAAAAAAAGTATGTCTTCAATGTTGATGATTTTTTGTATTTTTACAGTTTAATAGTAAACTAAAAGAAATATGTACATTTCTTATTTTTAAGAAGTCATATGTTGCCACAAGAGGGCGCTAAAGTATAGAAATTCAACGCTATTGTGTTAAAACCTAATAATTGCTTTTTATAGGTTTACTAAAATAATTATGAAAAATCGAATTTTAAAGAAATCAACGAACTTTTTTTTGCAAAAGTTACTTAAATATATTTGCTTAAAGTTGTATTTGCAAGTTTTTAGAATTTATCTTAAAATACATTTTTGTATTGCTCTGAAATCTATATTTTTTCTACCGAATCCCCAAAAATTTACAAATTTTGATGGAATGCATAAAAAAAGTTCGTGAGTCAAAAAAATATTTTTTTTCGATAGCTCGGACTATGGTTTATAAGGCAGAACAATAAAAATAACTAAGTTTTTGTCTGAAGTTGGAAAAAAGTTAGGTTTTTTTTGTGTCTTTATTTTATTTTTTTTTTTAAAGCTATATTATTAATTGAAAAAATATTAGAAAAAAAATCGAATATTATGTATTTTTTCTTTACATATTGATATATTATATAGTATTCTATACAAATATAATAAAAAATCAGAAAAAAATTATGCAGTACGTGGGCCGTTTTGCTTTAAAAGTTATCTATGACTTTTACTAAAATCACCAAATTTTAATGGCCTTCATAAAAAAAGTTCGTGAATAAAAATTTTTTGTTTTTTATTTTTTTTTTTTTTTGTAGCTTTAACTATGTTTTATAAGATCAAAAAATAAAAATAACTACGTTTTTTTTTTTAAGTTGAAAAAAAAAATTTTTTAAAAAAATCTAAAATTGGATTATTTATTTTTATTTACTGTAAATAAATTTAAAAATGCATCAACATTTTAGTGTTTTTTTTATATAAAGGGATTTATTGCATTGTATACCATAAATTTATAGTAAATAATTCGATAAAATAAGTATACAGTGGGCCATTTTGCTTTAAAACCAGTATTTGATTTTCGTTGGTATCCCAAATCAAAACCAAAATTTTTTTTGAGATACATAAAAAAAGTTCGTACTTAAAAATTATTTTTTATTGATTTTTTTAACATCCTGGACTGTTTTCTATACGATCAAATTATAAAAATAACTAAGTTTTTGAAAAAAAACGAAAAATACAAATTTGAAGTACCAAAAATTATTTTTTTTTTTAAGTTTTTTGTTATTAACGGGGTATATAGTATATATATATACTATATACTTAGAAATAAATACTATATATACTATATACTTAGAAATAAAGCATGTATTAAACGAGTTTACTTCAAACTTATTTTGAATAAATTTATTATCCAAATGCAATAGGAAATAAGTGTTGCGAATGTTTTGTTTTTGCAGTTATTATGTATTTTTATATTTTTGACTATATTTAAAAAAAGGATGTATTAACAGCTTTTTTGTTACCGGAAGCAACTCAACGAAATTTGGCACACTTATTAACGCCATTGGATTTTATCTAAATTAAAAATTTGATCGCAATTGAAAGATTTTTAAAATAGTTACAGCGATTTAAAAAAAAAAAGAATATGGCAGCCACGCGAGTCCGTGCTCATTAAAATACAAATGTTGTACGTCGATAGTTATCTAAATTTCTAAGACAATACCTAAGTTAAGTAATTTTGTATCAAGTTGTTTGGCTAAAACTTAGGGGCCTATTCACAAAAAAAGTCATAACTCAATCATAACTCAATTTTTTCCATGTGGTTGTTGTAAACAATCATAAAAAAATTCAAATTTTGTTTGAAAATTTAAAAAAAATAAAGACCTGCTACTCACATTGTCTCAAAATTGACAAACAATTTTAAATTTTGAGACTTTTTATGATTGTGTTTACAACAAACACAGGGAATATGAAGTTTGAAAATAAAAAAAATAGTCATAACCAGTCATAACTCTGAATAGGCCTGTTAGTGTTTCCAATTCGGTTAATCGATTAACCGATTCCTCGATTAATCGCCTCTATTTCGGATAATGTCGAAACAAATAATTTAAAACGCAAATAATTATTCGACCCGATTAATCGGTTAAAATGGTTCGATTAACCGGTTAATATTATTCTCTATATTCTACTATAATTTGTTTGAAACACTTCCTCTTTTTTACAAACACTTCCGAAAAAAGTCAAAACTCAGAAAAAACAAGTAAGAAAGTTATAGTCGGTCGAGACCGACCATATGATACCCTACACCAGTGTTTTCCGGAAAATGGGTCTCAAGTCCAAACATGGACCGATTGGATTTATCTTTTGTTAGATCTTTATTTAGTGCAGAAAACACACACAAATCAAATTTTAGTGGAATTGGTTTATTTTTTTGCCAATGTACCGATTTTCCTGAATATCGGTCGAAATTTTGATCTGGGGGACTAAGTCCAAAAATGGTCCAATTATATTCCAATTTGATTTGGTTAATAAAGTACACGTTTAACACCTAAAAATAAAATTTGTATCAAATATTTCAATTTTTATGAATTTTGAGGTAATTATGTGAATATCGGGAGAGTGGTTTGTATGGGGACTACCAGAAGGACTGACCCGAGTCATAAGAGTCATTTAAGCCTAATCCAAAGGGTGCGTTTGTATGGGGGCTAGGTCTGAACATGGACCGATTTTTTTCAATTTCAATAGGCTTCATCTTGGGCCAAAAGATGCTTAAGTTTCAAATTTCAAGTCAATTGATTGAAAATTGTGACTTGTATCGTGCTTAAACCGATAGATGGACAGACGGACGGAGGGACATCGCTAAATCGACTCAAAAAGTGATTCTGAGTCGATCGGTATAGGTTAGGTTAGGTTGTAAGTGGCTGCTGACGTTTTACGTCAACACACGTAGACTCTGAGGTCCATTGTGATACCACGGGATCGTAATAGGTTTCCCTACTAGTCCCTGTCGTTAAACCAGTTTGAGCTTCTTATGAAACTCCTTAGATGTTGAATTTTGACATCCGACAAATCTGAAAGATCGTACAGCTCCCTAGATCCCAGTGAAGCAAGTCGCTGACCAGAAAGTGCCGGGCAATGGCAAATAAAGTGTTCGATAGTTTCCAACTCCTCTTCATCCATGCAACTTCGGCAAAAGTCATTCGACGGCACATTTAACCGCTCTGCGTGCTTCCCTATAAGACAGTGTCCGGTAATTATAGAAACCACCGTTGAAATCTCTCCTCTTGGAAGCGATATCAGCTCACTTGTGCGCCCCTGATTAAGAGAAGGCCAAATCAGTCGTGTTGTCTCACACGTCCATCCATTTGCCCATCTTTGATTAGTCTCCGTCGCAGAACAAAGCCGTAGGTTTTGCTTGCAAGTTTCTAGAGGCATACCAACACATTCCAATTCTGTTGGAACCTGTAAGGTAGTTCCTAGTCTTGCAAGTTCATCGGCTTTGCAATTCCCTGGAATGTCTCTGTGCCCTGGGACCCATATGAGTCGTATATTAAACTGCTTGGCCATCTCATTTAAAGACGTGCGGCAGTTAAGGGCAGATCTTGTTTTCAGAAACATTGAATCCAGGGACTTGACCGCGGCTTGACTGTCAGTATAGATGTTGACTGCGGTTGTAGACAAGACATTGCAGCTCAACCAGTCAGCCACTTCCTTTATTGCCAGCATCTCTGCCTGGTAGACACTGCAATGATCTGGCAATCTACGAGCCAGGCTCAATCCAAGGTCTTCCGAATAGACCCCAAAGCCCACTTGTTCGTGCAGCCTCGATCCATCTGTGTAAAAATTTATGGTAGCTCCACTTCCCGGAGTATCCCCCATCCAAGACTCCCTGGATGGTATCATAGTGGTAAAGTGGCGCTCAAAGAGGCTCAAAGAGGGAGCACAATCCACATTTTGTGGTATTGTTATCTTTTTCAAGATCGCGCTATGGCCACAATCGCTGCTCCTCCATTGCAGCGTGCTATTAAGTCGAATTGCCGACGCAGCTGCATACTGCCTACTGAAAAGAAATTAAGAAATACCAATTGAAATTTAGAAAAGCCAACTGATATTCACAAATCTGAATTGATATTCATAGTTAAGAAAATCAACATTTAAATTTAAAAATTGCAATTATAAGTAAATTTTAATTTTGAAATTCAGATTGAAAAACGAAAATGGCCAATTGAAACTCAGAAATCCCGATTGAAATTTAGTAACTTTCCAATAAAATTTAGGAATTTTTATTATATCTAAATTTTAATTAGTTGCTTTTTGGGTTTCCCCTTTAAAAACTGCACACAAAAAATTTTAATTAAAAATTTTAAAAAGTTCGATTTAGTTTTTAATAATTTTTTTTAATTGATATGATAAATTTTTTTAATAGATTTCGAAAATTTCCGTGAATTGAGCATAAATGAAATTTGCTATATTAAACTTTTACTAATTTTAGTAATTAATACTATAACTTTCATGAAAGGTGCAAAATCAATTAAAATTGAAACACGTTCTAATTTTTTGTGCGTGTGTATAAAGACTAAAAATGAAAGTTTACTTAAAATGCTTTTACTTTTTTGTTACTTTACTTTTAAAAAATCGTTTAAAATTAATTTTTCATTGTTTTTGACGATTAATCGATTAATCGCCACTTTTTCCGATTAATCGACCCGAATAACCGATTAACTAATTTTCTTCAATTTTCGAATAATAACCTAACCGGTTAACCGACAGGGTCGAATAATTGGAAACACTACTAAAACTCCACTTTTAAATTTCAGGATATGGGTCATTATTAGTGAAATCAATCATGAATATTCTTGACCCCCTCCGATATTGATGAAATTTGGCTAAGTTCTTACACTACGTAAAAAACTAACAAATGCAAAAAACTAACAATTTTCAGCCCTCTAAGTCAACAGGGGCCGAAAATACGGAGGGTCAAAATTTCCCCCAAAATCTCCCAGTCGCGACACTTTACACCGTAAAAACTTAATATCGTTGGTTCTATTATAGCTAGAGGGCCCATTTTTGGTTTGTTTTGAAGCTCATAATATGCTCTATAAGACCTACCAATGGTAGGTTTTTTGGTTATGGTAGGCTACCATAACCAAAAAATTTTCGGAAAAAAATAAGGGTTACCTCCCTTATTTTAAGGTCGTGATAAAGGGAGGAGAAAATGGGGAGGATGGTATCCCCCGATTTTTTTTTTACTTGATAGTCTTATAGAGAAAGTCCTAAAGAATATATTCTAAAATTTTTAAGTTGGGACAACAATGGGATCACTCAAAATCAAAATTTTTTACAATTTCCCCTAAAATCTCCAAATCGCAACACTCTTGAACCTTAAAAATTTAATATCATATGTGCTATTGTAGCTACAGAGTCCATTTTTGTTTGTTTTAAAGCTTATAGTACGCTCTACAATACCTACCTTAACCAAAAAATTTTAGAAAAAAAGGAATGGTGCTCCCCTTATTTAAAGATCGTGGCAAAGGGTGGAGGAAATGGGGGAAAAGTATCCCCCGATTTTTTTTTTACTTGGTATTCCCAAAGTGCAAGTCCTAATGATCATATCCTAAAATTTTTATGTTGGGACAACAATCAGATCGACCAAAATCAAAATTTTTCACAATTTCCTCCAAAATCTCCAAATCGCGACACTCTTGCCCATTACAAATTTAATATCGTGGACTGTATTGTAGCTACAGAGTCCATTTTTGGTTTGTTTTGAAGCTCTTAATATGCCCTACAATATTACTATTACAAAAAAAAATAAAAAAAATTAGGGGTGCCTCTTGTATTATAAGATCGCGGCAAGGGGTGGGGGAAATCGGGGGATAGTATCCCCCAATTTTTTTTTACCTCGTTTTTTTTTTAAGAGTAAGTTCTAGAGAGCATATCTTGAAATTTTTATCTTGGGACTCAGATGGGAGGCGCACGAATGTCGCGGTTTGATGATTTTGGGGGAAAATTTTGATTTTGGTCGATCCCATTGTTGTCCCAACATAAAAATTGTAGAATATGTTCATTAGGACTTGCACTTTGAGAATCCCAAGTAAAAAAAAAATCGGGGGATACTTTCCCCCCATTTCCTCCACCCTTTGCCACGACCTTCAAATAAGGGGGGCACCAATTCCTTTTTTTGTAAAAATTGTTGGTTTTGGTATGTCTTGTAGAGCGTATTATAAGCTTTAAAACAAAAAAAATTGGCTCTGTAGCTACAAAAGCACTTATGATATTAAATTTTTAAGGTTAAAGAGTGTTGCGATTTGGAGATTTTGGGGGAAAATTGTGAAAAATTTTGATTTTAAGCGATCCCATTGTTGTCCCAACTTAAAAATTTTAGAATATATTCTTTAGGACTTTCTCTATAAGATTGTCAAGTAAAAAAAAAAATCGGGGGATACCATCCTCCCCATTTTCTCCTCCGTATATCTCGACCTTAAAATAAGGGAAGTAACCCTTATTTGTTTTCGAAAATTTTTTGGTTATGGTAGGTCTTGTAGAGCATATTATGAGCTTCAAAACAAACCAAAAATGGGCTTTCTAGCTATAATAGAACCAACGATATTAAGTTTTTACGGTGCAAAGTGTCGCGACTGGGAGATTTTGGGGGAAATTTTGACCCTCCGTGTTTTCGCCCACTGTTTACTTAGGGGGCTGAAAATAAGTGTGCATTAGTTTATCACTTAGTGTTACAACTAAACCAAATTTCATCAAAATCGGAGGGGGTCTCGAAAATGTTTAGCTATTTTTGATTGATTTCACTAAGACTGACCCATATACGACAGGTACAAATGTCCTTCGACTGATTTGCTCAAAATTTTTATTTTTTTTTCTATTAATTAATTTTGCGCTTGCGTACAAAATTTGGAAAATCGTTGACAACTCTTTCTATTTTATTTTTGTGATTAAACTTTATTAACACTTATTTGCAGTTTTTAAACTTTATTGCAGTTTTTAAAAAGGATATATAAATAACTTTTGTTTTACAGAACCGATTTCAGCGAAATTTGGCACACACATTGACATCACTTATTCAAATTTTTACAAAAAATTTCAAGGATATCGAGTAATTTTTGAGCGGTTTACAATATTTTTAAGAAAAAGGATATACATATGGCAGCCACACGAGTCCTTGCTTCAATCTAGAAAAAAATTTACACATAAAATACTATATCAAAATTGGTAACATTGGCAAAGTTTGGGAATTTTGTGACCATTTTTGTAGTTTTAATCACATATTTAATGTACGTTAGATAAATAAACAAATTTTTGTTCATTGCAAATCGTATTATTTGGACCAACAAAAATGAGGAAATCGATCCAAACAATGATCAACAGGGAAACCAAAAATATGCAGTATCATGTTTTTTCCTGTGCATTTTATTGATAAATGGGTAAGGTATTTATTCATTTCAGAAGTTTTTAAGAAATCTGGCATCGATTTGTTAGAGCATATTTTTGCATATTGTAGCCTTAAGAGCATATTTTTGCATATTTTAGGCTTAAGAGCATATTTTAGCATAAGAGCATATTTTCAATTTTTAGAGCATTTTTTTACATTTTTAGAGCATTATTTTTTAAATTTTTAGAGCATTCTTTTCCAAATTTTTTTATGACATTTATTTTTAAATTTTTTATCCAACAAGGATGTTTTTTTTTAACAATTACGGAATTGTGACGATTTCCCCGTTGGCCTGTTCTTGCTTCATATCGGTATATGAAACTATGTTTTCTTTAAAAATATTTTTGTAGAATATATTTAACCCTCTAACTGCCGCACATAACGGTATTCTCTAACAAATTCTAAAAAACACCGCAATAAAGGGAACATATTTTTTTTTAAGAGCATATTTTTATTGTTTTTAGAGCATATTTTCCGTTTTTAAGGGCATTTTTAAGCGCATAAAACGTGTTTTTTAGAGCATATTTTTGGTTTCCCTGATGAACACATTCGCAATTATTTGATAACTTAACAGAAATATTTAGTTGTATTTTTTTTAAGAAATTTTTAAAAAAATAAACTAAAAAATTTTATTGATAAAATTAAAAAACTTGTTGAAAACCACAAACTAAAGAAAATGTCACTTTAAAAAAATTCGAAAATTTTCTTTCTGTAAAATAATTGTTTTGTAAAATTTTTTTACACCAGGCCACACCTTCGCACTGTGGCTTCCCCTTCTTTCCGATCCCCCTGTTTTGTTTAATGTTGGTGGGTATAAAGGATTCGGCACTGCCGAATTTAACACTCTTACTAGTTTTTTATCGCTTCTTTTATTAAAGTGTTCAAACTGTTTATCAATCAGCAGGTTTTTTCTGCTTAAATCAGCTGATTTATCTGCTGTCTTATAAAATTTTCTGCAGACTACCTGGTTTATTCAGACAGAAATATATAAGAAAGTCAAAACATTCTTAAACGATTTCCCTTTAATTTTATAAGTGTTTATCGGAATGACCCCGCTCAAATGTGGCACTGAAAATGAGAAGTTTATGAAAAAAAAAACGTGAGAACATCTAGCGAGTTTATAAATAATTTCCACAAAGTTAAACATTCGTGTGCGAAACATTTGACAACATTTGAAACATGACACTTGCCTTTATTTTGTGTCAAGTTATTACTAAAAAACTTCTACAAAGTGTCTACTGTTAACTTCTACAAAGTGAAACATTCGCGTGCGAAACATTTAAGCGGGTGCAATTAAATGATGGCAATTGCCTTTATTTTGTGTCAAGTTATTAATTATCCATGCTTCTTGCACATTACAGTCCATGCTTCTTGCACATTACAGTTAATAAGAATTCTTACACTCAAAATAATCACTCTGTTAAATTACAGAGATATTCTGCTGAGCCAACAGAAAATATCATAGATTTCCAACCAGCAAGATTTTTTGTTATTTTACGAAGAAAACTCTGTAAAATGATTTCGATAAAAAAATAACTGTAAATTTACAGAATTATCTGTAAAATATTGATAAAACCGAAAATAATTTTACCAAAAAAATTCTGTAAATTTACAAAGTTTTAGTTAAATGCATTTTATGAGTTCAAAATTTTACAAAAAAACTCTGTAAATTTACAAAGTTTTAGTTAAATCCATTTTATGAGTAAAACTTCTCTGCATAAAAAACATTAATTAAAATTAATTAATTAAAATTTTGTTAAATTTGCCCGCTTTAATTCTTCCAAATTGTATTCACAAAAATAAAAAAGTAATTTTTTTTATTTTTGTGAAAATTACGAGTTTTTAACAACTCCAATTTCACACTTCTTCCTCGTAAAATTTAACAGTTTTTATTGTAATTAAAGACACTTTTTAAAGAGGGGTTTATCGGTCAGATTTAGAAGTTTTTTGAAGTGATTTTTATTTTTACAGAGCAATAAGTAAAATTACGATTGAAATTTAGTATTTTGGTTACGAGAAAAAAACAAAGTATTTTTCTAAAATCCGTATTTTAACAAAAAAAAAACTCTGTTTATTATCTGTAAAATAGAGATTACAAAGTAAAAATTAAAATTACATATAAAATTTTGTTTTTCGGTCACAAGAAAATTCAAAGTATTTTCTTAAAATCTGTATTTCGACAGATAACTTTGTCAAATATCTGTCGAATTAAGATTACAGTCATTTTACAGAGAACTTAACAGAGTAATTATTTTGAGTGTATAGTTGCCACTTAAGTGAATTTAAACAAGAGTGGGAAATGCATTTAATCACACAGAAAAAAATAAAAATGAATTTCAATTACGAAATTCGTTGATTCAATTAAAAAATTAATTGATTTCGGACCTATCACGAAAATGCGCATATTAATTACTCATTTTGTTTAAAAATAGTTTTAAAACTTAATTAAATTGTTAATTGAATCAATTAAAGTTTTAATTGAAAATAAAATGGAAAACCAATTAAAATTGTAATTAAATAAACTAAAAAAAATAATATAAAACTGAAAATCAATAATATAGAATTATTGATTCACATAAAATTTTTAATTGAAAAAAGACCAAAACTCAATTTAATTTTAAAAGTTAAACTTCAAAATATGCCCTAAAATAAATAAACATAGAATTTTTTTGTTTTATATTATTAAGAAATTTATTTTCTTTATTAAATATAAACAGTTGGTATAGTTTTGCATAGAAACATTATAGTAGTATTTTAAAATATCAATAACTATTTAAAATTACATTTTTAAATCTTGTTATTGCAAGTTGAAACAAAAAAAATTATATTATATTTCAATGTGCAAAACACAAGGCAAATGCCTCATATTATTTTTTTTTTGTTTCAACTGTACACATTTTATTAGCAAAACACTTTATCCGCAACGACCACTCGCCTTAAAGAAAACAATAAAATTAAATTTTTTGTTGCGTTTTTATGAATTCATTGGCTGCTACCACCAAAATATACAAAACAATAGTTCAAAAGTTTTTTTTGTTGTTTTTTGCATTTTTATTTTTTCATTGGCTACTAACACTAATGCATATAAAACCGGTTTCGTTTGTTTATTTTCGTTTTCAGTAAAGTTAAGAATTCAATTAAAACATTAATTGAATCAATTAAAATGTTTAATTGAAGTTAAATTTAATATCAAATCCATTTTTAATTAAAAACAAAATTACGATATTATTTTCTGTGCAGGCTCATTCCAATTTTAGTTTTTTATCAAAGTTTACAAAAGTACCAATAGGAAAAACCGTGGTCATATCGTCATTTAATTCATTAATGAAAAATAAAAAATGCTGTAAACTCCGTCTCAATGTTTACAACAAAACTTCTCTTAGCGTGTATCTAAAATCCCGTCATATTGTGACGTATCTAATTGACATCTAATGATTTTTTTTCGGAAACCAATTTCCGACAAATAGTTTTTGGAAAAAAGGACAAAAAGAAAAACACTAAGTTGGCTGTTAAGCAAGTATCAACTAAATCATGGTTTTTTTAATTTTTGTTTAGCTGTTGCTGTTGGTTTTCGGAAAGAAGAAGTTGTAATTGTAATATGCGTAAATAAATTATATTTTTACTAATCATCATTCTTCCTCCTCTCCTTTATTAATGATGATTACTAAAAAAAGAATTTATTTACGCATATTACAACTTCTTCTGTACGAAAAAAACAGCAACAACCAAACCATAATTAAAAAACCATGATTTAGTTGATACTTGCTTAACAGTGAGTGATCGTATCTATAGCAAAAACATTACAGATCATGGGTTCAATCCTTGGCGACTGCGATCTGTTAATAATTTTCACATATAGAATATAATTGACTATTTGAGCGGAGTCATTCTAATAAAAACTTTTATAAAATTAAAAGAAAACCGTTAAAGTATGGCTTGACCTTCTAATATATTTTTTTAAAGCGCTTGATATGGCTTTCTAATTCAATCAATTTATCCTTTCTAAATGTGCAAGTAGTGTTGACAATTGGGAAATGCCGTCGTGTAAATTTGGCCGCTTTAATGCTTCCGAATTGTAAATTTACTTTTTTTATTTTTGAAAAATTACGAGTTTTTTACGATTACCGCCAACTGTACACGACGTCCTAGTAAAACTTACCAGCTTTTATTGTAATTAAAGACGCTTTTTAAAGAGGGGTTCAAATATTTGGAAGTTTTTTGAAGAGTTTTTTTATTTGAAAACAGAGCAAGAAGTAAAATTACAGATGAAATTTGGTATTTTTGGTTACGAGAAAAAAACAAAGTTTTTTCTAAAATCTGTATTTTAACAAAAAAAACTCTGTAAAATAGAGTTTACAAAGTAAAACTCTGTAAAATAGAGTTTACAAAGTAAAATTACAGATAAAATTTGGTTTTTCGGTTACAGGAAAATACGAAGTATTTTCTCAAAATCTGTATTTCGGCAGATAACTTTGTCAAATATCTGGCGAAGTGAGATTAGTCATTTTACAGAGTATGTAACAGAGTAATTATGTTGAGTGTATGAAAAAAGTGTCTCAGTCTGAGACTTTTTCTATAGAAAAACTATCTCCGTCTGTGACTTTTTCTATAGAAAAACTGTCTCGGTCTGTGACTTTTTCTATAGAAAAACTGTCTCAGTCTGGGACTTTTCTATAGAAAAACTGTCTCAGTCTGGGACTTTTTCTATAGAAAAACTGTCTCAGTCTGGGACTTTTTCTATAGAAAAAGTGTCTCAGTCTGGAACTTTTTCTATAGAAAAAACTCTTAAAAATGACTTCAAAGTATGAAACTTTTTTTACAGAAAAAATTTCTCAGAATCTGAGGCTTATTCTATTAAAAAATGTCTAGAGTCCGAGACTTTTTCTGTAGAAAAAAAATGTCTCAAGAGTTTGTGACTTTCTATAGAAACAAATAAAAAAGTTAAATTTGCCTTGCCGAATATAATAATACTTAGGGTTACCAGATTTGAAATATGGAATAACAGTACATTTGGTCTCAAAAAACAGTACATTGCAAATAAAAACAGTACTTTTTAAAAGTATTATTTTATATCAAACTACAAAAACTTAGCCCTTTTACCCTGATTTCAAACAGATCTCAGCCAAAACGAGCATAAAAGGTTGTTAACAGAACCGTGGAACATTTTAGGTAAACCGTCTGAAATTTATTCTATTTTTTTTATCAGTGTTGAAAAAAATTGCTATTGACTTTTTGGAGCATTTGTCTTAGTTGCCGCGATATCTTACTTGAAAAGCTTTTGTAGTCTATGCTTTCGCTTAACTAAAACACCGATCTTCCGATCAAAAACATATGAAAAAATCCATAAAACAGTGTTTTAATTAAAACACGACTTTAAAAAGCAAACGCGAAATCGGTATTATTGCACTCAAACAAAGGCCTAACTAAATTTTGGGAAAATGTTTTTTTTTCACAATTTAGTAAAATTTAATAAAAATTTTAGTTCAATTAGTTCATCATATTTATCTTCTTAGAATTGATAAAGTTTTTTCTTCAGGTTTAGTAAATTTTATGCAATTTAAGGAATTTTTTTTTTTTCAAAAATTTCTAAAAATCTCTTAAGAATCTCCGGTCCTCTTTCAATGTATGGACTCCTCAATTTGAATCTAAAAATTTGGGCGTTCCTCATTTCTCAGAAAATATTGCCGAAACAAACAAAATGCCAACTACATTTTTGTAGTTCTTTACACGACCGTCTTAATCCCTCCGTGTAATAGTTTTTTAGTTATCCCGTTAAGATTCTAAAGACCCTTTTTGGCCCTTAAATTCCCGTATCCTAAAAACTAAGCAAGGTAGAGCGAAAAGGGCAAAGATGTTGAATCAAAATCTATGACGATCCTTAATAGACCCAATGGGACTGGGCCTAAGGTGGTCTGGACCCATGGGTTCTGAACCTAATGGGGTCTGCCCGCAATCGGAACTTTATATGAGATGTACTCAATAAAATATTTTTTTTTTCCATTTTCTAGTTTTTTCATTTCTTATTTTTCAGAAAAATTTAGATAAAAAGAAGGAAAACATGGCAATGGAGCTAAATCATTATTGAATTTAGTTAAGTTTTCCACTTTTTAAATAATTTTTCTTTTTGAGTGTGGTATAAAATTAAATTGCATTTAGCTCCTTTTTAAAAATTGAATTAAAATTTTGTTAAATATGAAACATTTTTCGAAAAATGTTACATTTTGGTGATGAGTATAAAAAACAGTACAAAAACAGTACACGCTTTAAAAAACAGTACTTTTGCGTACTGTTTTAGGTGCTGTGCATAAAACAGTACTTTTTATAGAAAACAGTACATGTACTGTTTAAAACAGTACGAATGGCAACCCTAATAATACTCTACGCAATGTAAAAAAGATTGATTTTTTTTTTTGACAATTTTATTAATTTAATAAATTAAGTTTTATTAATCTAATAAATTTATGGGCCCTGTTGCCATCCTCACCATCTGAAGGTGGTACCTGGTTTTGTGCTCCAACTCCAACTTGTTGCGCTGATGGTACCATTCTTTGTAATGGCGGTGCATTAATGTGGTCAAAACCCCCGGGGGCCCCCGTAGGCTAGTTGGTAGCGTGCTAGCCTTTCAACGTGGGGGTTGTGGGTTCGATTCCCACCAGAACCCTTGGTTTTTTTCGCTACAACGAGACGACGGTCATTGTTACCAGTTCTCGGTTAGGTGGAATTTATTAAAAAAATGAGTTGTAAATAATTAGAAAAAAATAAATAAAAATAATTGATCATTGATGTGGTCAAAACCATATGGTCTATTCACGTTGATGTGCAGAGTTGGTCGGTCGTGCTATATTTTCATGTGGCAATGGTGCTGTTTCCACTGGTAGTGCAGAATAACCACCATCATAACCATCCACCGCGTCCATAGCCATAGAGTAATAAACATATAAAGAATCTAATCTCCTTCCTTGTCTAAATATGCACTGCTCACTCGTTTCAAGCGCTCTCGGCTATCTTAAGGAAGATTTTAGATAAATTCTCTTTAAAAGAGAAGTGGATATTTCACTTGATTTCGAGTTATTTGAATTTAAAATTTAAATTAAATCAAAAAAAATTAAAAAATGCTTAATTTTCGTTTTTGCTTGAACCAATTTCTGTGCACAGACACTCAAAATAATTACTCTGATAAATAATCAGCAAAATGACTATAATCTCAATTCGACAGATAATTGACAAAGTTATCTGCCGAAATACAGATTTTAAGAAAAAAGTTTGTATTTTCTTGTGACATAAAAACAAAATTTTATCTGTAATTTTAACATTGTGATCTCTATTTTACAGATAATAGAGTTTTGTGTTAAAATACGGATTTCAGAAAAATACTTTGGTTTTTCTTGTAACCAAAATACTAAATTTCATCTGTAATTTTTCTTATTGCTCTTTTATACAGTTTTCAAATAAAAATATCTTCAAAAAACTTTCAAGTATTTCAACCCCTCTTTAAAAAACGTGTTAAATTACAATAAAAGCTGGTAAATTTTACGAGGATGCCGTGTAAAATTGGAGGTATTCGTAAAAAACGTAATTTTTAGAAAAAATAAAAATACATTTTGGAATCATTAAAGCGGGCAAATTTACACGACGGCATTTCCCAATTGTCAACACTACACTCAAAATAATTCTACAGTAAAAGGTTTAGTAAAAGTGTTTGTACCAAAATCTACTAAGTTACTAATTTTAGTATCTTCAAAGTACTAAAGTTATTAATTTTTACTGGTTTTGAATAATATTAGTAAAAAAATTTAGTATTAGTTACCAATTCCTGCACTAGGTCCTTTTGGACTAAAATTTAGTTAAATTTTTAGTATTGAATACCCACTTTTTTTTTTGGGTGAATTTGCACATTAAGGAAGGAGAAATTGATCAGAAATAAAATAGTGACCGTCGTGTTAAAGCCATATCAAGCACATTAAAAAAAATATATAAGAAAATCAAGGCATTCTTAAACGATTTCCTTTAATTTTATAAAAGTGTTTATTGGAATGACCCCGCTCAAATGTGGCACTGAAAACGAGAAGTTTATGGAAAAAAAAATCGTGAGAATATCTGGCGAGTTTATAAATAATTTCTACAAAGTTGAACATTCGTATGCTTTCGCACACGGGCGCATTTAAATGATGGCAATTGCCTTTATTTTGTGCCAAGTTATTACTTATCCATTAGGGATATAACCAAAATAGGAACCTATCATAATCGTATGGGCAATTTTATACTGATAACAAAAAACGTTATCCGGGGACATTTTGGTCCAAAAACCTTCGGCACCGATTGCAATTTCTAAAACACCATAAATTTACATTTTTTTATGTTTTATGGTGGGATTCGTTCCCATCCACCGTTTTTTGGCTTTTTGTCGGTTTACAACAAAAATAAAACTATAACAAATTTATAAAATGGTTTTCGACACTAGAAAAACGGGTTTTCCGAATAATAAAAAAAATATTAGCGAAAACTTCATCGCGATCGGTGCCGAACCTTTTTTAACATTCGCGAAAAAAAGAACACACATTTCTTCTTGATTTTTCATGTACTTTCTAAATATGATAGGTCCTTTTTGATATTTGCAAAAAAACGCAAATGGTTATATCCCTATTATCCTTGCTTCTTGCACATTACAGTCGAAGAAAATGGAGAAAAATTCTTATAGTTTCCACTTAAAAAGTGAATTTAATCAAGAAATTAAAGTATAACGTTTCGCGTGCGCACCATTAAAGTGGGAAATGCATTTAATCAGGCTCATTTAATTTTAGGTTTTTCTAAGTTTATGGAAGTACTAATAGGAAAAATGATTATACATAAATAGCCCCTGCTCAATTCGTCATTTATTAATTTATAAAAACCTCAATGAACATCTACCGTTTAAAATGCGTCACTAAATATGTGAGCTTTAATAATTTAAAATATTTGAAATGGGTAAAGAATAATTTTAATGACTTGTCAGACTTTAAGTTTTTGAAGCAGAGAAGTTCTGGAGTTCATGCACGCAAAGGTAAACAAAATTAAAAACGCCGTTGGAATGACAACTTTAGGAAGTTTTTTTTTTATTATAAATATGTATGTTGTTATTTTTGTTCCTAATTATTTCTTGTTTTCCAGTTTGAAATAAAATAAATTTAACAAAAACTCTGTAAGTTTTTGAAAAACTACCAACACTTTACAGACATTTCTGTAAATTTACAGTTTTTTTACGAAATAATTTTACAAAGTTCTTACAAATATATGTAAAATTACAGAGTATTTTCCTGTAAAATTGTGATCCCATTTAACTAATATTTTACTAGAAACTGCGTAATTTTACAGTTCTTTTTTGTTCAAACCATTTTACAGTTTTCTTCGTAAAATAACAAAAAATCTTGCTGTTTGGAACTCTATGGTATTTTCTGCTGGTTCAACAGAGTATCTTTGTAATTTAACAGAGTGATTATTTTGAGTGTAGTGCCGCATTTTAAACGGTAGATTTTCACCGAAGTTTTTTAACATTATTAATTTTCTTCGACTGTAATGTGGATAAGTAATAACTTGACACAAAATAAAGACAATTGCCATCATTTAAATGCACCCGCTTGTTTCGCACGCGAATGTTTCACTTTGTAGAAGTTATTTATAAACTCGCTAGATGTTCTCACGGTTTTTTTTTCATAAACTTCTCATTTTCAGTGCCTCATTTGAGCGGGTTCATTCCAATAAACACTTATAAATATCTTGAGTTTCTTATATATTTTTTTTAACGTGCTTGATATGGCTTTAATACAACGGTCACTATTTTATTTCTGATCAATTTCTCTTTCCTCGATGTGCAAGTAGTGTTGACAATTGGGAAATGCCATCGTATAAATTTGCCCGCTTTAATGCTTCCAAAATGTAAATTTTCTTTTTTTTTTTATTTTGTGAAAAATACGAGTTTTTTACGACATCCTCGTACAATGTAACAGCTTTTATTGTAATTTAAAACCTGAATTACGTTAAACGTGCATGAAACGTAGACTCTTTAAGAAAATTCAATAAGTAAAAAAAGTACAGAAGATTTTTATTTATGTTTTGTTTTTGTCAAACGCATTGTATTTTTTGCCACGTTGAAACGTAGAGAAATTCTATTTTCAACAGAATTTCTCTACGTTTTGACGTGACAAAAAATACAATGTGTTAGACACAAACAAAACATAAATAAAAATGTTCTGTACTATTTTGACTTACTGAATTTTGTTTAAGAGTCTACGTTTCATGGACGTTTAAAGTAATTCAGGCTTAAGACGCTTTTTAAGGGGTTGAAATATTTGGAAGTTTTTTAAAGAGATTTTTAATTGAAAACTGTATCACAGTGCAATAAGTAAAATTACAGATGAAATTTGGAATTTTGGTTACTAGAAGAAACGAAGTATTTTTTTCAAAATCTGTATTTTAACAAAAAACTCTATTTATTACCTGTAAAATAGAGATTACAAAGTTAGAAGTAAAATTCCAGATAAAATTTTGTTTTTTGGTCACAAGAAAATACAAAGTATTTTCTTAAAATCTGTATTTCGACAGATAACTTTGTCGAATTGAGATAACAGTCATTTTGCAGAGTATTTAACAGAGTAATTATTTTGAGTGAATAATTCTGTATACAGATATATCATTAACTCAAAAATCTTGTTTTTTGAGTTATGCCACTGTAAATGTAATTAGCGATATGCGGAACTAATTAAAATGGAATTGGGACCTAAATGAAATAATTTTCTTTTACTCCATTTTTTTCATTCATGTTTTTTTTCTTAAAAAGTGAAGTTGGTAATTGAATAACTTTTAAATTCCAAAAATTGTAAATATAGTATCAGCGGGACAAACACACAAAAATTACGAAAATGCGGGATTTTAAAAATTTTGGCGGAACAAAAAAAAAATTATTTATATGCAGAGAACTTTTTCGAGTTTTCTTGACTTAAATATTTTTCTTTTTCTTAAAGCCATTGTAACCAGGGGTGCCAGATAATTTTTATGAAAAATCGGCATATTTTCAAAAAAAAAATCGGCATTATCGGCACTTCAATTTAAAAAAGTCGGCATAAAATCGGCAAATGAAAAATAACCATTTAAATAGAATAAAGCATATTTTGTATTGACAAAAAATAACAAAATAGAACAATTAAGCAATTAATAAATGTTTATAACAAGGATGGGTACCAATTCGATAAAAGTATTGGTATTGGTATTGGTTTTTAAAATTATATTAGTATTGGTATAGGTATTGGTTTTCATTTTTTGTTGAATTGGTATAGGTTTCGGTATTGGTTTTGAGTTATTTAGGTATTGGGTATTGGTATTGGTTTTAGCCTCGAATCGGTATCGGTTTTTAATAAGTATTGGTATTTATCTTATATCGGTTTTGGTATTTGTATGCAAAAGGTTTTGTCGTTAATATTAATTAATTTAACGTAAGTCGTCCTTCTGTCCGCCCCACAGTGCACACTGGGGCGAGATGGTAGGTTTTTTGGCCAAAAGTCTCTACAGGTCGTAAATGTTAACCGATTTTTTTGAAATTCAGAATATAAGCCTATATTAAGGTAATAAATAAGTGCCTTGAAAGTTTTTTAAATCGGACCTACAACGAAACTATTTCAGGGTGGACACTTCATTTTTAATAAAATTTACAGATGTTATAGATCAATGGTTCCCAACCTTTGATTCTCGCCCCACTGGGGGGCAATTTGAAGGTTCCAGGGGGGCAACGAGCAACGAGTCAAATTAACTACAAAAACTATTTTTTTTTACCAAAATTAACTACAAAAATTTGTTAATTGGTAAAATTTTTACTAAAAATTCTTATATTACAAAAACTTTGCTAAGCCAGTAGTAATTTTTCATTAAAAACAAAAATTAGAAAAATTAATTTTTTTTTTTTTTGAGTGTAGGGGAACAAGGCAATTTTTGTAACTTAAAAGTGGGGCGTGGCGTAAAAAAGGTTGGGAACCATTGTTATAGATGAAACAAATGAAGATAAACTTGTCTTTTGTTTATGTATTTGAATTAGAGATGGTCTGTGGTCCCGTAATTTGCGTGACTCAAAAAACCACGTGATTCAGGCGTGAGCGGTTTTTATTTAAATCACGTGATTATAGAGTGATTTTCATTTAAATTTAGAACTATATTAGGGTAATAAATAAGTGAATTGAAACTTTTTGAAATCGGACCTACAAGGAAACTATTTCAGGGTGGACACTAGGGTGGGTCGTTTTGCCACTTTATTGTCGGATCGAAACGCTATACCCGGCAAAAGTTGTCTACCCAGATGGGTATTACAGATGTGAATTTTTTTGGAAATCGGTTGATATCTTCTGCTCTCAGAATGGGCTTAAAGTTTCGAAATTTCGGTTTATTTTTTTTTTGGTAAAGATATGTTATTTCAAACGTAATCTCCATTTTAGGCATCAAAATGCAGTTTTAACCCCTACCGGAGGTCCAGGGAATACCCCCGATATCCAAAGAGGATGTGAATTTCGGCTAAAAATACCCTGATTGATAATTATTGTGGTTCGAAAAAGTGGCATAATTTTTGGGTACAAATATGTTATTTTAGACGTTAAATCCATTTTAGGCATCAATATGCAATTTTAAGCCCTTTCAAAAATCCAGGGAATACCCCCGATATCCTAAGTGGGAGGTGAATTTCCAAAATTGTAAAAAATTCTAGTCAGATAAAGTGTCATTATAAATGGGTAAAGATGCCTTAAAATGCTATTTTTAACGAAACCTCCCCACCCTCAATATCAGGAAAAATTGTCACAAATTGAGATTTCAATTCAAATTTTGTTGGAGCTTGTCTAGAAATTAAATCCGATTTTATTATGGCATCCCTTGCGTTTCTGTCGCACACTCTAGATATTGCTTCAGATACTAATGTTACTGTTCGTTCGAATGCAACTGAATGGCACGGAAACTGTGTTTTCAGGAAGTGAAAGTTTGACAATAAGTTATTTATTTGATACCGTCCTTAAAACGGGTGGTATTGTATTAGAAACATCAGTAATTTCCCAGAAGATCATTTCCACGTAATCAGTGGCCTCAAAATTTAGCCTTGGAATAATATTGTAGCGAATGAACTGATGACGATTCCGTGTTTGTTCTTCTTGAGTACTAAGAATTCATTTTGGTGCATCTTGACGGACAGCAAGTCGGCAATCTGTCATCATCGCGAGAAGAATATTTTCGAGCAGTGCAAAGAACGCATTGGTTTGAATGGATGAATGAACTACAGCTTTTTTTTATTTTGAGTCAACACTCAGGGGATGCCCCCTACTAATGCAATGCATTGTGTTGGTATTAGGAAAATAGGTTATGAGGAGAAGGAAAGAGGGAGTAGTGTTTGTGGACATTTAATTTGAACTTTTCTAAGTTATAGCCTACTGGAAAGATTTTTGCGGGGAGTTTATTCCACATACGGCTAGTTCGACCGAGAAACGAATTTTCTCTGTTTGGTGTTTCTTTGGTCAATATCATGATCTACAAATTGTCTCAAAACCATGACGAGGACCATCAGCAATGGAATGATGTGTACTAATTCTGAGTTGCATCACCACATAGACTTTAGGTATGAACTTAACTATTTCTTTTAGTTCCTTGCCTTGCAGTTGTCAACCTGCGAGCCTTGTTCAATTTTCCAGGGATCATGGAAGCAAGAACCTCCGAGCATTCTGCCGAATCAATAGCTTTAGCTATAAGATACTGAGTTTTTTAAGCTCTTCGGAACTGTGATAAGGAAGATCACATTTAATTGCTATAAATTACATCACAGGAAGTTTTTCACATCCGGGTAATTTTGAAGCTATAGGACCTGTGTAAAAATTGGGACCTGATGTTTGGCCGTCGATATGCTTAAAGAGAACTCACAATGGTACTTCAATAAAATGCAATAGGCAACCTGCCCATTGCATGGATTTTCCTATTAATTCTTCTAATTTTCGAAGAATTCTACCTCTATGGAAAATATAACTTTTAAAATATTCTCTTTACTCCACTAGATTTATTTACCATATAAACACTTTTTGATAACCTCTAGCCAAACAAAATTAAAAGATATAAATATATCTAGAAAAATCTAGCTTGAAATATCCCCCATATACTCACTTGTCGATTTTGACAAGCCCGGCCTTTGAGTTGAGTCTCGGCAAGAACTATAAAATTATCAATGTTCCATATAACCAAAAATGGCTTTGAAAGGTTTAAAAAATACCCAAACTTCCATCTTTCTCTGATCCCGGCGCGGGTCCTTGACCCACAAGGGTGTTAATAATTGCTTTTTAAGGCATAAATGTGAGATGACGTTTAAAATAACACATCTTAACACAAACAAAATGCCACTTTTCGAACCTCAATAATTGTCAATTTGGGTATTTTTAGCCGAAATTCACTTCTCTTTTGGATATCAGGGGTATTCCCTGGATTTCCGAAAGGGATTAAAATGGCATTTTAAGGGATTTAACGTCTAAAATAACATATTTGTACCCAAAAATTATGCCACTTTTTCGAACCACAATAATTATCAATTAAGGTATTTTAAGCCAAAATTCACATCCTCTTTGGATATCGGGGGCATTCCCCGGACCTCTGGGAGGGCTCAAAACTGCATTTTGATGCCTAAAATGGAGTTTAAGTTTAAAATAACATATCTTTACCAAAAAAAAAATAACCGCTTTTTCGAGCCTCAATAATTGGCATTTTGGGATTTTTAGCCGAAATTTCGAAACTTTGAGCCCATTCTGAAAGCAGAAGATATCAACCGATTTCCAAAAAAATTCACATCTGTAATACCCATCTGGGTAGACAACTTTTGCCGGGTATAGCGTTTCGATCCGACAAAAAAGTGGCAAATCGACCCCCCCTAGTGGACATTTCATTTTTAACAAAATTTACAGATGTTATAGATGAATCAAATGAAGAGACACTTGCCTTTTGTTTAAGTATTTGAATTGGAGATGGTCTCTGGTCCCGTGATTCACGCGTGAGCGTGAGTGATTTTCATTTAAATCATTTGGTTACAGAGTGATTTTCATTTAAGTCAAGTGACTATATTAAGGTAATAAATAAGTGCCTTGAAACTTTTTGGATTCAGATCTACAAGGAAACTTTTTCAAGGGTGGACACTTCATTTTAAATAAAATTTACAGATGTTATAAATTAAACAAACGAAAAGACACTTGTCTCTTGTTTATGTATTTGAGTTGGAGATGGTCGCTGGTCCCGTGATTTGCGTGACTCAAAAAAGTGATTTTCATTTAAATCTCGTGATTGTGAGTTGAAAAATTCTGAGTGAGTGTCTAGAGAGTGAGTCGAATTTTTGCGTGAGGGATGTTTTTTTTGAAAAACCCATTTTAAAAATAAAATATTTTTTAGCAGTATTTGCATTCAGAATTAAGTCAAACTTTAAACTAAATAGTACATGCTTAACCCATTGTGGACAAAGATTCATTTTTTTTTTTTGGAAAAAGGTACCTATTTAGTAAAATTAGCACCAGCTGATCTCAAAACTCTTGTAAAAAAAATTGTAATGTTCCGTTATTCCAGAAAAGCCTGTATTTCAACTTTTTTGCAATTTTAATATTTGGATTTATCTGCTATTTTATTAATTTATTTCGATTTTTTCAAAATAAATAGTTTCAAAATGTATAATTAGTGGAATTTGATAATAAATTAAATCTAAAAAAAAATTATATTAATTAATAAAAAAATAAAAAGCCTAAACTAAAAAAATGAAAATTTTTCGTTTTTGCTTGAAACAATTTCTGTGCTGATGCACATTGCATTTAATGCACATATAATTTCCGGTGGTCAAGGGGAGATATTTTTTAATTGCAGAAAGATGAGACTTAACATTTGGAACAAAATATACCTGAACTTCATCCTTTTCATATTTTTTTGAAAAGGTGATCGAAATGGGTTATCATGCAAGTTGTTTTACAAAACACCAGTAACAGAATAAAAACGTAATGGATACAGAAAAAATAATTTTTTAAACACGTAGCCCTTAAACTCTCAAAAATAGCAAGTGTGAACTGCACATTATGCGTTCTTAAATTCTTATATAACATGACTGTGCCTCTAATAAAACAATAAAAATTTTTTCTGGATTCTGGTGTTGTGACATAAAATTTTGTAACGTCTGCTTGATTAAAATTTTGGAATTTCCAAAAAAGGACATTAGTATTTTTTTTTACAACGCAAAGAAGAGTGCAGTGATATTCAATGTACATATATCAAATATTAGCAATGTTTGCAAAAGAAAAAATTTCATCACAGAAAAGGTTTAAATTTTTTAAGATCTACTTTTATTAGGGGTCATAAAAACTGTGACAAAAAAAATATTTTTTTTTTTGGCTTTTAAAGTTCAAGTAGCTAACTCCTTTTTGTTATGTGACATTGCATGCAAACGATTACTGATCGATGTAACATCTTTTGCAATTCGTTAGTCAGGTAAAACCTAATAATGTGATGGAAAAAAAATGTTTGACGTCACAATTAAAACAAATGAAAATAAGAATACAAAAAACCGAAACGAAACCGAAACGAAAGTAGAAAAAAATGAATTGGTATTGGTTTTTTATTGGTATTGGTTTTGAAGAATAAAAGTATTGGTTTTTAATTGGTATTGGTAGTGGGGAATCGGTATTGGTTTTTTATCGGTATTGGTATCGCACAAATAAAGGTATTGGTTTTTAATTGGTATTGGTTTTCAATTTGAATTGGTATTAACGGGTATTGGTATCGAAAAGGTATTGGTACCCATCATTGGTTTATAACCTTTTTAGACATGAAAATTGGACAATTCCGAACAAAGTGAAAAAAATATTTTGGACTTTTTTTTATTTAAAACAGTTTTTTGTGATGATCGGATAAATTTTCTGGCCCCTATTTTTTAAATTTTTTTTGCAAAAAGAAAAAACTAAAATTTTTACAGACAAAAAAACTTCCGATTATCATAAAGACGATTATTCAATAATGTCCTAATATAAACATATATTTAGGAAAAAAAATATTTTTTCAGATATTTCCGATTTTTAAGATAACATTATCCACAGGGCCAATATTTTTTTTTGTGTTAATGTTGACCCTTAAAGGCAATCCGACTCTAAGCGAAATAAAAAAAAAACGAAAATCGCTCCACCCTAATGAACATACTGTGCCTTCTACAAACAGATGGACGGACATCAGTAGATTGGCATAAAATCGACCGAGAACCATGAATATATACATATAGTTTATGGGGTTCTAGACTTAAATTTGGGATGTTATAAACGAAATGAAAAACTTATATGAATATACCTTCTATTACTAAGGGGAGGGTATAAAAAGCGACTGTGTTCTTTGAGTTGATCCAAAAATCGGCATTTTTTATATATTATTTTCTGGATCTGTTATTAACGGAAGTATTAAGTAACAAATTTTAAAATTTTCGGGACACTTAAATGAACTAGAGATATGCACATGAGCGTGATTCACGTGTGAGTGTGACTGAAGTCAGTTTTACTCACTTGATTGTGAGTGGAGAAAAAAAATTCGTGAGTGAGTGTGCGTTAGTAAGATTTTTGCATGAGTCTGCGTGATTTATTTTCTCTTTTTGCTTTCGTACCAAAAAAAACAAAAAAATTGTAAAACTTGGCTTAAAGGTAGAAACAGAACAAGCACGGCACGGGGGACGGTTGCCGTTGCCGGAGAATATAGGCCCAAAACAATGACGGGGGACGGCGACGGCAAAAAATGTCATTTGTTTGTTCAGTGGTGCCAACTTTTAATAAAATTGGAGTAATTTTACGGAAAAAAAATCGCTTAGCACATAGTCAATGTGATTAAGTTGGCACTACTGTACGTTTGTTACACCATTGTGAATGAAAAAAAAAATTAAAAATTGTTGTGAAAATGCGGCAACCCTGGAGTGTGAGAGGGAGGGAGATTGAGAGAACCCGGAGATAAAATAAAATAAGTTTTAATTTTTTGTCGTGCTGGTCATGGTTTTTAACTGTCAAATCGTATGGAAAAAGTCGTGCCGGGCTTGTTCTGTTCCTACCTTAACTTAAGATTTCTTCCAGAAAAAAACAAAAAAATTATGTAAAATTTCGCTGAACTTTAAATTTTGCTGAAAATTTTTAAGTTTTTTGAAATTATAGTTTTTGAATTTTTTTTATAAATAATAGCTTTATGAGTGTGAGTCAACGTGAGTGTGAGTGAAGCTTGCGTGGGTGCACGTGAGTTGTTTTAAATTTACTCACGTGATTGTGAGTGAGTGTGAGTAGAAAAAATATGCTCGTTAGTGAGTGTGCGTGGTTCAAAAATTCCTGTCGTGAGCATGAGTGAGTCAAAAATTACTCACGCGCCCATCTCTAAAATGAACCCTGTCTAGTTTCCGTTGAGGCCTTTATTTTTCAATTTGTCCATAATTAATTACTTTTTGAGATATTTGTATAATATCTTATATTTATTTTACATCATCAACATGATTTGCTGACCCACCGCATTATTTCGCGAATCGCTAGACATGTAAGCCTTCATTATTTCGTTCACTTTACTATTTCTCAATCGATGTATTTGCTTTTGTGGTTAACGTACGAAAAAAGTGAACTCTGTTTCATTCGCCTAAGCTTTAAAAACGTTGGTGCTATGGAAACTTATATGCACTTTTACATAACAGATGCATATTTTTCTGTTTATTGGTGAGATCAGTAAGTTACTACATACTTTCAATTTTCTGACGCTTAAAAAAAGCGGAATTTGCGGAACGCGGGAATCGTTGATACAAAGCGGGGCAATCCCGCCAAATGCGGGAAATCTGGCAACCCTACACTCAAAGTAATAACTCTGTTAAATACTCTGTAAAATGACTGTAATCTCAATTCGACAGATATTTGACAAAAATATCTGCCGAAATACAGATTTTGAGAAAATACTTTGTATTTTCTTGTGACCGAAAAACAAAATTTTATCTGTAATTTTACTTCGTTATCTTGAGTTTTTTTGCTAAAATATAGATTTTAGAAAAATACTTTGCATTTTTTTCGTAACCAAAATACTAAATTTCATCTGTAATTTTACTCTGAATTTCAGTTTTCAAGTAAAAATCTCTCACAAAACTTCTAAATATTTCAACCACTCTTTAAAAAGCGTCTTTAATTACAATAAAAGCTGGCAAATTTTACAAGATGTCGTTATAATTTAAGGTAATCGTAAAAAACTCGTAATTTTCAAAAAAATAGTAAATTCACAATTTGGAAGCATTAAAGCGGGCAAATTTACACGGTGGAATTTCCAAATTGTCAGCACAGCTTGCACATTAGGAAGGAGAAATTGATCAGGAATCAAATAGTGACCGTTGTGTAAAAGCCATATCAAGCGCATTAAAAATATATATGTATAAGAAAGTTAAAGCTTTCTTAAACGATTTCCCTTTAATTTAATAAAAGTGTTTATTGGAATGATCCCACTCAAATGTGGAACTGAAAATGAGAAGTTAATAAAAAACCGTGAGAACATTTAGCGAGTTTATAAATAATTTCTACAAAGTTAAACATTCGTGTGCGAAACATTTGACAACATTTGAAACATGACACTTGCCTTTATTTTGTGTCAAGTTATTACTAATCCATGCTTCTTGGTAAAATTCTGGTCGCTTTCATCAACATTTTACAGATAATTCTGTAAATTTACAGTTTTTTTATCCAAATCATTTTACAGAATTTTCTCGTAAAATAACAAAAAATCTTGCTGGTTAGAAATCTATGGTATTTTCTGCTGGCTCAGCAGAGTATCTCTGTATTTTAACAGAGTTATTATTTTGAGTGTAATATGAGGCATTCCACACCATATGTCCCGCTACAGAAAAACATGTGTCCCGTAGATTTCTGAATAGGTTGTTTGGATAGCCCTATATGGAACTAAGAAAATTGCGTTTTTGGTTTTTCAAATTTTCAAAACCTGGGCTGAGGAGGCGTGGTCAAATATTGGAAAAATGGTAAAATTTGTGTCGAGTTGCCTTGATTAAATATTTATCACATTAAAACGGAATGCACCACAATCTCAAAAATTTACATTCTTATATAGTTTTGTATGGGCAATCGATTAAAATTTTTTTTTGGTAAAATTTTCAGAACCCGTTCTGAAATTTTCCATTTTTTGAAAAAGTCAATTTATCAAAAATCCGGCCACTTTTTTTTTTTTTTTTATTTTTAAAGTTTAAATGTTTGTCCATCCACACAAAAAAAAATTCAGAAACACGTTCGTCGTTTTTTTCGAGAAAATCGTATTTGAATATTGAATTTCACGACAATTTTGGAATTTTCTTGTTAAAACATAGCGTATGAGTAACAAATTTTGCGAAACCAACGAGTTGATCCCATTTTAATATTTTTTTCATTTGTGGTGCAATATAGAGATGGGCGTGAATGCGATTTGACCCACGCAAGAAATATTAAAGTCACTGACGACTCGTTATCATTTTTAGTTTACTTGTGCAATCACGTGAGTCAATTTACTGTTACTCACGCAGTTTTTGATTACGCTCACGGTTGTTCACTCACGCTGATGATGATTTTACAAAAATAATAAAAACAACAAATTTTCTATGAAAAAAGCACTGAAAACGGAAACTCAAAAAAACAGTAAAATTCCAACAAAAAAATAGTTAAAAATCACAAAAACTTACTTCAGAAAAATTTTAAGCATTCACTCATCTCGCAAAAATTTGACTTCCTAATCACTCACGAAATGTTCTACTCACGCTACCTCTTTAATATCGTGAATATCTTAGTACGTGACTCGCGAGTCAATTTTTTCAAATGTTGAACGTTAAAGGATATGTACCTATAATGTAGTGTCCGATTTATTGCTCCCGCTTAAATGTGCTTATCCAAAATATTAAATAAATCAGAAGGATATTGATTCATTTACATAAAAAAACTCTTATAAACGCACATCAAGTGATCTTAAGATTTTGAACTCATGTTAGTGTTGATATTTCAGTAAAATTTGTATGAAACTACTCTTACCAGTTTTAGGCATTTAAGCGAGTAATTCTGTATTTTTTTTAATTTAACTGAAATCCTAAAACAAATTTCTTTAACAATTGACGATTTGTTTTCGATATAAACGGTCAGAAGGACATTGATGCATATCTAAAAAAACTTTTATAAACGCATCTTATCAGTTTTACGCATTTAAGCATTTTACGCTTTTAAGCATTCACGCATTTAAGCATTACGCATTTAAGCGAGATGAGTGAATGCTTAAAATTTTTCTTAAGTAAGTTTTTGTGATTTTTAACTATTTTTTTTTGGAATTGTACTGTTTTTTTGAGTTTCCGTTTTCAGTGCTTTGTTTTCATAAAAAATTTGTTGTTTTTATTATTTTTGTAAAATCATCATCAACGTGAGTGAGCAACCGTGAGCGTAATCAAAAATTGCGACCGTGAGTAACAGTAAATTGACTCACGTGATTGCCGGATTTTTGATAAATTGACTTTTTTAAAAAATGGAAAATTTCAGAACGGGTTCTGAAAATTTTCAAAAAAAAAATTTTAATCGATAGCACATACAAAACTATATTAGAATGTAAATTTTTGAGATTGTGGTGCATTCCGTTTTAATGTGATAAATATTTAATCAAGGCAACTCGACACAAATTTGACCATTTTTCCAATATTTGACCACGCCTCCTGAGCCCAGTTTTTGAAAAATTGAAAAACCAAAAACGCAATTTTCTTAGTTCCATATAGAGCTATCCATACAACCTATTCAGAAATTCGTGCGACACGTGTTTTTTTTCGCTGGACATTTGGTGTGGAATGCCTCATATGCATAGTTTCTGCATTTTAGTTTTATCAGTGATCATATCCCTATTATTAATATTATAAATCTGAGTGTTGGGTTGTCTGTCTGGACCGATTTTATGAAATGTTTACCACAGATAGTACTAACCGAGGCGGGTACTATATGCCATTAAAGAGACCTATCGGACAAAGGGATGCAAAAATCCACGCCCCTTTTTGTTTTATAGAACGTTATTCTGCCTTTTTCACAATACGCATAAACGGCTGAACTGATTTCAATGGAATTTTTACCACAGATAGTACTGACCGAGGCGGAAACTGTAAGTCACAATACAGGGCGACCGAGAAAAGGGGGGTAAAATGACACGCTCTTTGTATTACATTGAAAGTTATTTTTACATTTTTCGCAATCACGCTTAAACAGCTGAAACGATTTTCATAAAATTTTCAACACAGATAACATTAACCGAGGCGAAAACTATGAGCTACAATAGAGGGCATTCAAAAAACGGGGCGTAAAATGCCACTCCCCTTTTTATTACATTGAAAGTTATTTCTGCCTGTTCCGTAATCGCAAATAAACGGCTGAACCGATTTTAATTTTTCTAAAAACAAAAATTTTCTAGAAAATGTCTAAGCAGGTTTCACTGCTGTTTTGACAGATTTCTCTGTTAATTTCACCTATAATATAACGATAGATTTTCAGCAAACCTCGTATGCCAAAATCAGCAGATTTCTCATACGGCTCAAATTGGGTGTATTTTCAGCAGATTTTTCTGCTGATTGGACAGAGAATTTATTTTGAGTGTGCTTATCAACACAAATTAATTTTTTAGATGAAACAAAGAATTATGATATTGAAATCGAAGACTATCGCTTGATACTGCGAAGAATGTCATGTGCAAAAGAGCCAAACAAAGAAGTAGAAATTAATGACAACATCGTTAGTGATGCATCAACTTTTTTGTTAAAAAAAGTAGAAATACGCTTATTGTGGACGCTAAGGGTAGAATAATAAAAACAATGGAACCATCTTCCAAACGAATTTTTTTTATATAGTATTGTTTTGTATGTGCCAGAAAAAATTGTACTTCCATTGCGGAGGCTTTGCTGTCTTCGCACTATGAGGAAGACATACAAAAACGTTTCATGAGCATCAAAATATTTATTTATTCTCTCATAAAAATATGTTAGTATTCCTTACAAAAAAGTCTGTTACCATTACTACCAAAGTTTTCAATTTGTGTCCGGCAACTTTTTTAGTTACCATTACAAACTTTGGCTTTCAAAATTTAGTACACACAAAAAAACTTTGTCAAATTACTAGGAAAAGTCTCTTAATCCCATATTACCAATATTTGACAGTTTTCCTTGTTTTTTAACAAAGAAATTTGGATCGAAATTTACATTTTTTTTGTAATTTTACAATTTTTTTTGAAATTTTACAAATTTCCAAGATAATTTTACAAAAAAAATTTAGTCAATTTACGAGAATTCCTTGTAATTTTAATTGGGCCAAAAAAATGTAAATTAAAAATTTTATTGGTTGTAAAATTACAAAATTATTGGCAAAAAGCTTGTAAAATAACTAGGAATTCTCGTTAAATAGGAGGTAGCAAACAATTTTGTAAAATTACGAAACCTTGTAATTTTTATCGTGTCAAAAAATTTGTAAATTTACAATTTTATTGGTAAAAACCCTGGAAAATTATTGGTAAAAAGCTTGTAAAATTACTAGGAATTTTTGTCAAATAAGAGGTAGCAAACAAAAAAATGTTGCAAGTTGTTCTTGTAATTTTACAAGATTCTTTTTTTAGTGTAATCTTAAAATATCTGACCCTCTGTTAGGTATCCTAAGGTTAAGTTCGGACTTAGGATCTGGATTATTTAGTTTATACCCATATTTTCTTTATTATTTTGTTAGCCTTATCTCGTGAGTTGTATTATCTTTTGTCTGGACCTGAGGGAAGGCCTACTATGCTGAAAATGTGTCTGAAAGGACGCTGTAGTAGCGACCACCTTCGAAAAATGGGAAGTCTGCCATCAATATAGCCGTCCAACTATTTACAAAAATGCTACAAAATTTTGCACAATGACCTAAAACTGTCATAACAATTTTTTGTCATACAGGTATGTTGTTGCCACTTTTATACCCTGCAAGAAAGCCATAAACGAAATTTTTAAAGCCAAAACAGAATACATTGAAGAAATAAAACCTTGTGAAGTGCAGACGAAATCTTTGGAAAATGAAACTGTACAAAAAGAGCTTATTTTATAAAAAAAAAGTACCATATTTGCCTTTTTGGACAAATTGCATGGGCAAGTATGTGGAAACCACTTCTAAAACGAGATTGTCTAACAGTCCTGCTGAAAGTTATTTTAATATAGCCAAAAGCATTACTTTCAATGGAAAATGTTACGTGAGACCAACTTTTTATGTCCGAAATGAACGAAAATGATCGCTCACTCAATTGAAAGATTAAGCACAAGTCTACTTTTTTGGGGAGCAGACCTTTATTGACAATGCCATTATTAGCCATAGTTATTATCAGGGAAACCAAAAATATACTCTAAAAAACACGTTTTATGCGCTTAAAAAATGCGCTTAAAAACGGAAAATATGCTCTAAAAACACTAAAAATATGCTCTTAAAAAAAATTATGTTCCCTTTTTTGCGGTGTTTTTTACAATTTGTTAGAGAATAGACCTTCCAAATACCTTTATGTGCGGTAGTTAGAGGGTTAAATATGTTCAACAAAAATATTTGCCTTAATATTTTCTACCAAGTTGCTGAATATACCCAGATCTAAAGAAAACTTAGTTTCATATACCGATTTGAAGCAAGAACAGGCCAAGGGGGAATCAATCGTCATAATTCCGTAATTGTTGAAAAAAACATCATTGTTAGATAAAAAAATTTGCAATTAAATGTTGTCATAACAAAATTGGAAAAGAATGCTCCAAAAATTAAAAAAAAAAAATGCTCTAAATATCAAAAAAAAATGCTCTAAAAAGTGGAAAAATGCTCTAAAAATTTAAAATATGCTCTAAAAATATGCTCTTATGCTAAAATATGCTCTTAAAGCTAAAATATGCAAAAATATGCTCTTAAGGCTAAAATATGCAAAAATATGCTCTAACAATTCGATGCCAGATTTCTTAAAAACTTCTGAAACGGATGAATACCTTACCCATTTATCAATAAAATGCACAGGAAAAAACATGATATTTTTTTATTTTATTTTTATTTTTTTTTATTTATTTTATTTTCTTTGGTAACCTATACAACAAAACATAAAGTCTTAAACTAGTACAGGGCTTCAGATCGGCATTATAAACTTTAAAATTAAGAATTTTTTAAGTTACGTCGAGAAAAAAACTTTAATAACATTGTGTAAAAAAAAATAAAAATTAAATTAATAGAAATAAAAAAAATTAAATAAAAACTATATTAAAGACGGTATGAATGTTATAAAACAAATGACATTATATGGAAATGTGAAAATATATACACGTCACATAATAATTAACATGATAACAGAATCAGAAAATAATATGTTATAAATGAATGTTATTCAAACATTTTCTTTTTAAATTTAGAAACGTTGCTGATGAGTTTTGTTTCTGGAAGAAGACCGTTCCAAAGACGTACCGCAAATATGTAAAACTGCCATTCTGAGACAAGGGTGTGGTGTCTAAACTGTATTAAGTTGTTATTCCTTAGTAATCTGCTGAATTTAAGACGATTATATAAATGCTCCGGCTTTTGAGTGACTATAATTTTATGGAGGAATATTAAAACTCTAATTTTCATAAGGTTCTCGAAATCAACTCCATATATTTTTTTTGAATGAGGTGAAATAGAATCGTGTCTTTTTATACCATAGACATACCTTGCAATACTGTTGTATGTTACTTTTAACCTGGACTTACTATCCTCATCACAACTTGCAAAAACTTCACATGCGTAAGTTAGTATGGGTATCAAATAGGTCTTAGCTAGTAGTAGTCGTATTTTTTTAGGAGTACAATACTGCGTGGGCCAGAGTGAACGAAGCATCGAGAAAGTCTTACCACAGGCGGCTGCTACGTGGTCGGACCAAGTTAGGGTGTTATTAATAATTAGACCTAGGTTTTTCGCCTTGTTAACAATTTCAATTTGTTGATTGTCTATATGTAAAAACGGATTAATAAAAATTTTTTGCAGTCTACCTCGTATCAAGATACATTTTGATTTCTTGGGGTTAATACTTAACCCATTTCTAGAAGCCCATTGGGAGACACGTTGCAGATCTTCGTTTAGGTTGGCTGTGCAGTTTTCAATATTTCCTTTTTTGTCACTGATGTATAGTTGAACATCATCTGCATACATTCTTATTCTACTGTGGTTCAAGTGGTTAGGGAGATCATTCGAGTAGATTGAGAAGAGAAGAGGTCCGAGGATGGAACCCTGAGGGACGCCTCTGTTTACAGGTAGAAACCTTGATGTTTTTGTACCAACTACTACGCATTGTGCGCGATTATTTAAGTAAGATGTCACCAATGCAGCAGAATTTGTGGAAAAATTAAGCATATATTTAAGTTTTTGTACAAGAATGGTGTGATCTACAGTGTCGAAAGCTTTCGAATGATCTAACAAAACTAACATTGTCACACGACCATCATCAACTTCCCTCCTGATGTCTTCGACTACATCAATAAGAGCTGTAACACAACTATGCTTGGCTCTGAAGCCTGATTGACAATCTGTTAGAAGATTATTGGTTTTGATGTATGTTGTCATTTGATGGTGTAGAATTCTTTCGAAGGCCTTTGAAAGGTATGGTAATATTGCTATAGGTCTGTATTCTGCATTTGATTTAGGTATTGGTAGGACTTTAGCATACTTCCAATTTTGGGGGAAGATACTTGTCATAAGAATTTTATTAAAAGTATGTGTAATAAATGGTAAAAGTGAAGGAAGAAGCATTTTAAGAAAAGTGGGGTGAATACCATCAACTCCAGTAGCGTTTGACTTGACCGATAGGCAACTGTTGAAAACATCTAACTGGCTAACACAATCAAAATTAAATGTAGTCTGTTGGTAGGTGAATGCACTGTTGTTTTCGTAATATGAATGATCGGCTTGGGGCATTGTTATATTAACGAATCTTTCATTTATCTCATTGGGGTCAGTTATTGTATTGTCTTCACAGAACTTACGCTTACCGATTCCAATCTCTCTAATAGTTTTCCACTTTTGCTTGGTATCTATTGAGTTCCTGAATTTATCTGCATAGTAATTCGACTTTGCTTCTCTTATTTTCCTGGTAACTCTTTTCCTGGCGACACGAAAAAGTGATTGTAGTTCGCTTGATTTGAATCGTTTCCATCGGGAGTAGGCATGATCACGATTGTCTATAAGACTCTTTATTTCCGAATTAAACCAGGGTTTGTGTTTATTGCTTACTTTCTTTGTCTTAATTGGGATAATAATGTCATATAAGGCAGTAACATTTTGCTCCAAATATGTCAGTTGGTCATCTGCCGATAACATGTAGTATATACGGCTCCAATCTATTTTCAGGTATTCTTCCTGCAACTTGTACCAGTTAACATTCTTAAAATCGCGGAATTGAATGATGTTACATGGGGTTTGAAGAGGTATATTGTAAATCATGAAAATGAGATCGTGTTTAGAGAAACACGATGCTGAGAGCTGATTATACAATAAGATATGTTTGGTATTCGAAACGAAGAATAAGTCCAGCAAAGTGCTGTTAGTTGACGTAAAATGTGTTGGAGATGTTTTATTTGCAGTAAAGAGACCATATGATTCCATACAAACAGTAAAACTTGAGTCAGCTAGCAGGTTTGAGTTAAAATCTCCGGCTATTATAACGTCATTATAGAGAGTGGTGATATCATCAAGAATATTGTAGAAGTGAGTAAAATCTATACGTGAATTAGGTCTGTAGACACTGCCAACAAGAATCTTACGTCCATCGATACAAATCTCAAGAAAAAGATGTTCAACTTTATCGTTTTTATTTTTTTCATTTTCACCGCTTCTACTTTTAACGTTACACGTTAAACCTTTCCTAATATATATTGCAACTCCACCGTAACCATCATCCCTATCAGCTCTGTATATATTAAACCCGTTCATGGCAATCATTGTATCCGCAATTGACTTAAAAAGCCAAGTCTCTGATATGCATATAACATGTAAGTCGGCATTTTCAAAGATAAACCTAAATTCATCCATTTTGTTAACTAAGCTTTGCGCGTTTATGTGACATATTTTAAGACCGCAATTTTGTTTGGCCAGAACTTTTACCATATTTGCAGTTGTGTCTCTAGAATAGTGTCTGTTACTATTTGAATTACTCATATATTAAAAATTGTAATAAAAACTTGGTATCAGCAACGTTTATTTTTTGCGTAAAATTAAAAGTTTTTGCCTCATTTAAGAAAAAAATTAAAAATAAATGACAAATCATATGGAGGATTAAATAAAAATAAAAATTTAAAGTAAGTACATTTTTGCAAAATAAAAAGAAAAATATTAAAATTATTTCACAATTTATGAGAATGGAGTTAAAACAGGATACATCGTAAATTGGATGGGCCATTTTAATCTCGAAAAAGATTGTTCAGTTGGTCTAGGAATTCTATTTGTAACGGATCATTTGAATTAAGCTTTTTTATGTAAACAAGCCCCCGATGAGTGTATGCTGTTTTTATGGATTCTTCTCTTTTCATTTTTAGCGCGGCTTGTAATATTTTATGGTTATGTGGAGTTAAGTTTTCATTTAGATATATGGGTTCATCACTATCAAAACCGGCGTGTTTTTGGCAAAGCGTGGTTTTATTTTCACGCCTAAATTGTGATATTGATTTTAAAAGAAAGTTTTTTTCATAGGGTGAATATAATTTTACAACTATTACCTCATCTGTTGGTGAGTAAGGTTTATTTTCTTTATATATTCTTTCGAGTCTGTAAATGTTTTCTACTTGAGGCTTTTGTATTTTTAAATTATCACATATTTCACCAAAGATGTTATAGAGGTTTTCATTTTGGAAGTAGGGTATACCACGAATTCGAATACCACCAGCCACTACAGAGTTCTCTTGTTTTAGTAATTTTCGTTTAAGTTCTAATATTTCATTTTTCATATGAATTGTTTCTGAGCTCTTCATCTCAAGGTTGTTAACACTCTCTTTGATTGCACTAATTGTAACTGTTTCTAGATAGGAAACTCTTTCATTAACTAAGAGTAGATCATTTTTTATTGCATCTAGTCTCTTATCTATCTTACTTAAGAGTTCATCTTGATATTCTTTAAATTTTGTTTGCATCATATCATGTATTTGTTCTGTAAGTTTTTCAAAACGTTTATCCAATATTGTGATGAATTTAAGAGGTGACTCTGCATTTGTTAATCTTGGAGTTTTACATACACTATTGAGAAAAGAGTTTTGCAACGAATCTCTTCCTCGTTTTTGCGCGGGAGTATTTTTAAGTGGTGTTGTTGTTTCTGTTAAGTTATTGTTTTGCATATTGAACTTTGGTTATTCTGAAGAGATTTTTATTTATTTTTCGTTTATTTTATTATTCTTTGTTTTTATTTTTTTTTTTTGTTAGAAAGTTATTTTGTGTGTGTTTTTTGTATATGAGATTTTTAAATGTATTTATTATTGATTATTAGCACTGTGTTTAATTTAAATTTAATATAAATATGTAATCGGCTTGTATAGAATTGTTACCGGCATTAATGTTTGTTTTATTGAATTTTTTAAATTCAAATAATTATGTTTACAACATAAAAATGTAATAATTATTAAAGAGCTCTTAAAAAACACGACCGTTCTCGTTAACTTTTAATCATTTACATATGATACTGCATATTTTTGGTTTCCCTGGTTATTATTAACTGAGTATTTTTTTTAAAGGTGTTTTACGTAGCCGGCCTTTGTCTGCGGTTAGGGATTACAAACTTTATGCCTTAACCCATCCTCTCTGAAAAATAATACTTTTTTGGCTAACAGACCTTTACTGAAAATCCTTTTATAGAACCTGAGTAATTAACACTGCAATTTCTTTTTGTCTCCTAAAATTTTTTGTAATCCCAATATTAATGGGAACTCTGACCGATCCTATTTCGGTCATAACACTGTGCGACAGCAAAAAAAAACCTGGGATGTGATACTTTTTTTTTAGTAGGTGTTGTCGAGTACAACAAGACCCTGTACTTGAAATTTGCGAAACACCTCCAAAATCTTAAGTTACTGGTAAAAAACCGGGTTTTCGAACTTTTTACACTTATAAGCCAGTAACTTTGTTGAATACCAACCGATTTTAAATTTATCGACGGTTTTAGAAAGAAGAAACTGAGACCTTCCGAAGATCTAAATATAATATTTAAGTAATATTGAGACAACTGTGCGTATTTCTCCAGCAAACTCAATTTTTTAAAAAAATTTCTCTGTTTATCAACTTTGGAGATGTTTTTACACATTTTTTTGTTAAGGAACCGTATTATTTATGAATTTATTAAAAAAGTATATTTATTTATGAGAAAAACTCAACTTTGGTTTTTAAAATCGGTAAAAAATTGACCGAGTTATTAAACTTTTAATAAAAACTAAATTTTGGAATAAATGCCTGCACAATGTTTTTATACCCTCTAACCGTAGTACGGGGTATATTCACTTTGTCATTCCGTGCGAAACGCATCAAAATATCGGTCTAGAGTCTCACAACGAATATAATTTTTTGATCAGTGATCGATTCTAAGACATTATAGAGATGGCGAAATATCGGTCTAGAGTCCCATAAAGATTATATTTTTTTGATCAGTGATCAATTCTAAGACATTGAAGAGATGTCCGTCATTTGCGGACGTCCGCTTGTAGAAGACATGATAATTTAGTGGAATGTAAATCTTGTATAAATGACATTTGGACTCTTAAGCAAATCAGTTTGGCGAAAGCTCTTGTTCTAAACTGTTGTTGAAAAGGGGAACTCAGCGGCGCGGATGTATGACCTGCCTGGGACACCTTTCCCTTGCGATAAATGAAAATAAAAAAACTACAAGGACGTTTCGCGGGTTTGAGGAGGGGGGGGGGGTTGTAGGTGATGCTGTCTCGGGACACCTTCCCATACCGATTAATGTTTACAAATTCATATATTATAATATTTATTTTATTTTTCATTTAACCTAAAAGGAAAGCGGACCAAAAAAAATGGCATTGTTCAATCCCCTTGGTTCAACAGCAGGTCAATGAACTTCATATGACGCAAAAATGTTTTATTTGTTGAACAAATAGACAAAAAAACTTTAAAATAAAATAGTGTATTTCTGGGGTTGCATAAGTTCTCCAAGGGGAAACATTTTTCCCCTGGTCCCGTTTAGCCCATTTACAAATTTCACTTTCCTATAAACATAACACATATTCGTGTCAAAACTTCAGGGGTCTAGCTCATTTATTTTAGACAGATTCGTGTCTTCCACAGATGGACAAACGGACGGTCAGACAGACGGACAAAGCTAGAATGTCGTAGAATCGATCACTGATCAAAAATATGTACTTTATGGGACCCTAGATTGATATTTCGATGTGTTTCACACAGAATGACAAAGTGAGTATACCCCGCATATTATGGTTGGATGGTAGAAAAACATTGTGCAGGCATTTATTCCAAAATTTTGTTTTTATTAAAAGTTTAATAACTCAGTCAATTTTTAACCGATTTTAAAAACCAACGTGGTAATTTACTCTTAAATAAATATACTTTATTAATAAATGCATAAATGATACGGTTCCTAAATAAAAAAATATGATAAAACATCTTCGAACTTAAAAAATAATGATTTTTTTTTGCAAAATTGAGTTTGCTGGAAAAATACGCACAATGGTTTTAATATTACTTAAATTTCATGTTTACAACTTCGAAAGATATTAGTTTATTCTTTCTAAAACCGTCGAGAAATTCAAAATCGGTTAATATTCAACAAAGTTACTGGCTTATAAGTGTAAAAAGTTCGAAAAACCGGTTTTTTACCCGTAACTCAAGATTTTGGAGGTGTTTCGCAAATTTCAAGGACAGAATCTTGTTGTACTCGACAACACCTACTAGAAAAAAAGTATCGCATCCCAGGTTTTTCTGTTTCATTCATTTTTGTAACACTGTGTAATCTCCATAGAAAACGGACATAACGCCTTTGGGCATTATGACCGTTTTGAAAGTGGTCATAGTTCCCACAAGAAATGTGGGGTTTATGACTGCGATCTGTTCGGTCACAATCCCTATATCCGTTATGGGGGTAATGCCCGTGCGGGCTATGTCCGGGCACCATTAAGTTTTAGGCAAATCATTCATAAGAGTTGGAATATAAAAAGAAAAAAGATTTTTTGACCAAAATCCCGCTTTTTCAAACTTTCCATCCCTCTTTTCAGTCAAAAGCAGATGGTCAGGTTAGTTATGGTGGGAATCATACCCACTATCCCTTTTACTGAAATACTAATTGACCCCAAGTTTGTTAGTTTAACCGAAAATTTTTAGAGTGTTGAAAAGATCATCAATATTTTCCCAATGAAAAGAGTTTTCAGAGTGTTATTTCTAAAATAAAAACTTGGGCGTACTGATTTAATAAAAAAAAAATGGTCACCCTATGCGTATTCGCATTCCCAACAATCATTACGCAAATGTTTGGATGGAAAACAATGGTTGTGTTATTATTATTTACTGTGTCAACAACTTTTCATTTTAAATTTAACATGTACAGAGTATTCGTCGTTTAAGATAATTTTTAATTTAAATATATTTGCATCATTGATACCAGTTTTATGATCATAAATTTGTTAGCGAGCAAATTTACAACGCTTTATCCGTCATTATTAGCAATAAAAAGTAATTTAAAAAATATTAAGAAATATAACTGTCAGTCACAATTTGGATGAAAACAAAAGCAAATAAACGTTGATATATAAGTAAACTTGGCGATTCTCGTTTATTTGAGCTAAGTATATTTTTCTTTTTATTTAATTTAGATTGCTAAAGGCGAGTTTTTTACATATTTTTTCATAATAACTTATAAATCATATTACATACATTTTAAGAATGCAAAATTTTACAAAAAATAACTTAATTTACAAAGTTTTAGATAAATTCATTTTATAAGAGAAAAATTGTGTTTTCTATTAAATTTTTCATATACTTAGAGAAAAATTTTTTATTTAAATGTGCCTGACTAAATGCAATTCCCACTTTTTTAATGGCAACGCAACTATAAGAATTCTTATTCATTTTCTTCGACTGTAATGTGCAAGAAGCATGGATAACTAATATTTTTTTATTTTATTAAGAATTACCACATAATTACAAATTATATACTAATTTTACCTAACCGAGAACTGGTAACAATGACCTTCGTCTCGTTGTAGCGAAACAGACCAAGGCCTCTGGTGGGAATCGAACCCACGACCCCCAGACTCATAGGCTAGCACGCTACCAACTAGCCTACTGGGGCGCCCGGATAACTAATAACTTGAAACAAAATAAAGGAAAATGCCATCATTTAAATGCGCCCGCTTAAATGTTTACTAAAATCTGTATTTCGGCAGATAATTTTATTAAATATCTGTCGAATTGAGATTATAGTCATTTTACAGTGTATTTAACAGAGTAATTATTTTGAGTGTAGGAGCGACTCCCAGGAAGCATTTTTTTGCTTTTTACCGCCACCTTTGCTATGATGAGGAGCCATTTGCTCACAATTGCCTCGGAGTCCCCGACCCCCATTACTTTTTCCCCCCAAACATTTTTTCAGACCATACCTACCCCCTTTCTCAACTTCCTAAGTTGGCTCTAGACTGCCCAGAAAAAAAGCGAAGTTTTTATTTTCTTGGGGGATACCTCCGAATTTTGTTCCTTTTCGGCAAAAAAAATCGGTTTTTTCTTTTGATTTTTAAAATGATATCTAGAGGTCGCGAACTCGCGTTTTATAACGATTTATTATTTTTTTTGAGTTTTTTATACCCTCCAACCACAGTATGGGGGTATACTCACTTTGTCATTCCGTTTGTAACGCATAAAAATATCGGTCGGGGACCCCATAAAGTATACATCGTTCATTCCACCAGACATTTGGTGATTTTAGGCATTTTTTGACCGAGGGTCTACGGATTTTTGTTATTTTTTTCATACAGATACTCTATGGAGCCAATTTCAAATTTCATCTATCATATCGAAAATATTCGAAAAACTCGCGATTTTATTCACGATTTTCGTTTTTGAAAAAGTAAAAAAAATGCAAAATCTGTGTAACTTTGAGCAGCTGTATTTTCTAAACTACTTATCGCATTTTAACAATCTATAGCGCATACGAATGGTATGTTAGTCTATTTTAATATCTAATAAACTGGAAAAATATTGGTTGTTTAAAATTGCATTTTATATGCAAATGCAGTTTTAAAGTGCATTTTGCGAAACTTTTACCCCTTTTAATTTTTTTTAGTTAACATATTTGGAAAATTTAGAATTTTTGCTACAAAAAAATGTTTTCATTACAATGGACCGAGAATGTATGCTATTTTTAATATTTGTTTTAAAAAAATACTTCCGTAAGTTTCCCTTATAAAAATTTTTATTTTTTAAATTATACCAAAATTATGTAAAACGACATGTTTTTAAACCGTTATATTTTCTTTTTATGCACATTAGAAAGGTATTTTTGTCTATTTTTTGCATTTAATGACCGCAAAAATGTTGGTGTTTCAAAAATGCATTTTAAATGCAAATGCAGTTTTGAAGTGCATTTTTCAAAATTTTTACCCCTTTGAATTTTTTTTAGTTATCATATTCGAAAAGTTTACAATTTTTACTACAAAATAATGTCCTCCTAATAATGGACCCACTGTGTTTGCTATTTTTAAAGAAATTTTAAAAATTTCCTTGAAACAAATTTTAATATTTTAAATTAAACCAAAAAAATCTGAAATTACATGATTTTTAAAAAATTCCAAAAATAGCACACACACAGTGGGTCCATTATTAGGAGGACATTATTTTGTAGTAAAAATTGTAAACTTTTCGAATATGATTATTACAAAAAAAATCAAAGGGGTAAAAGTTTTGAAAAATGCACTTCAAAACTGCATTTGCATTTAAAATGCATTTTTGAAACACCAACATTTTTGCGGTCATTAAATGCAAAAAATAGACAAAAATACCTTTCTAATGTGCATAAAAACAATGAGATGCGATTAGTACTTTTTAAAATATAACGGTTTAAAAACATGTCTTTTTACATAATTTTGGTATAATTTAAAAAATAACAAGTAAGAAAATTATAGTCGGTCAAGACCGACCATATAATACCCTACACCAGAGTTTCCCGGACCATGGGTCCCAAGTTCAAACATGGACTGATTAGATCTATATTTTGTCAAATCTTTAATAAGTGTAAAAAGCACTCACTAATCAAATTTGAGTGGAATAGGCTTCTTTTTGTTGACAATAAATCGCTTCAACTGAATATCGGGCGAAATTTCCACATGGGACCTAAGTCCAAAATGGTCCGATGATAATTAGATTTGATAAGGTTAATAAAGTACGCGTTTAACATACACAAACAGAATTTTAATTAAATATTTTCTATTTTCATGAAAATTGAGAGATTTATGTGAAAATCGGGAAGGTGGTTTGTATGGGGGCTACTAGAAGAACTGGTTCGATTTCTTTAAAATTCGGAATGGTGATTTGAAATTTTGAAATTTTCAGAACAAATTTTGAAAAGATACCTATTAAAATGCGACTATTAGAGTCATTTGAGCCAAAACTAAAGAGGACCTTTGTATGGGGGCTAGGTCTAAATATGGACCGATTTTTTCCAATTTCAATAGGCTTCGTCCTTGGGCCAAAAGAGGCTTAAGTTTGAAATTTCAAGTCAATTGATCGAGAATTGCGACCTGTATCGTGTTTACACCGTTTACATGGACAGACAGACGGACGGACATCGCTAAATCGACTCAAAAAGTGATTCTAAGTCGATCGGTATACTTAAAAGTGGGTCTAGGACCAATATTTCGGGTAGTTACAAACATCAGCACAAACTCATTATACCCTGTACCACAGTGTGGTGTAGGGTATAAAAATTTTTATAAGGGAAACTTACGGAAGTATTTAAAAAAAATATTAAAAATAGCATACATTCTCGGTCCATTGTAATGAAAACATTTTTTTGTAGCAAAAATTGTAAATTTTCCAAATATGTTAACTAAAAAAAAATTAAAAGGGGTAAAAGTTTCGCAAAATGCACTTCAAAACTGCATTTGCATATAAAATGCATTTTTAAACCACCAATATTTTTCCAGTTTATTAGATATTAAAATAGACTTACATACCATTCGTATGCGCTATAGATTGTTAAAATGCGATAAGTACATATTTTAGGAAATACAGCAGCTCAAAGTCACACAGATTTTGCATTTTTTTTTACTTTTTTAAAAACGAAAATCGTGATTAAAATCGCGAGTTTTTTGAATATTTTAGATCTGATGGATGAAATTTGAAATTGGCTCCATAGAGAATCTGTATGAAAAATATAACAAAAATCGGAAGACCCTTGGTCAGATTTTTTAAAATGTCTCATGGAATGGACAATATATTATTGATCTAAGATCGATTCTAAGTCGTTCTATGAATGTCCGTCCGTCTGTATAAAACACGATTCAGTCCAAAATAAAAGAGCTACCCCCTGAAAATTGGCAAGAATATATCTAATGGCAAAATCGGGCCAGGGGGAAAAAAGTTCCCCCTTAACGAACTAAAAAAACCTATTAAAAAACGCCGTTTTTACATATTTTTTTGCCATTTTTGTTAAATAAATGAAAGCTTTTTGTGTCAGAAGGGGTTTTAACTCCTGAACTTAGACCCTGGGGCTGGAAAATTTATTTTTTTTCTGCCCGCCCCCATTTGAGGGCGTGGATTTAAAAAAAATCATTAAAATAATTAGAAAATGGTATTACTAAATTGCAAAACGCATTATAAATAAATTAGTTAACATTTATCGCGATGGGGAAAGTATCCCCCACCACCCCCACCGAGCCCCCAGCCAACCAAAAACGACCCTGGATTTTTTATATGTTTTAACATGTTGGAGGGTATCATAGATTCTCTCACTTGTTATAATTTAAAATTGTTAAATATGTTTAATATGATCAAATATTAATAATTTCAGATAAAAAAAAATAAATTTAAAATTAAATATCGCTCATTCCATGAGATGTCTCCCTGCACCTAGTCAAATGTTCTTTAATTTATTTGAAATTTTGCACACAGGTACACTATGGAGCAATTAAAATAAATTCGTTTTTAGTTTCGCGAAAATCTACGAATTCGCGAACGCGAATATATTCGCGAATTCACGGATTTTCTTGGAACTAACAGCTGATTTATTTTAATAGCTCCATAGTGTTCATGTGTGCCAAATTTCAATTAAATTAAAGAACATTTAATAAGATGCTGGGACGCATATCAAGGAATGAGCGATATATATTTTTTAATTTATTTTTTTTTATCTAAAATTATTAATATTTTATCATATAAAACAAATTTAAAATATTAAAAAACTCAAAAAATTAAACCGTTATAAAACGCGAGTGCGCGACCTCTAGATATTATTTTAAAAATCCAGAAAAAAAAACGAAATTTTTTTGCATAAAAAGGAACAAAATTCGGAGGTATACCCCAAGAAAATAAAAACTTCGCTTTTTTCTGGGCAGTCTAGTGGGCTCCCATACAAAATTACTTTTTTTCAAAATATTGGGCGAAATTTTACCACGTAAAGTTTTCGGCCATTATTCAAAATACTCATGGACCTATACAGGGGATGGGCGCAGGGGGCACGCCCCCCATTCGATTTGAAAATTTTTAAAATTTTCACAAAAATGCATTATACAAAAAAAGGTTCACAAGTTTCTAAATATTTTGATTTTAAAAGAAAAGATTTTATATTTTTTTATAAAAACTCTAGAGTTTGAAATAATTTTGTTTCTAAAAAGTCATTTTACCAAAAAACTAGTAAAATATGGTAAAAAATAGATAGTATTCGTTTTATCTAATAAAAATTATGCATCAGGATCACGAAAATGAATTTCTACAAAACAATTTTCAAACAATAAAATAATTAACCGATTTCCCAAAAACTTAAAAGACGATTTTAAATTTACACATTTTCATGAAAAAAAATATTTAACGAACCCAAATTTTTACAACGTTGTACCCCGGTTGGATAGGCATTAAAAAACATTTATTCTCATATGGAAACATCATATAGTTTCTGAGAAAGAAATGGCTGAAAAATCAAAAACAACGATGTGGCCGATGAGTCGAAAATTGTTTCTTTTATATGAGGGTTTCTTCGTCAACTCTTTAAACACAGGTTTTTGTGGTCGCTTAAGAAGAATCTGAAGTTGGAATTTTAAAATTCAAAATGGAGGATCCAACATGGCGACAAATATTTTTAAAAAATAATTGCTGTGTTTTTCAATAAGTGGATTTATTTTCTGATTAATCTTATTTTGTTAAAAAAAATATTTTAACATACTAATACAAATTTGGAATATTTTTTCCAGTAATCTACGATAAATTTGCAATTATAATCCGAAAAAATAATAAAAAAATTTGGAAAATTAAAAAAGTTACAATTAAAACAAAATTAATCCAAAATGGACTTATTAAATCCTAAAATTTAGTTGGATTTATTTTGATTTATTTATAACTTTTTTCATTTTCCAGATTTTTTTTATTATTATTTCGGATTATAATTGTTTTTTTATCGTAGATTACGGAAAAAAATTTTCAAAATTTGTTTTGGCATGCTAAAATATTTATTTTAAACAAAATAAAATTAATCCGAAAATAAATCCACTTATTGAAAAACACAGCAAATGCGATTTACCTGAGTTTTTGGGGTCGCTAAGTAAGAATTTGAAGTTAGATTTTCGAATGCCAGATTCTAATTTAGCAACGAATTAAAAAAAAAAATATCGCCATGTTGGATCCAACATTTTGAAATTAAAAATCCAACTGCAAATTCTTCTTAAGCGACTCCAAGAACCCGTGCATTAAGAATTTTAAGCAAATCTGTAATATTTTTAAAAAATTCAGCGCCATATTGAAATTCAAAACCGCAACTCGGTATTCAAAACCAAATATTTTCAAGTAATTTTAAAAAATGTTTAAACCCATTCCAATTTTGAAGAGAAGGGTGGCTAGGTTGACGAAGAAACCCTCATATATATTTTAAGTTTCATGCCAATCGATTCATAAGGTATAGAAACATTAATATCTGAGAATTTATCAGACATTATTTTTATCAAAAATTTATAATTTTTTAAAAGGAAAATTTTCTTTGAGATTTTATAAAAAAGTATTAGTACTTGTGTACTATAAGTATTACACTCAAAAAAAACTGTAAAGTTAGCAAAAAAATTTGTTAAATTTAACTTAAAAAAAGCACCTGATTTTGGGCCTACTAAATTTCTAGTTAATTTAACTAAAAATATTTAGCTAACTTTTCGTAGAATAAATGTAGCGAAAAAAAACCGTAACTTTAACTAAAAATTTCGTAACATTTTTATGAACATATTTACAAAAAAATTAGTTGAATTCAGCTAAAATTTTTGTTACTTTTCGTAAACTAAAATTAACAAAATATTGTGTAAATTTTTTTTAGGTTCACATTTTTTTTTTTATTTCACCGAACACTTTAAACACTAACACTTCACTTATTTTTTTCTATTTTTTCACAGCAATAAGTTCATCTTAAGTAGTACTTATAAGATCTGCATAGGAGGCTACACAAGAGATTTCTTAAATAGTAATCACTATTTTCACTTAACAAATATGTTACGAAAAATCAGCAAATTAATAAGTAAAAATTCGTTAACTCAGTTTTAAAGTCAACAAAAAAAATTAATTCAAAATTTGTTCAAAACTAGTATTTTCGTAAATTGAACTTAACTAAAAAAAGTAGTTAAAACGCTGATTTTAACTAAAAATTTGCTAAAAAGCCAGTTAACTCAACTTAACTAAAAAAAATTGTTACCCTCAGTTTTATTTTTTTGAGTGTAGAAATAATTTCACTTTTTTATGAGTAAACAAGCATGTAATATCTTTCTGAAATTAAAAAAATTATTCATTTTCAGTTTAGATTTTAATATTTTTAGTGCATTTCAAACATGTTCTAAAATTCTTATTGTATTTACTTGTAATACATAACGAACAGACTCCATAATCGCATTTATTACATTTAGTTTTATTTCTCCTAGAGTTTCCACAATGAAGACAAAATTGGAGAATTTCGTCTGAATTTCTTTTTAAAATTGGTTTCAGATATTCTCTAAATTCATTAACATCTCCTAAATTTAAATAAGTTTCTCGTTTTATGAAACGTGTTATGTATAACATAACAAAAAACCCCACAGTTATACGGCGTTCACACTTGCTGTTTTGAAGTGTTCAAGAGTGAGATGTTTAAAAAAGTCTTTGTTCTGTGTCCATAACGTTTTTATTCTGCTACTGGTGTTTTGTTGAACAACTTGTTTAAGGTCGCTAGTGCACTCAAAAAAATAAAACTGTAAAGTTAACAAAATTTTTTTTGTAAACTCAAGTTTACTGGCTTTTTAACAAATTTTTAGTTAAAATCAGCGTTTTAACTACTTTTTTAGTTAAGTTCAATTTACGAAAATACTAGTTTTGTACAAATTTTGAATTAATTTTTTTTGTTGACTTTAAAACTGAGTTTACGAATTTTTACTAATTAATTTGCTGATTTTTTGTAACATTTTTGTCAAGTGAAAAATTTTAAACATTTCTTGTTTAGCCTCCTATGCAAATCTCATAAGTCCTACTTAAGCTGAACTTAATGCTGTGAAAAAAATAAGAAAAAATAAGTGAAGTGTTAGTGTTTAAAACCAATATTTAACAAACTTAAAATTTTTTACAAAAAGTTTAGCTGAATTCAACTAATAAAAAATGTTACGAAATTTTCAGCTGAATTTTTAGTTAAAATTACGGTTTTTTTGCTACATTCATTCTACGAAAAGTTAACGAAATATTTTTTGTTAAATTAACTAGAAATTTAGTAGGTTCAAACTCAGGTGTTTTTTTAGTTAAATTTAACTAAATTTTTTGCTAACTTTACAGTTTTTTTTTAGTGTGTGAACTCCATATTAACAGCATATTTTTGTTTTTCCCTTTCCATTATTGGAACCAATTTCCAAACATTATTTTGGCAAACTCTTTTTCGAATCTTTCAAAATGGGTCTATCCTTGGCTATCAAGCATTGACTCGAAATACAAAAACGACTAGCTAGTTTCAAAATACAAATTGTACAACTCCGTCACTGTTGCCAAGTTGGAGGTTTTCCCGCTAAATCTAGCGCTTTTTGTTTGGATTTAGCGGCGGAAAATTGGTTTAAGCGGGAACGGTGCTTTAGCGGGAAAATCTAGCGCTTTTTATTTGGATTTAGTGGGACAAATTTAGAGGTTTTTTCCAATTTTTCTTTTTTTTCAATCGAAAACGCCAAGTTTGTCGAATTTTAGCGCTTTTTTTGAAATTTAGCGGGAGAATTTTGTATTTTCCCGCTAAAATTTTTTCGACCGTTTCTTGCGCGTTTTTAATGAAAAGTAAATTTTCGTAGAAAAAATTATTTGGAGTTTTTTTTTTTTAATTTTTTTAGCGGCAAAATTTTAAATTTTCCCCGCTAAATTAATTTTTGGCAGTTTCTAGCGCTTTTTTCGTGAAATTTAGAGGTTTTTGGTTAAAAATAGTTGGCAACAGTGAACTCCGTCTACTTACAATTGGGATTAAAATAAAATCAGGCTTATGCATCATTAAAATATTTACTTTACTGTAATTTATTTGATTATGTTGCACAGGTAAGTACATATAATTACTGCAATTATTGTCTTTTAAAATACTTAGAATTGAAAAATCCAAAATAAAGTTGGCGAGCTGAGTATTTCTTGCTAAAGTCACCCAATCACGGTTATCAATTGTACCTAAAAATCCAATGGCCCATTGTTCTATACACTCAAAATAATCACTCTGTTAAATTACAGAGATACCCTGCTGAGCCAGCAGAAAATACCATAGATTTCCAACCAGCAAGATATTTTGTTATTTTAGGAAGAAAACTCTGTAAAATGGTTTGGACAAAAAAACTGTAAAATTACATAGTTTCTAGTAAAATATTAGTTAAATGGGATCATAATTTTACAGAGAAATACTCTGTAATTTTAAATATATTTGTAAAATTATTTCGTCAAAAAAAACTTTAAATTTGCATAATTACACAGCTCAACAACAAAATGCGTATTGGATTCTGGTTAGTAATTTGGATAAAGTTTGTTGCGCTGAATCCAAATCCGGAGCCCAAACTTGTCTATCACGTCAGGATTTTGAGTAATTCGCGGTTAAAATGCCGAAAAAGGGCATTTTTGACCCATTTTAAAAGCTTATTAAATAATATCCTGACATGCGAATGATTTGGTATCAAGCTCATTCGAAAGTTTGTAATTTTCTCTTAAAGATAAGATGATATGTTCTAAAAATTTAATTTTTTAAAATGGTAAAAAAATCATTAACAAAAAACCTTCCATTTTTTAAATATTTAGTTTATTTAAACAGTGTTTTTTAACAAATTTCCATACTAATTCATACGTATATTTTAGATTTAAGGCACTTGTTGCAAATGATTTTTTTACCATTTTAAAAAATTAAATTCCAAGAAAATTTGATCTTGTCTGAAAGAGAAAATTACAGGCTTTCGAATGAGCTTGAAACCAAGTCATTTGCATGTCAGGATCTTATTTTATAAAATGGTCAAAATGTGCCATTTTTGACACTTAAACCGCGATTTTCTCAAAATTGTGACGTGATAGAAAAATTTGAGTGATGGTTTTGGAATCGGGGCACCAAAACCTATCAACTTTTTTTGGTTTCATCCAAAACGCAGCGACAAACCTTAGATTTGTAGAGCGGTGTTATCTGTAAAATGCAGGGTTTAAAAAAGCTGCTAATATTATCCAAAAACAGACAAATATTTCATAATTTTCAATAATGATATCTAAAAATAGTCATCACACTTTAATATTCAACAACAAGCTTTCTAACAGCAGCCGGCTGTACACATTATTTTGTCCAATAGTAGCTCTGATGAATGTTTGGACAACAAAAGGCTTTTTTTTATTTTATGTATATCCAAAAAAAAGCAAAACAAAGTCTATTTTTTTTATGTCTTATATGCTATTTACATATACCCCGAAATCCACATAAATTTGGATTTCAAATCCAATTAAAATCTATACCTTTTACATATGCTTTTTTGACATTTAGCGGGATTTTGTTTGTACTAACTCTGTATTTTTTTTTTGATTTGTGTACAGGGTTGTTAGTTGGAAAATTACCCAATTTTATAAATATTTCTAAAAACAATGATTTTTCTTTGCCGGAGCCAATATTTTCAATCCCACTAGTATATGTTGGGACCACAATATCAAAAAAAGTGTTTTTATGTAGAGCTGCTTCTTTAAATGCAAGAAAATTAACATTTTTGCCAAGTTTGGGGCCGCCATCATTGAGTGTTTTTCTTTGTTAGGAAGACCAAATTGGTCAACTAAATTGTGCGTTTACCATTTGCAATGGTAAATTTTAAATGAAACATTGTTAAACATTGTTTTTATTAATCTTTTAAGTGTTTTAAAAAATAAATTTTAATTGTTTTTTTATTTTATAAAAAACAACAAAAGCTGATAAAAAAAATCGTGTGCAGCGTTGTAAAAAGCATAAGGGATGATTATTTTGGGAAAACCCATAGTTGTACAATTAAGTAGTAGAAATTTTTTACGATTTTAAATTGCGATTTTACGATTTTCCCAAAATCCAAGTTTTTTTTTGTATGGGATTTGACATTTGAAATCCAAAAAAGTAATTGGATTTACTTGGATTTTCATTGAAATCTCATTTTTTCTGGATTTCGAGGTATATGTAAATGGCATATTAATATATTTAGCTTGTGTGTTTATTCTGCTTTGGACGCTGCTTTTGGACGCTATTTTTGGATTCTGTTTTTGGACGATATTTTTGGATGCTGCTGTTAGACAAATATTTAGATTATTTTATATCAAATGGAATGAAGAATAAATAACTCAGCAGTGAAAATCTTTTTTAATATTTTGTATATTTTTAAGTGTAAATGAATTTGTTAATACAAATGTAATGAAATTTGTAAATATTATTAGAAGTTATGATTTGTTTTGTATTTAATTTAATATAAAATTGAAGTTAATTAAGATAAGACAATTGTTGTTGTAAATTTAAGTATGTACATTTTTTTTTGCGGTACGGGCGGGGGTGGTTTTACTAAACTGTATAATATTTCGTTAAATGCTTTAAACATAATTGATTTTAAGAAAGGAAATTCACAGTTAAAATTGAAATAAATTTATGATGTACACCAAAACCTCAATATGCAGCCAATTGTTTTAATTAGAACTGTGGTTCTTTCAAGTAAAACTGAAGTTATGCAAATATTGTATTTACGTTTTATTTTATTTAAATTTTTTATGCGCTAACGAAAAATCGAAAAAAATAAAATTAATTTATATTGTGGTTTAAAGCGAATTTATGACATTTTGCTATCTAAAACATTTTTATATAACCAAATTTCTATAGATAAAATTTCTAAGAATCTCAGATTTTTTTCTAATAAAAGAATGCCCCATATTTCTTAGACACTTTTACTACAGAAAATGTCTCAGATTCTATGGTATTTTTTTTTCTTTAGAGAAAGTATTATCAATTGATAAAATTTATTAATTTATTAATTAAAAAAAATCAATTGATAAAAAGTAAAAGTGAGGAACAAACTTTGTTTAATATTTTTGTTACATACTAATGTTTATCAAAGAGTATTTAGCGTGTTTTTACCATTAAATTTAAAATGAAACCAATAAGAAATTCACAGTTTTGCTCACAACTTTTGAACCACTGAAATCGCTGCTTAATGTTACTGATGCCTAAAACTATTGCGTTTAAAATTAGTTTTGTATTTACCGCTAGACAAAGAATTCTCCAAATTTCCGTGTTGTTTTTTATTTATTAATAGGGTTTTTTGCTATTTTAAAGAAAAATAGTGATTTTTTTTTTTAAATAAATGATTTAAATGTGCGTTAAAATTTGTGTTTTTTTTTTCAATTTAAACCATAAAAGAAAAATATGACCCTAAAAATTGTGACTCACAAGGGAAGTATCTCAACCCTTATGAACCGATTTGCCTGAAACTTAAAATATATATAAATGAGACGATTTTAAGGTTGGGGTGTCTCGGATTTTCGGCCATATCAGTGTTTCAAAATTTCGTTGTCCCTTTATGAAACCATATGGACCTCCGGGAAAATTTCTATATCTCACGAACTTACAGGAATATCCTCTAGAGCAAAAATACGTGTCGACTTAAATTTAATAGAGATTATTTCGTATTCATATGGACATCGTAGCTCTATGTCTTCATATAAATACCCCCAACATTTTCACATTTTCATGAAAAAAGTATTTAACGAAGCCAAACTTTTACAGGGTTATGCCACCGTTGTGTAGGCATTAAAAAAACCTTTCTTCTTATATGTAAACATCATATAGTTTCTTAGAAAGAATTGGCTGAAAAATCCAAAAAACGATTTTTTCGCCATTTTTTTACCCATGTTTTGAACCCCTAAATCCCCGATATGGCCGATAAGCCGAGACACCCCAACCTTAGAATTGTCTCTTTTATATATATTTTACGTTTCATGCAAATCGGTTCATAAGGGTTGAGATACTTCCCTTGTCAGTTATCGCAACTGATTAGTTTCTATTAGTTGCGTTAAGCGAGGTTGTACTATATATATAAATATAGTTGTTCCTTTTACTCCTACAATGGTAATGCATTACCAACTAGAAAATTATAAATATATATGACAAACCTTACATGCATCCAAGCTGTCTTTCAATAGTTGGATTGTTTTCTACATACAGACAGACGGACATCGCGAGAACAGCTTAAAATCCATCGAAGATCATAAATATATATACATATATACTTTATGGGGCCCTTGACTGATATTTCAAGGTGTTAAAAACATAAAATCAAACTTACATAATACAAAAAAATATTTCCGCTTATATGCGCCCGCCGTTATGATACACTAGTTGTTCTTTAAAGATGGATGGCGTTGTTAACGTGAGTGCCGCATGATTCACGCGGGACCCACTATTCAAGTTATTTATTAAATACTAGCTTTTTTGAACCCGGCGTTGCCCGGATTGAAAAAATATTATATAATGAATGAGTTTTTTTATTAGCCAGTTTATCTATCGCTTCATGACTTTTCACTGGTCTTCATAAGGGTGGAGTGATTGTTTTTTTGATTCCGTTTCGCGTTGGGGTTTGGAGTTGTTGCCTTTTAGGGTTCCTGTTTTGTTTTGAAAATCGGGAAGCTCTGAACAAAGTAAAAAAAATATGTTGTTTTTTACTGAAAAATCGTTTTTGTGGTAAACGAAAAATATTGTTGGTCTGGAAAAAAATCCATTTTTAGTTAGATAAGCTGTGTTAGATAAGCTTAAAATAAGCCAATGTGATGTTGTTCATTTATTTGTAGCATTTTTGGATGCAATTGAAGTAAGTGCGTCTGATTATATTCTGAGCAGTACGTCTATAAGCCAGCAAAGGGCCATTTTCAGAAAATCACAAAGTCAAAAAATTATGAAAAAGTTTTCTGAAAATGACCAATCGCTAAATATTCATTGGGATACCAAGCTTCTATCAACAATTACGGGGAAAACTGAAGACCGGCTTGCTATAATTGCCACAGCTCCAGGCTTAGAGCAAATCATAAATATGCCGGACATTCCTTCTGGGACTGGAATGGATATTGCTTCTGCTGTGTATGAATAATATAAGAAAAATGACCGTCGTCTCGTTGTAGCGAAAAAAGCCAAGGGTTCTGGTGGGAATCGAACCCACGACCCCCACGTTGAAAGGCTAGCACGCTACCAACTAGCCTACGGGGGCCCCCCATTTATATTTATTATTATACCTATTTCATTAAAATCGGTTAAACCGTTGCGAGCCAAATAAATTTTTTCTAAAAAGAATAATGTTAAAAACATAAAAATGTATGTATCTAAACAAAACGCATATAAATATAGTACCATAGTTTTATTTCACAGTATTAAACAAAAACTTAAATATATAAAGACTATGCAAGACTCAATTCTTTTTGACGTTTAAAGGTGGTGTTAGTTTTACAAATGGTATCTGGGAAAGCTGGACATTTTGTTTACCTTTTATTTTTCCTTTAATTTTGCTGGTTGTTTTGATTTAATTATATTCATTTCTTTTTTTTATTATGTATTTTTTTATTTTCAAGTGACACAACAATAATTTTCATTCATAATTTTAAAATTTTTTAATGTTTATTTTTCGTTATTCCCAAATCGTTCCCAAATACTTTCCAAAAAAAGATTGCCATCTGTTGATATCGACTTCGTTATTACTGGCACTACTATTCATGAGTTACCCCTGGTATTAAAGCCAAGGAAATAAGCTTTCATTTGAAACCAGTCTTGACCCCGTAACTCTTCTAGGAACGAAGTTTTTAAGGTTCAAATTTAAGCGGAACTTTTTTTCTTTTGTATTTTTGTTATATTTTCGTTTAAAAGTATGTTGTCAACAGTGTGGGGAACCGGATCAGGGGTAACTCATGAATAGTAGTGTCAGTAATAACGAAGTCGTTATATACAGATGGCAATCTTTTTTTGGAAAGTATTTGGGAACGATTTGGGAATAACGAAAAATAAACATTCAAAAATTTTAAAATTATGAATGAAAATTTTTGTTGTGTCACTTGAAAATAAAAAAATACATAATAAAAAAAAGAAATGAATATAATTAAATCAAAACAACCAACAAAATTAAACGAAAAATACAAAGGTAAACAAAATTTCTAGCTTTCCCAGATACCATTTATAAAACCAACACCACCTTTAAACGTAAAAAATAATTGACTCTTGCATAGTCTTTATATATTTAAGTTTTTGAACCGGATTAACATGGAAAATTTGGGATTATCACGGAAAATTTTGGTTTAGCATAATGTAAAGTTAAAATTAGTATTTTTAACATATATGATTGTGAACCACAATACTCTGTTAAAATCAGTAAATCAAGAAAAACAAGTAAAAAAGTTAATTCGGCCTTGCTGAATGTAGTGATACCCTCCACAATTTCAAAAAGATTATTGAAAAAAACTTTATTTAAAAGGAAATTACTTTTGAAAAAAAAAAAATTGAAAAAAAATTTCCGCAAAAAAAAAAAATTGTTAAAAAAAAAATCCGCGATTTTTTTCTTTTTTTGTCAAAAAATATGTTCGTACTTGTTTAAATACTACTAATATTTGGTGCTCAATTACGTTCACATATGTCAACCAGCAGCTGAATTAAAGCATTTTGTATTTTTAGGTTATGTTGAATGTACTACACTCAAAAAAAAAAGTTTGTAAAATGACATAAAATCCCCGTGATTTTACGGGGCAGGTTTTGTAAAATATGTACTAGCAAGAATCCCCGTAATGTTACGGGGATAATTTGTAAATTGATTTAACAAAAAAAATACGGGGAGAAAGTGTAAATTTACAATTTTTCTTGTAAAATATTATTGTAGACTTACAAAAAAAGTTGTAAATTTACGAAATAAAGTAGAAAATCAAAAAATAAAATTGTAAATTTACAAATTGTTTGGTTTAACTACAGTTTTTTATGGCAAAAAACTTGTATATTTACAGTAAAAAGTGGTAAATTTACAATTTTTATTGTAAATATACCATTTTTACTTATTTTTTTGCCGTAAAAACAGTAGTTTAACCAAATAATTTGTAAATTTACAATATTGTTTTTGTATTTTCTACTTCATTTTTGTAAAATTACAACTTTTTCTGTAAGTATACAATTTTGTTTTCTAAACTTTCATATTTGTTTTGTAAATTTACAAAAAATTTGGTATATTTACATATTGGTTTTGTAAATTTAAAGGTTTTTTCCATTGGTGCATCTTATTTCTCCTTCTTCGGCAGCTGGAGTAGCACTTTAACAACCTGAAATGATTTTTTTTTTTCACTTGAACACTTTTAACAAACTTTTTAGAGTATAACACTGCACTTTTTTATTTTTTTTGTCGGAATTTCGTTTTTCTTAAGTAGAACATATGAGAATTGCGAAGGAGGCTACACAAGAAATTTCTTATATTTTCAAGAAAAACTAGTCAAAAAAATTACCTTTTTTTCGAATTTTTAATTATTTTAGCAAGTATTTTTAAAAAATTATAAAAAAAAACTTTGAATATTGTAGATTGGACGTTTAAGTACCTGATAAAATATGAAAAAACTTAATTTTTCATAATTGACAGCTTTTGATTGACATTTTAGTGCCAGATTTAAAAAAAAAAGTACCAAAAAAATATGGTAAAATTACCAAAAAATGGTAAAAATACAAACAAAAAAACTAGAACAATAATATATTAAAAACATATAAAAATTGTGGTATTTTACTTAAAGCAAGTTACCAAAAAATTGTCTTGATATTCAATTTTTTTGATAAAGCTTACAACTAATTAAAAAATGTTTGTATACGGAACTTAAAAAATTTTCAAAATTTTTTTATGAAATTTTTTATTTATAAAAAATAATTTTTAACAAAATATGGACTTAGAAAATTTTTGCGTCTCCTATTGTTGCATAATTATTTTTCAATACAAATTTTTATTTAATTACATTTTTTTGTGTCAAAATACTGAAAACCTTGTAAACTAAAAAATCTTGAAAAGAAAATTGTTTGTAATAAAACATTTTTGGGTAGAAAGACTAAATACTATCAAATAAAATGTTGTTGTACAATTACACAGAGAAAAATAAATTTCCAACTGAATTTTTCAGTTGTAGCAACTCAAAACTCGGTTGCTGCAACTAAATTTTGCTGTGGCAGACCAATTTTTTAGTTGTTTCAATTAAAAGACTGTTGTATTAACAAAATTTAGTTGTAACTACCGATATTTAGTTGTTTTAACCTCAATACAAATGCATCAACCGAATTTTTGTTGCAACAACTGAATTTCAGTTGGAAATTAGCAAATTTGTTTTCTGTGTATACAATTTTCTTGTGTAAAACAACTAAACACCTTGTAATTTTTTTTTTAATTTGTAAAATAATTATTTTTTTTGTTAATTAACCTAAAAAAATTGTTAAATAAATTTACCAACATATTATAGTAAAATTACAAAGCGCACAGTAGCTTTTGTTTTATTAAAAATACAAGAATTTTTGTAAATAGACAAAAATATTAGTATAAATAAATGCTAAGTCTGTTACACAACCAAAACATTAGTCTTCAAATCAACTACCAGGGGGCGTATGGACATATCTAATAGCTCTGTTTCCGGCAGTTTATTAAAAGTTCTTAATTTCATTTTCTAATGACTGAAATCTTGATTACCACATAAAATTTAATAACCCGAGTAAAAATAATTTAATATGATCTTATATACTTTTATATAGTCATATTATTTGATATATGATCATGTGTGACACTATGTATTGCAAGATAAATTTATATAATAAATTTTGATGTGAGATTTTATTAAGATATCGCCATACATAACTATATGTTGCAACATCTGGTCCCATGCATCATTTTAAATTTCTAAGTGTTTTATATAAAATTTTATATGCCTCCATTATTTTTTAATATTTTCAAAGTGTTTTATATAAAATTTCATATGACTTCATATTTTTTTATTTTTCTAAGATTTTTCCAAGCACCACTTTTTTATCACGAATTTTTTTTTCAAGGAACATTTTTTTTATCGAAAATATTTTCTAAGTGTTTTATATAAAATTTTATATAACTCCACTTTTTTTTAAATTTTTCTAAGTTTTTTCCAAGGACAAATTTTTTTGAAAATATTTTCGAAGTGTTTTATATAAAATTTAACATGACTCCATTTTTTGAAATTTTTCTAAGTTTTTTTCAAAGAACAACTTATTTTTATTATTTTAATTTTTCAACTTTTTATTAAAAACTAAAAAAAAAACATCCGATTTCTAAAATTGTATAAATTTTAATATAATTGGATATTATTTTATATCATTGGATTAGACCAAAACTCGTATCAAAGTCGATATAAAGTTATATAAACTTATATTATTAGATATTATTCGATCAAATCTTATGAAACCATTTTTCGTATAAGATTATATCAAAATAGACACGAACCCATATTAAATTATATATTGTGTCATATCAATTTTTTTACTCGGGAAAGCAAATAAAAAGAAATCGCTTTTGCACTTCTTTGTTTATTTTTCTAATAATAATTATTTTTTGTTCTGTTCCGTTTCCGGAATTTACTGGGAAAATAGTCATACGCCCTCTATATTTACAATGCGCATGCAAGCTCAAGGGGTCTGGTATTTGCAAAGACATATATAATAAAGATGCAGTAAATCCTTCTTCTTCTTTTTATTGTTCACTAGATGGCGTTTTTTATAACTGTTTCCGGCAGTTTATTAAAAGTTCTTAATTTAATTAATTAATGACTGAAATCTTGATTACCACATAATAATCAATAAAATAAATAAAAACAAATCGTTTGTGCACTTCTTTGGTTTTTATTTGTCTATATTTCTAATAATAATTATTTTTTCTTCTCTTCCGTTTCCGGAATTTACTGGAAAAAATAAGCTTACGCCATCTATATTTACAATACGCATACAAGCTCTAGGGGTCTGGTATTTGCTGCATTCACTGCCATCTATTTTCAAGCTCATACAACAACAACTTAGCACAGACATACACTTTTTAAAGCGCCACCTAAAGGTCAGTAGTAAAAACTTAACTGATATGACATAAAACTATTTAGTAATCGATAACAGTTGGAATCCATACGAAGGCGTGGTGAATTAACACAAGTCTTACCGATTTTTTGATGCCACAATGAGTGGTATCAATAAAAAAGTATTAACTTTTGAGTAATTACTATTGTCGAAGGATGACTTTATTATAATAAATTATTGAATGAATCTGTAGAAAAGCACAAAATATAAACAAAATTATAAAAAAAAACACACTATATTTATGAAGAAAATGCTTGAAAACCCCGTGTATTTTCTCATAGTGCGTATAATATACTTGCTTTTTTCAAGTTGCTTGTTGCTGCATTAATTAGAGTTTTTCTATAAAAATGTCGATAACTTCAACCAAAAATGTTGAATTTGTCGAAATTCGAATAGAAAACCCCTTATAAATGCAGCAACAAGTAACTTAAAAAAACAAGTATCATAAAGGCATTATCTATTTTCTATATTCATACCACCCAATGTATTAAAAATGCCAAAAATAAATTAGCAGCTTTTTTCGGCATCGGCAATGTTTATCTGAGAACTTTTCTCAAACAAATATTTTAGTCAAAATATTAGTTATAGCCAAGGAGAGGACTTTCATGCAAATGCATGTTTTTCCCTTTGGTCATAGAACAACATGAACAAGATATCTTTGCGAATCAAAGAACTTGCTTTAAAATGGCATCGATTCGTTAGTGCATATTTAGCTTAAAATGCATATTTTTGCATACTAGTCGAATAGCCTGTCCCTGCCAGGCGGAACACCAAATCACTTTTCTCAATAATTCCAATTTTTTACCAAACTTTATAAACAAATTATGTTTGTGCTTCAAAAATTTAATATTGCTAGATTGAGTTATGTATATCAATATATTTCCCAAACTGGAAAAAAATTGTATGCGTATTAAAGGTTTTATTGATAAAATGTTAGAACTGAATTTATAGCACGCCCATTTCGTTTCCGTCCTTAAACCGGATATCAAAAACCCATCGTGTGGGCTTTCTTAGGCTGTTTTACTCAATGCTCCGTTATAAAATAACTCTCCGTTAAATTTTACTTTTTCATACAAATTTTGACATAAGGCTCCGTTAAATCGGCAGTTATCAGCTAACTTTTCATTGAGTAATCCGCCCTTAGTCATGAAGGGTTTTAAAATTAAATAAAATGTTAAAAAACACAATTTTTTCACTTAAATTTTTCCTTATAATTATCCGTACACAGTTGACTTCATAAGGATATGATCCATTGTCAATACTTTATCACTCAAAAAATTATGTTAGTAAAATCAACAGAAAATGTCAGTTAAAATAACTATGTACTTTGTAAGTTGTTTTGAGGTCAACTACTTTTTCAGTTAAATCAACTAACAAAGTTATTTATTATAACAGACAAAAAAACATCTGACTTATGTAGGGTTGCCATTCCCTTTTTGAGAAAAAGAGGACGCCAACCTCAAAAAAATAGGACATTTGGCCCAAAAAAGAGGACAATTTTTGTTATAAATTAATTTTAAAAAAATTAACAACGCGATACAAAATACAAATAAAATGTATTTTTAGTATTAGGAAAACAATTTTTATTTCCACTTATTCAAAAATGTTCCAGTGTATTTTGGGAAATATTATTCACAATTATTTCCAATTATATTTCAAAAATTTCTATATATAATTCAAAAATTTTTAATTTTATATCTGAATTTTTTTATTAGTATTTAAAAATTTTCTAAATGCTTATCAGAAAATTCAATTTGTATTTCAAAAATTTCCATTTCAAAATATCTTTATTATGTTTATTAAAAGTTCCATTTGTTTATTACAGAAAATTTTGAAAAAATTAGAATAATTTTCAAAAAAAATATTTTTCTGTTTTTAACTTATTTATGTTGGTCATTTTTGCAGGACTTATTCGACACGTGTTTCGGAATTTGTCAGATTCCATTGTCGAGACTATTAAACAAATAAGAAACCATGTACTATAAGCAGCAAAGGGAATTTAAATGATAAATCGCTAATATTCAAACAAAAACATTAATACATATTCAGCTCTACCAGGGCGGCTTTATGGTATGGTGGGCCCTGGGCCCTGCTGAAAAGAAAAAGTCCATGACAAAAAAATATATTATTTTGGTACAATAAAAAAAATATTTTGAGTACGGCTATTCTAGCTCGAGGTAATTTTTCTTTACGTAATAAAACCATGATGTTTGTGTAGAACAATTTGGTTTTTTTTTTTTTTTTTTTATTTATGTGGCCCATTCCAGGAATGACATGGCCATGACAAATATTCATATAATACAAATAGTTTTTTACATAAAATTATAATGATACCTTTTATTGATCAGAATCTAAAACTTTGCCATACGAAAAATATCTCAGAATCTGAAACTTTTTCTATACGAAAAATGTCTCAGAATCTGAAACTTTTTCGATATGAAAAATGTCTCAGAATCTGAAACTTTTTCGATATGAAAAATGTGTCAGAATCTGAAATTTTTTTCTATACGAAAAATGTCTCAGAATCTGTGCCAATTTCTTTAGAAAAAATGTTTAGAATCTGAGAATATTCTTGTACCAAAAATGTCTCCAAAAAATGTATCAGAATCTTAGACTTTTTCTATACGAAAAATGCCTTAGAATCTAATGGCGTTTTCTTTTCTGGCAAAAAATGTACCTTTTTTTGCATTTCGCCCCAAAAATTATGTTTTTGTGTTCTTTTCTAAAAAATGTCAACCCTTATAAAGAATATCGTGTTCTTTTCTAAAAATGTCTGCCCTATAAAGTGCAAAAAAGTTGCACTTTTTACCCCGTAAAAAATCACGGGGTTGAAATTGCCTTATACAACAGCTGACACTTTCTGTGTTGTTTTCTCAAAACAGCTGTTAAAATATAAAGAACAGAGTATTTCTATATGTTCTGTTCTATTCCACTCAAATAAAATGCAAGTTTTTGAAGGTGTGAGTTAAACATTTTAAAAATGTATACCCTAAAAAGGCAAAAAAATTTTTTCAGAAAAGAAATCACCATAAGACTTTTTCTATTCCAAAAACTGTCTGAGAATCTGAGACTTTTTTATACAAAAAATTTCTATAAATTAGAGACTTTTGACATAGGACAAATATCTCCTGTAGAAAAAGTCTCAGATGTATATGAAAAATCTGTTAGATTCTGAGAAATTTTCTAAAAGAAAATGTAAAATTTTCTTTAAAAACAAATAAAAAAAAAATGTTGCCCTTTTTCGTATAAAGGAAATTTATTGGCATTTCGGGGCCCCCTTAGGTCGGCGGCCCTGGGCACGTGCCCAGTATGCCCTAATGGTTAAAACGGTGCTGAACTCCACATTCATTGAGAATTAGAACAAAAAAATTGTACAATCTCTTAGTAAAATCACGATCGTCAAATAATCAACACGATCGTGATCTTACTAAGAGACTGTATAATTTTCTTCTTCTAATTCTCAATGAATGACGAGTTGAATATGTATTAATAATTTTTGTTCGCGTTTTGCTCTCAAAAAGTTGACATTATTGCTGATAAGCTAAAATACAGCCAATAATTCAAAAGTTTAGAAGCAATAAAAAAAATATGGGGAAAAGTCCAAAAAGTAGGACAACCCCGGACACTTTCTAAAAAAGAAGTAGGACTGCCCCGGACACCCTAAAAAAGAGGACGGTGTCCGGGGAAAAGAGGACGGATGGCAACTCTAGACTTATGTAGTAAAAACTACTTATATTTGTAGTCAAAACAACTAACATGTAGTAAAAATAAAACAATCAATTTTTTTTTTTTTTCAAAAATTTTTTCAGAAAAAAATTGAAGACCAAATTTTTTGGAATACCAAATTTTTTTGAAGTTTTTTTTTTTTAAAGATGTGAAAAAAAAGGAAATTTATTTTTATGTTTTGGAAAAAAACTTCGAAAATTTTTCAGAGATAAAAAAAATAAAATTAACTACTTTAAATAACTGTTACTACATTACAGTACTTTTTTGTTAGTTATTCAAAAAAACGACTTAAAATAACTAACAGAAATAGTTGTTTGATATTTTTCGTACAAAACCAACTGACTTTGTAGTTGAAAACAATTAACTACTGTAAAATATATAAACAACTAACATGTAGTAACTTACATAATTTTCTGAATGATGTTTTACAATTTACAGCTTCCTTAGTCAATATGGATTTCAGAAATAGTTTAAATGTTTAAAAACTAAATGTCGCCGACTTCTACCACTCCCCTGTCTTAAAGGCCGAAAATCCGGCTACGTTACAGATTATATATATAAACTAAACAAAATTCACAACGGATTTTTTGTATCTCCGTCCTTTCACTGGATCATAGATGGGACTAATTAATTAAAGGGACCAATTAATTGATGGTTTAATTACCATTTAATTGATGTCAATGGTAATGAAATTTTTTTCATTACCATTGGTTGTATCAATTGTACCAATTAAATAACTTATCAATTTAATTACTAATGAAAATTAAAAAAAAATAATTACCATTGGTATGGCATCACTTAAAAAAATTAATTACCATTAGTAAAAGTCGTCACAATATTGTCAAAATCGTTAATATTTGGAAAAATCTGTTTTTTTTTATTATATGGTGTTTTAGTTTTTCACATTTTATAAACCAAACACACGCTGATTGCCTTTGTATAACACAATATTTGAAATTTTTATTTGCGTTTTGTTTTTTGTCTAACATTTTCATATTTTTTTTTTGTAAAAACATACTTTGATGTTTAAATTTTTAACTTTTCAAAAAAAGAAAAATGTGCAAACCAATTGTTTTGAAACCAATTATAATTTTGTTTTTCAACAATTGGTGCATTTCATTACCATTAGTAATTATTTTTTCAATTAAAAAAATTTAATTACCATTAAATGGTAATGAAAATTTTTTCATTACCATAGATATCAACCAATGGTAATTAAATTTCAATGGTAATGAAAAATTCCCATCTATGCACTGGATATCCAGGTCAGAGTTATCTTTGCCATAGTCCGTACCATATGCATCCCAATTTTCATCTTTCAAGGTCATAAGGTGTCTTCAAAATTAGGTAAGATGTAAAAACATAATTTTTTTTTCTCCGTCCATCTTCCACATTTTTTAAATCTGACTACTTTAGGATAAGCTCCATCGTTAGTAATATACTCGTATTCACGCCCCTTTTCCCTCTTAATTCTCCGTCGACAGTCCAAAAATTTTAAGTCTGACTACTTTAGAATATGCTCCATTGTCAGGACAATATGCTTGCCAATTTTCGGCTGCGTAGGTCATTAGGGCTTTAAAGTTAGTTAAATTAAAAAAAAACAAGTGAGAGTGTTAAATTCGGCTGTGCCGAATCTTTTATACCCTCCAACACGTTAAACAAAAAAAAAAAAAAAAAACGTGCGTCTTTTTTTTTTTTTTTTGGGGGGGGGGGGGGGTAACGTCGGTGGGAGACAACCTTTCTGGATCCAACTGCAAGACTTTGAACTTCGTTTGACATAAAAATGTTTAGTTTGCTAAGCAAAAGTACAAAAAACCTATAAAAAATGGCTTTTTTTTAGAGGTTTGTTCAGTTCTTAAGAGGGCAACTATTTTCCCCCTGATCCGATTTTGCCCATGTTCGAACTTAACCAGCCCAATATCATAAGACATATTCGTGCCAAATTTCAGGAGTCTAGCTCTTTTACTTTGGACTGTATCGTGTCTTCCACAGACGGACGGACGGACGGACGGACGGACATCGCTAGAATGTCTTAGAATGGATCACTGATCAATAATATATATACTTTATGGGGTCCTAGACCGATATTTCGATGCGTTACACACGGAATGACAAAGTGAGTATACCCCCATACTGTGGTTGGAGGGTATAATAAAACACAATATTGCCTTGCCCTTTTTTCCTCTCAACTCTCCGTCTACATTCAAAAATCGGACTACTTTAGAATATGCTTCATAGTTAGAACTGTTAGGGATTTTTAGCTTCCTATTTCATTGGGGCGGAGCTTAAAAATACTCTAAAATGTTAAAAAAAACGAATTTTTCCAAGTCCCACAGGCAAAAAATCCGGCTTCGTAAGAATCTGTCCCTGGTATTTTACTATAAACATGCCAATTTTAAGCTTTTAAGTTTTTCAAGTAGTTCCAAAAGGCGCTGGATACACAAAAAATAAGAGAAACACAAAAAAAAATTATATATACAGAAAATAGATGGAAATAAAGGAACCACTCCCTTTTGCCTTTCTTATTCTCCACCCATACACTGGATATCAAAAATCCAGGTTCGTGTTGATCTTCCCCATGAAATCTATTATATATGTACATTAGGGTGGATCGAATTTGGCTTTTGGGCGAATTTCGTTCCGGCTCACCGACAGATGTGTTGGAATAGACCTAAAAACAATGTGGTTAAATTTTCATGCAGATCGGTGGTCATCTTCCGCTGCCGAAATGACGTTGAAAATCCGCGATTTCTTAAAAAATAGTATTTATTTTAAAAAATTGCCAAAATTACAAAAATCACTTAATCTTCTTTTTTATTTCAGTCAGTCCTTTCAATTCGATCATATTTTCTTAGAAAAAAATTTCAGCTTAATAGGACATTGTTAACCCCTCTAAAACGGTTGCCAAAAATGACCCATACATTTTGCCCTAAACTCAAAACCACCAAATTTAAAAAAATTTTTTTTTTTTGATTTTAAGTTGCACAATCTAAAGTTTTTATTGCATTTATTTCAAGTATATATAAGTTCGTTTGACAAAAATTTTTTTTGAAAAAATACGAGATTCTTAAACAGCGCGTGTGACGGTCTGTTTCCAGGACATTTTGGGAAAATGGCATTTTTTTTATAAAACTCAACATTTTTAGTTAAAAACTTTTCATTTTACACTAGATTTATTATAAATTATAAAACTTAATATAGAAATGTTGGATTTTAAGAAATTCTTTAACCCTAAACAGCTTTGGGCCCTAAATGACCCATGATGAACAAATGCATCTAGAAATAAACCGCTTTTGGCGGGCGACTAACCATTGGGAACATATTTGTTTAGTTAAAAATGGGAGTGTGTGTAAAGATGGGAGAGTGAGTAGAGATGAGAGCGGGAGTGAATTTGACCAACTCACGCTCACGAAGAAAAAAAAAATTTCACGCAGGAAATTTTTTAAGTTTGCATACATTTTACGCAGGATCACGCAAATGAAACAAATTTAACTCGTTCACGCTGTAATCACGCTCACGAAAACTCAACATAACTATATTTTGACGTGTTTTATTTTTCTGTCACCATAAAAAAATCATGCAAACTCACGAAATTTCACTCACGTTTACGAGTGATTCGTGAAATTTGTGCCACGAGTGCATTTGTACAAATTATATTTTTAATGCAAAATAAAAAAGTGATAAATATATTTTATGTAAACAAGTTTATATACTATTTTCCGTTTAAATGCACCCACCCCGAAAGCATTATCCCCTCAAATGCCAGAATGTAGTAAGTAAATATTCTATTGAATTTATTCAGCAATATTCTTGTTTAAATGTGAATTACTTTTTGTGTCAAATACATATAAATAAATGGTTAATGGTGGGTACGGAAAAAGCTTTAAGGGTGGGTGCATTTAAGCGGGAATACTATTTGAATGCTATTTGAACTTTTTCTGTTTCATTTGCATTAAAAACATAATTTTTAAAATTGCACTGTTAAACGTGAGTAAAATTTCGTGAGTTTGCATGATTTTTTATGGTGACAGAAAAATGAAACACATCAAAACTCAGCTTGAGTGAGATTAAAATGTGACACTCATGTAACCCTGCGTAAAATGTATGCAAAATTCAAAAATTTCTTGCGTGAGAAATTTTTTTTTTCTTCGTGAGCGTGAGTTGGTCGAATTCACTCACGCTCCCATCTCTACTCACGCTCCCATCTTTACTCACGCTCCCATTTTTAACTAAAAAAATATGTTCCCAATGGTTAGTCGCCCGCCAAAAGCGGTTTATTTCCAGATGCATTTGTTCATCATGGGTCATTTAGGGCCCAAAGCTGTTTAGGGTTAAAGAATTTCTTAAAATCCAACATTTCTATATTAATTTTTATAATTTATAATAAATCTAGTGTAAAATGAAAAGTTTTTAACTAAAAATGTTGAGTTTTATAAAAAAAATGCCATTTTCCCAAAATGTCCTGGATACAGACCGTTACACGCGCTGTTTAAGAATCTCGTATTTTTTCAAAAAATTTTTTTGTCAAACGAACTTATATATACTTGAAATAAATGCAATAAAAACTTTAGATTGTGCAACTTAAAATCAAAAAAAAAAATTTTTTTTAAATTTGGTGGTTTTGAGTTTAGGGCAAAATGTGTGGGTCATTTTTGGCAACCGTTTTAGAGGGGTTAACAATGTCCTATTAAGCTGAAATTTTTTTCTAAGAAAATATGATCGAATTGAAAGGACTGACTGAAATAAAAAAGAAGATTAAGTGATTTTTGTAATTTTGGCAATTTTTTAAAATAAATACTATTTTTTAAGAAATCGCGGATTTTCAACGTCATTTCGGCAGCGGAAGATGACCACCGATCTTCATGAAAATTTAACCACATTGTTTTTAGGTCTATTCCAACACATCTGTCGGTGAGCCGGAACGAAATTCGCCCAAAAGCCAAATTCGATCCACCCTAATGTACATGCCACTTTTCATCTTTCTTTAAATTAGTTAAAATATTAAACAACCCAATTATTCCATGCTCTTTTATCTCTTAATTCTCCGTCCACAGTCGAGAAATCTTCAATCCGATTACTTCAGAATATACTACATCGTTAGGACTATACGCTATGCATTTTCCGCTTCCTTTGGGGGCTTCAAAAGAAGTTCAAATGTTAAAAATCACAATTTTGTCACTCCCCATTTTCCTTTCAATTCTCCGCCCACAGTCCAAAAATTTAAAATTCGACTACTTCAGGATATGCTTAATCAATAGGACTATATGATAGGAAATTGTCAGCTTCTTAAGTCATTAGAAGACTTTAAAATAAGCAAAAATGTCAATTTTCATCGTCATAGGTCATTGGGGGACTTCAAATTAGTTAATATATTAAAAAACACAATTTTTCCAAGCCCAATTTTTCTCTTAATTCTCCTTCCACAGTCTATAAAATTTAAATCCGACTACTTCAGGATATGCTTCATTGTTAGAACTAAATGCTATGCAATTTTCAGCTTCCTAAGTCATTTGGGGGCTTCAAAAGAAGTAAAAATGTTAAAAAATCACAATTTTGCCACGCCACTTTTTGCCTCAATTCTCCGCCCACATTGCGAAAATTTTAAATCCGACTACTTGGGGATATGCGCCATTGTTAGGACTATATTCTAGGAAATTTTCAGCTTCCTAAGTCATTAGGGGGCTTTAAATTAAGCAAAAATGTCAAAAAATTGAGTTTTGCCACGCCCACTTTTCCGCTTATTTCTCCGCCCATAGACAAAAAACTGAAAATCCGGCTACGTTAGGATCTGCCCCAGGTCTTTTACTATATGCATGCCAATTTTCAGCTTTGTAGCTCATCAGTGGGCTTCAAAAAGCTCTGGATAGACAAAAAAAGAGGAACACACAAATAGGGAAATTATATATATAGATTTTGCTATAAATGCATATTTTTAATATATATTTTTTTTTGCATTAAAGCACATATTAAATTTTTTTAAATAATTTTTAATTTTTTAATAACATTTTATACACACTGTTAATATGCATATCTAAGCTTAAAAACAAGTTGATATTTATGATTTTTAGTGCATATTTTAAGATTTTTAGTGCATATTTCAAGACTTTTTAGTGCATATTTTAGGCGCCTAAAACACTTTTCTCAAAAAAATAACTTAGTCAAAATATTAGTAAAAGGTGTTGTAATTTACTTCAACCAAACTTTAGCAAAAAAATTTAAAAATTTAACTTTTACAGAATTTTTTGGCAATTTACTATTGGTAAAATACAACAATTTTTTGGTGCTTTTACTATTTTTTCTTGCTAGTTTTTTTTTTTTTATTTTACTATAATTTTAGAAATAATATTAGTATTTTCCTTAAAGAAATTTTAATACTTTTTATTTTTTTATACCCTCCACTCTGGTGATAGAGGGTATATATAAGTTTGTCATTCCGTATGTAACACATTGAAATATTGGTTTAGGACCCCATAAAGTATATATATTCATGATTCTTTATCGATTTTAAGTCGATCTAACGATGTCCGTCTGTCTGTCTGTCTGTCCGTCCGTCTGTCTGTCTGTCTGTCTGTTGAAATCACGTTTTTGGCAATAATCCGGAACTGATTTAAACGCTTGGGGTACCAAAAGTTGCGGAATTTATCCAGGCAGACACTGATGTATTTTTTTTTTTTGAAATCGGTTAAGTATTTTAAAAGTTATGAGTGAATTACTGAAAAAAGTCATAGTGAATTTCTGAAAAAACCCTAAATTAATTCATACTTTGTGTAGATACATACATAACAAAGAATATGGAAATGAAAAAAAAACGGTGAAAAAGAAAAAAATGTTTACAAAAAAACTTTAAAATATGTAAAACAAAATCTAAATTTAATTAAAAAAAAAGTTCGTTAAGTAATAATAAAAAAAATAATTGTTATTTTTATGTACAAAGCATGTGTGTGTGTGTGTTTCCCTTTTTTTTTTTTGCTTCGTCATATTAACGGGGTTGCCAGAATTTTTTTGGCTTTGTCGCAAACTCGGATGTAAAATATCGCCAAAATTCAATTTTGTTGAGATTTCTGAAAAAAAAAATATTTTTACATAAAAAAAATAAATTTTGTTAAATAATAAAAGACAGAAATAAACTTTATGGCAGAAATCGCCCAAATCCGGAAAATCTATATATATAAAAGAGTAATGTGACTGACTGACATACTCATTCATCATCGCCCAGCCCAAACCGCTAAAGTTAGAGACTTGAAATTTGGACTGTAGGTTGACCTCCCGGAATAAAGATCCACTAAGGCTGGATTTTTGCCAATGTTAGTTCTAAGGGGTAAAATGGGTAAAAAACTGTACTTGTGGTACTTTTTATATCTCCCGATATAATGGTCATAGAAACTTGAAACTTGGACTATATGTTCACCTCCCGGAATATAGATCCATTAAGGCTGGATTTTTGCCAGTGTTGATTCTAAGGGGGTCAAAAGGCTAAAAAATGTACTTTTGGTGCTTTTTATATCTCCCGAAATAATGGTCATAGAAACTTGAAATTTGGAGAGTATGTTCACATCTTAGAATATATGTAGATCCAGTACGGCTGGATTATTGCCAATGTTGATTCTAAGAGGGTAAAAAGGGAAAAAATCTGTACTTTTGGTACCTTTTATATTTCCTTACAAAATTGTCACATAAACTTGAAATTGGGACTGTATGTTCGCCTCCCGGAATATAGATCCCCTAAGGCTGGGTTTTTGCCAATGATGTTTCTAATAGGGTAAAAAGGGTAAACATATGTACTTTTGTTACATTTTGTATTTCCTTAAATAATGGTACTAGAAAATTTAAATTTGCAATGTCGGTTCACTTTCCGGAAAAAGGATTCACTAAGGCTCGGGTTTTGCCAATGTTGATTCTACGGGGGTAAAATGGGTAAAATAGTACTTTTGCTACTTTTTTTTTATTTACTGAAATAATGGTTATTCAAATCTGAAATTTAGAATGTAGAATCCTTTAGTGAAATAAAACATTTTGGAACAAGTACTTTCTGAAAATTCTGTACCGTTTTCAAAAAGTACCTTTTATAAAAGAACCTTTTATAAAAAGTACCTTTTATAAAAAGTACCTTTTATAAAAAGTACCTTTTATAAAAAGTGCCTTTGATACAAAGTACCTTTTATAAAAAGTACCTTCAATAAAATGTATCTTTTATAGAAAGTACCTTTTATTAAAAGTACCTTTTATAAAAAGTACCTTTTAAAAAAAGTACCTTTTTAAAAAAGTACCTTTTATAAAAAGTACCTTTTATAAAAAGTACCTTTTATAAAAAGTACCTTTTATAAAAAGTACCTTTTATAAAAAGTACCTTTTATAAAAAGTACCTTTTATAAAAAGTACCTTTTATAAAAAGTACCTATTGTAAAAAGCACCTTTTATAAAAAGTACCTATTATAAAAAGTACCTTTTACAAAAAGTACCTTTACTAAAAAGTACCTTTTATAAAAAGTAACTTTTATAAAAAGTACCTTTAATAAAAAGTACCTTTTATAAAAAGTACCTTTTATAAAAAGTACCTTTTATAAAAAGTACCTTTTATAAGAAGTACCATTTATAAAAAGTACCTTTTATAAAAAGTACCTTTTATAAAAAGTACCTTTTATAAAAAGTACCTTTTATAAAATTACTTTTTATAAAAAGTACCATTTATAAAAGTACCTTTTATAATGAGTACCTTTTATAAAAAGTATCCTTTATAAAAAGTACCTTTTTTTTATAAAAAGTGCCTTTTATAAAAAGTACTTTTTATAAAAAGTACCTCTCATAAAAAGTACCTTATATAAAAAGTACCTTTTATAAAAAGTACCTTTCATTAAAAGTACCTTTTATAAAAAGTACCGAAAGTACACTTTTTGGTACTTTTTTATTTCTTGAGGTATAAATAAAACAAACTTTTTTGTTTTTTAAATCATTACATTGGTGGAGGGTATTTAAAGATTCGGCACAGCCGAATATAGCTTTCTTACTTGTTTTTTCTTACAATTAGTTTTAAGAAAAAAAAAATTGTTTAAAGTGTTCTAGTGTGAAAAAAATCATTGCAGATTCTGCTGCCAACACCATAGCAAAGTAGCCATTCATCAACTGATATAATGGTTGATGATGCTATTAGTAACTTTAAAGAACGTGGCGCTCAAAAATAGGCTACCCAATTTTTTTTTAATTTTACCATTTTTTTTGCAAATTTTTGAAAAATTTATTTTTTAAAATTTTAACACATACTTAAATATCTAATCTTCAATATCCAAAAGTTTTTTTTTTATTTTTTTTTTAAATACATGGGGAAAAAATTAAAAATTCGAAAAAAATTTTTTTAATTTTTTACAAATTTTACGTGAAAATGTAAGAAATTTCTTGTGTAGACTACTACGCAATTCTCATTTGTTCTACTTAAGCTAAAAAAAGTGACGCAAAAAAAAATAAAAAAAGTGAAGTGTTGTTCTTTAAATTTTTTGTTAAAAGTGTTTAAGTGAAAAAAAATCATATTGGATTTTGTTTTGTTGGAAGTCCAGTTACTGCAACTACAGCTGCTGAGAAGAAGGCAAAATAAGATGCCATCAAGCCGAAGAAACCATCCAACAACTGAAGCTGCTATTACTACATTTAAAGAACGTGGTGCTCAAAAACAGGCAAACATTTTTTAGTACATATATTCACCAAATTTTAAATCAACTACTAATCAGAGAAAAAAAAATTACCAAATAAAACAGTTTTTTTACTAATTACAATTTTTTTTATCTATTTCAATTTTACCATTTTTTTTTTTTGGTAATTTTACCATATTTTTTGATAATTTTACAAGGTTGATTTTTTACAAAAATAAAATGGTATTCTTGTAATTTTACGATTTTTTCCTAATTTTTTAATTAGCAAAATGGTTTTGCTAATATTACCAAAATTTTTGCAACGTCCAAAACTACAGTTTTTTTGCTAATTTTAACCATTTTTTATACCCTCCAACTACAGTATGGGGGTATACTCACTTTGTCATTCCGTGTGTAACGCATCGAAATATCGGTCGGGGACCCCATAAAGTATATATATTATTGATCAGTGATCGATTCTAAGACATTTTAGCGATGTCCGTCCGTCTGTAGTTAACACGATGCAGTCCAAAATAAAATAGCTAGACCCTCAAGTTTGGCACAAATATGTCTTATATTCCTAGGCAGGTTAAGTTCGGAAATTGGCCAAATCGGACCAGGGGAAAAAAAGTTCCCCCTTGAAGAACTAAACCAACCTCTAAAAAAATACACTTTTTTACATGTTTTTTTGTATTTTTGTTAATTAAATGAAACATTTGGTATATTTATCGCGATGGGAAGGTGCTCTCAACGTCCCCCACTGACCCTATCAACCCCCCGCCCCCAAAAAAAAAGTAACGCCCCTGACAAATTTTTGTTTTTAATTTTTTTTTACACTTTGGAGGGTACACTCAACCAAAAATCATTGTATTCCCAAAGAAAATCGTTGTAAATTCAACAGAAATCATTGTTGAATTTGACCCTACAAATATTTACGTTGATTTCAATAAAAATTGTTGTCAGTTTTTGTAAAAGTTGATCAACTCGTTTATTTGTAAATCAACTCGTATTTTTTGTAAACTCAATTCATATTTTTGTTGATATAAGAAATTTTATTAATAAAAAAAAGCTTGTTGTTATTTGTTAATATTCTTTTATTAAGTAAAAATCACAATATTATTTATGTTATGCACTCGTAAGCCATTCTCCAGTTTTCTAATGACACCAAATCAAAAACCTTAAAAAAACAAAACAAATTGTAATATAGTATGAATACATAAAGTAACCAATGTATTTTATTACTTACCAAATATTTACAGATCAGAATCTGATCATCAGATCCTATTTTTATTTATTTTTATAATATTAAATATTTTCATAAGAAACAAACACATAAAATAATTTTATAAGAGACAAACAAATTTCACATTGCAACGCATTGCTACCAACTTGATAATACAAAAATGAACGAACAGGGTTGTTTTTTCTTTTTTGGTTTTATCTATTGAATTCTGTATGAGCGTTGTAAATAGTTGATTCAACTTGACTCATTAATCAACGATATCAACATTAATTTTTGTTGAATACGGCAATATTCTGTAAAACTTGATCTACAATGGGTTTACTAATTTTTCTACTAAGATATTTCTATGAGTGTATAATAGATTCGGCACAGCCGAATTTAACACTCTCACTTGTTTTTGCTAGTTTTACAATTTTTTTTTTTTTTAGTGTAGTTTTTTAGTGGCATTTCCTTTCTAAGAAAGAGGACTCCAACCTCAAAAAAGGAGGACATTTGTTACCAACAAGAGGACAATTTTTTTTTATAAATTAATTTAACGAAAATCAACGCGATACAATATACAAACAAAATGTATTTTTATTAGGAAAACAATTTTTATTTGCACTTATAATTCAAAAATTTTCAATTGTATTTTGAGAGAAGATTATCCTCAATTATTTCGAATTATATGACTTATTTTAAAAATTTCTACATATAATTCAAACATTTTTAATTTTATATCATATTTTTTTATTTGTGTTTAAACATTTTCTAAATGCTTATCAGAAAATTAATTATGTAAAATTCCACTTGTTTATCAACGTTTTTTGAAAAGCATTTGGAAAATTTTTAAATAAAAATATAATTTTTTTAAATATATTTGGAATTTTCTGAAAAGTATTCAGAAATTTTTAAAATATAAATTGAAATTCTGATATTTTTTTTTAAATAAAACATTCGAACATTAAAATATTATAATTTGAGTAGGGTTATTCTAGCTCGAGCTCATTATTTCCTTTACTAATTAAAGCTATGATATTCTTATAGAATAATTTTCAAGAAAATTATTTTTCTGTTTTAAATTTATTTACGTAGGTAATTTTTGCAGGAGTTAGTCGACACGTGTTTTGGAATTTGTCAAATTCCATTGCCAAGACTACACCTTTTCCAATTGAAATTCAGAAAAGATCAATTGTAATTCAGAAATCCCAATTGAAATTCAGAAAAGCACAATTGAAATTCAGAAAAGATCAATTGAAATTTAGAAAAGCCCAATTGAAATTCAGAAAAGATCAATTGAAATTCAGAAAAGCACAATTGAAATTCAGAAAAGCCCAATTGAAATTCAGAAAAGCACAATTGAAATTCAGAAAATCACAATTGAAATTCAGAAAAGCCCAATTGAAATTCAGAAAAGCACAATTGAAATTCAGAAAAGCACAATTGAAATTCAGAAAAGCATAATTGAAATTCAGAAATCGTAATTGAAATTCAGAAAAGCCCAATTGAAATTCAGAAATCGTAAATGAAATTCAGAAAAGCCCAATTGAAATTCGGAAAATCACAATTGAAATTCAGAAAATCACAATTGAAATTCTGAAAAGCCCAATTGAAATTCAGAAAAGCACAATTGAAATTCAGAAAAGCACAATTGAAATTCAGAAAAGCACAATTGAAATTCAGAAAAGCACAATTGAAATTCAGAAAATCACAATTGAAATTCAGAAAAGCCCAATTGAAATTCAGAAATCGTAATTGAAATTCAGAAAAGCACAATTGAAATTCAGAAAAGCCCAATTGAAATTCAGAAAATCACAATTGAAATTCAGAAATCGTAATTGAATCAGAAAAGCCCAATTGAAATTCAGAAAAGCACAATTGAAATTCAGAAGAGCCCAATTGAAATTCAGAAAAGCACAATTGAAATTCAGAAAATGACAATTGAAATTCAGAAATCACAATTGAAATTCAGAAAAGCCCAATTGAACTTCAGAAATCACAATTGAAATTCAGAAAATGTAAACAAACCAATTATGAGTCACCACTACATAGACACATTAAACAAATGCTGTACAACTATAGAGTATTTAACTTTATTCTCTTGCTACGTATTGTAGAGAGCAGACAGACAATAATACACTCATAGAATGTTGTAGGTAAAATTTAGTTGAACAGAATTTTTATTATTTTTTGTAAATTAATTAATATAGTGAACAAAAATATTTACTCTACCTTGACAAATGCATTAATGAAAAATTAATTTTAAAGAAAAATAATAAAAAGTCAGTTTCACTTGATGTTACCTTAAGCATTTTATGAGTGTATTGTCTGTCTGCTCTCTACAATACGTAGCAAGAGAATAAAGTTAGATACTCTCATATACACATTTCTGTACTGCATTTGCATTAGAGATGGGCGCTGGTCACGTGATTTGCGTGATTCACGTGAATCACGCGTAAGTGTGAGTGATTTTGTGATTGGCGCTGGTCACGTGATTTGCGTGATTCACGTGAATCACGCGTGAGTGTGAGTGATTTTCATTTCAATCACGTGATTGTGAGTTGAAAAAAAATCTGAGTGAGTGATTAGTGAGTGAGTCATTTATTTTTTGCGTGAGTTTGCGTGATTAGATTTTTTGATTTGCCAATTTTTTTTTTTTCATTTTTTGTAAAAACATTTTTTTTGAGTTTTTTTTGTAAGAAAATTTTATTGCGTGAGTAGATTTTGCGTGACTCACGCGTGAGCGCGATTGAATCTGGCGTGAGTCACGCGTGAATGTGACTAAGTTTTTTATTACTCACGTGACTGTGAGTGAGCGTGAGTAAAAAAAAAACTTGCGTGAGTGATTAGTGAGTGATTCGATTATTTTTTGCGTGAGTGAGTGTGAGTCAAAATCCACTCACGCGCCCGTCTCTAATTTGCATAATGTGTCTATGTTTGTAGTGGTGACTAATAATTGGTTTGTTTACATTTTCTGAATTTCAATTGTGATTTCTGAATTTCAATTGTGATTTCTGAATTTCAATTGGGCTTTTCTGAATTTCAATTGTGATATTCTGAATTTCAATTGATCTTTTCTGAATTTCAATTGGGCTTTTCTGAATTTCAATTGTGCTTTTCTGAATTTCAATTGGGCTTTTCTGAATTTCAATTGGGCTTTTCTGAATTTCAATTACGATTTCTGAATTTCAATTGGGCTTTTCTGAATTTCAATTGTGGTTTTCTGAATTTCAATTGGGCTTTTCTGAATTTCAATTGTGCTTTTCTGAATTTCAATTGTGCTTTTCTGAATTTCAATTGTGTTTTTCTGAATTTCAATTGGGCTTTTCTGAATTTCAATTGTGATTTTCTGAATTTCATTTGTGATTTTCTGAATTTCAATTGGGCTTTTCTGAATTTCAATTACGATTTCTGAATTTCAATTGTGCTTTTCTGAATTTCATTTGGGCTTTTCTGAATTTCAATTGCGTTTTTCTGAATTTCAATTGTGCTTTTCTGAATTTCAATTGCGATTTTCTGAATTTCAATTAGGTTTTTCTGAATTTCAATTACGATTTCTGAATTTCAATTACGATTTCTGAATTTCAATTGGGCTTTTCTGAATTTCAATTGTGCTTTTCTGAATTTCAATTGTGCTTTTCTGAATTTCAATTGTGCTTTTCTGAATTTCAATTGTGATTTTCTGAATTTCAATTACGATTTCTGAATTTCAATTGATCTTTTCTGAATTTCAATTGGGCTTTTCTGAATTTCAATTACGATATCTGAATTTCAATTGTGCTTTTCTGAATTTCAATTGGGCTTTTCTGAATTTCAATTGTGCTTTTCTGAATTTCAATTGTGCTTTCTGAATTTCAATAGGGCTTTTCTGAATTTCAATTGTGCTTTTCTGAATTTCAATTGTGATTTTTGAATTTCAATTGGGCTTTTCTGAATTTCAATTATGATTTCTGAATTTCAATTGGGCTATTCTGAATTTCAATTGGGATTTCTGAATTTCAATTGTGATTTCTGAATTACAATTGATCTTTTCTGAATTTCAATTGGAAAAGGTGTATTTAGCAAATATAAAAAACCATATACTACAAGTAGCAAAGGGAATTTAAATGATAAATCGCTATTGTTAAAACAAACATAATGTACATATAATGTACATAAAATAATGTACATATTCAACTCTACATTCATTGAGAATTAAAGAAAAAAATTGTAATCTCTTAGTAAGATCGCGATCGTCAAATAACTAACAAGATTTTACGATCGTGATCTTAGACTGCACAAGTTTCTTATAACTCTCAATGAATGAAGAGTTAAATATGAATTAATATTTTTATAGGGTTTTTATGAAATGGAGTTTTCTGAGAATCATTTAGAAAATTTTAAAATACAAATGGAAACTTTTAAATTAAATTTAAAATTAATTGGAAATTTCTGAAATACAAATGGAATTTTTAGAAATTCAAAAGAAATTTTCTTGAAATTATTTAGAAAATTTTGAAATGCAAATGGATTTTTTTTTTTTTAATTTTGATAAATCTAAAACTTTGATCGACTGGCACACTTGGAATAATCGAAAGTTGAAAAAAATGTCCCTCTAATAAACATATTACTGTTGTGGAGTTCGGGTATAACGACAGCGTTCAAATCAAATTGCACATTAATCAACGAATTCAGCGATGCCAATTTAGTGCGTTTCGCGCTAGATTTAGCGCTTTTTAAACACCCCAAAAAGCGCATTTTTTTAATTTAGCGCGTTTTTTTAAAAGGCTCTGAACTGGCGCGTTGTCACTTTCTCATTTAGCGCTTTCCTTTTACAGCTAATCACTTTGAGAAAAATATAAATTTTACTACATATACGACCTAATAACCGTCTTAAATCTATATTTTCCACGTACTAGTTGTTGTAGTACAACCATAGAAAAGTAAAACTTTGTTGAAAATTAAAAAAAAAAAAAATCTGTTTCTAATAATAACAAGTGAGAGTGTTAAATTCGGCTGTGCCGAATCTTTTATACCCTCCAACACGTTAATAAAAACAGGGGCGTCTTTTTTTTTTTTTGGGGGGGGGGAAGGGGGGTTACGTCGGTGGGAGACAACCTTCCTGGAGCCAACTGCAAGACCTTGAACTTCTTTTGACATAAAAATGTTTGGTTTGCTAAGCAAAAGTACAAAAAACCTATGTATAAAAAATGGATTTTTTTTGAGGTTTGTTTAGTTCTTAAGTGGTGAACTTTTTTTCCCCTGATCCGATTTTGCCCATGTTCAAACATAACCAGCCCAATACCATAAGACATATTCGTGCCAAATTTGAGCTGTCTAGCTCTTTTACTTTAGACTGTATCGTGTCTTCCACAGACGGACAGACTGACGGACGGACGGACAGGCGGACATCGCTAGAATGTCTTAGAATGGATCACTAATCAATAATATATATACTTTATGGGGTTCTATACCGATATTTCGATGCGGACGATATTTCGAGACGGGCATCGCTAGAATGTCTTAGAATGGATCACTGATCAATAATATATACACTTTATGGGGTCCTAGACCGATATTTCGATGCGTTACACACGGAATTTATACCCTCTAACATGCAAAAAAAAAAAATCAGGGACGTTTTCTTTTTTTTTTGGGAGGGTGGGTCGGAAGTGGTAATTGGGGGGGGCAAATTTCCTCTCGAATATGTGTTTAAAAATTCATTCTTATGCTTTATGCACTAAAGAAATACAAGTTTATAATTATTTAAAAAAAAAATAACCGAAAAAACGACATTATCTAATTCTCTGGGTCCAAATTCAGGACTTTGAACTTCCTGTAGCATAAAAATGTTGCATTTGTTAAACAAAAACACAAAATCATGTAAAAAAGTGTTTTTTTTCATGGGTTGGTTTAGTTCTCTAAGGGGGGAACTTTTTCCCCCCTGGTCCGATTTTGCCCATTTCCGAACTCAACCTGCCTAGGAATATAAGACATATTTGTGCCAAACTTCGGAAGTCTAGCTCTTTTATTTTGGACAGTATGGTGTCCTCTACAGACAGACGGACGGACGGACATCGCTAGAATGTCTTAGAATCGATCACTGATCAATAAAATATATACTTTATAGGGTCCTAGACCGATATTTCAATGCGTTACACACGGAATGACAAATTGAGTATACCCGCATACTGTGGTTGGAGGGTATAAAAAAATTGTATTAAAACCATTAAACTAAAAATCTTTTTAGTGCTTTCTGACGCTTTTTACTTAATTCAAATTCAGCGCTTTTTAGCGCTTTCAGAGCCACAGTTTTGCGCGTTTTGCCTTTAAATTATTAATCCTGTTCAGTGATTTCTTTATATTTTTTTAACCGATTTCTACGGTTTTAACGAGCTTTTCGACGAGGAACAAAATGTTTGCAAAATTTTGTACGATTATAGCCTTTTAAGTTATAATGTTAACTTTTCTAAATCGTTTTAACCGTACTCCACAGTATATATCTTACCAAAATTTTCCTCGGCGAATATTATGGCCAAGTTATGGAGAACAACTAAAGCTACCATCAAAACTTTTGCGTTTGTTTTTGGAAATTCTCATTTTTTCTAAAAGTATACGAAAACGACTCTTCCAAACACCAAAAAGCCTTTCTACGACATTCTGGTCTTGATATGTACTTTATTGTACATTTCTTCCTTCAAATCTTTTGGATTTAGTACAGGAGTAAACAAATAATTAGTGCACTTGTATCCACCGTCTCCAACCAGACGACCCATAAAATATCCATTTTCTAATTTTTGTTTTATTACACTTTCGTTAAATATTCCTGGGTCGTGGGTTCGTCCTTTCAGCAAGCAACACTGTCTTGTATTTTAAGCGATGCATCACAAACAACCTATATTTATTAAAAGTAGAATAAACTATTATCAGTGAACCCAAAAGCACACACGGGTACAAGTGAACCCAAAAATTACATACTTGAACGTTGTATGAATAATAGCTTTTCCTATTTACATATAGTTGAGCATCTTCGGAGTTTTCAAATTGTATACGGAAATGAGTGCAATCAATAGCACCTATAACATTTTTAAATCCTGCAATTTTTTTGCAAATTCTTCCATAATTTTGATTTGGTTTTCGGCTGTAGTTAGCATATTAATACATGTCCTTGCTTTTTTAGAAAACGCCCTGGCTTCACAAATTCGGCTCATTGAAGGTTGGCTAAATCCATGAAATTCGACACAATCTTCTTGTACCTTGTTGCGGCCCCAACACCTTAACGCTGATAGAACTTGAAGATACGGTGGAATTTTTCCACCGTTCTTTTTTCCTTTCAGGTCATTCTTGACCAAATCAATTAATTTTTTAGCATTTTCTTTTGTAAATCTATATTTTTACGAAATTCACTGTCAGTATAAACAAAAAATGGGTTTCTTCTTTTTTTATAAACTTTAACCGCACGAGTACGGACTCTTTTTCTTAAAAAGTCCAATGAATCTAAATTATTAAGCGTTTCCATAATTTAGATATTAAAAAATACTTCTCCGGCAAAAAATGTGTATTTATTTTTTATGATTTTTCGCAGTCACTTTGACAGAAAACAGCTGTTTTTAAGCACTCAACAACTTGAATCTTGTTAACATAAACTTAACAAGAGTCATCTTAACTCGCTGCTAATTTTGACTTATGAATACGGCTGATAGAGTTTTTTGCTTTCAAAAAATTTGGCAATTTTCAGGAATGAATTGACGATCGTTTCGGGGGGTTTTCAATTCGCCCATTATCAGAATTCTTTATAAAAATAGGTAATACTGTTAGCGTGCAAACATCAAATATTCATATTCTAAATTAAATACTTTTTTCATGAAAATGTGTTAATTTTGGAGGGTATTTATAAGAAGACATAGACCGACGATGTCCATATGAATACAAGATAATCTTTATTAAATTTAAGTCGACACTTATTTTTGCTCTGGAGGATATATCTGTTAGTTCGGAAGCTATCGAAATTTTTCCGAAGGTCCACATTGTTTCATAATGGGCCAACGAAATTTTGAAACACTGATATGGCCGATAAGCCGAGACACCCCAAACTTAAAAGCGTCTCTTATATATATTTTAAGTTTCAGGCAAATCGGTTCATAAGAGTTGATATAATTCCCTTGTTAGTGTTCAGAATTAGCAATATACTTAAAAAAAAGTTCATGGGAAAAATTAAAACTCAAATTTATCTTCAGGTTTTAATTCACCCGATAAACCCTTTTGTAGTATATCGTGTATTATGAATTCAGCGCTTTTTTTTATTGTGAATTCAATTTTAGTAACCAGTAATAGTTATTGAATTTGCAATTTTTGGATCTTCTACCTCCTTATGGATATTCCGAATATTTTTTACAGATCCGGACGGTTGGATATTGTCCAACACATTCACATTGGGTTCCAATGTAATATTTTCGGATTGAAAGTTTTCCAACAAATTCATTTCACTTACATTAGTTTGGGTATCTAAAATAAAACTATCATTTTCGTTATCCGTTTTCGCGTCACTACATACACTTGCATTAATTTTTTCTTTTAAAATTGCGTGTAAAAAAGAAAATCTTTTAAAGTACCACAACTTAGTTGTGGTTCCTCCATTTCAATGTTCTTTCCACGCTATTGACCCGACTTTGGAATTCTCTGTGAGCTGGAAAAATTCCAAAGCGCGTTTAATTTACGAATTGAGGAATTGCTTTCGGAGATAAAAGATTTAAAACTAATCATTAGTAAATCTACTGTTCCGTCTAAGAAAGCAAGTCCCGACAGCATTATTTTTGCTAAGCACATAGTGTCTTGCCTTCAAAGCCATAGTGAAGATTTTAAAATGATTTGCCAAAACATTGAGTATCTCTCAAATATGGCATATTTTTATATGAGGGATAGCTTGCATTTTCAAATGCGCTCCAAATCTTCGCTATTGAACTATCGCCCAATAAAATTCGTAAAGTCCGGAATCGACGAGGATGTCTGGAAATACCTGAAGCATTTGACAGAAAAATCAACACAAAAACAAAAAGAATGCATACTACTCTTAGATGAAGTTTCAGTCGCTCAAGATCTAATCTCCAATAAAAATACGGACAGAGTTGATGGCGTTGTAGACTTCAGCAAGGGAAAACGTTCGAAAACACTAGCATCAAGGGCACTGGTGTTAATGCTGAAGGGTGTTTTCTCTAACTGGAAAAATGTCAGGATATTATGCAACAGCAAATGTAAAACGTAAGTTATTGGATATAAATAGAATATTTTACCATATAATAATGATTAAATTAGCAACACTTTTTTTTAAGAATAATAATTTTGAAAGCAGTTACTAAGAAAAATTACTAGAAACCCAGTAAATTTGTAAGATTTTAGTACATTTAAGATACTAAAAACTTACTAAAATACTGATAATTAGTAACTTATTGGTAGATTTGCATTACTAACGCATTTACAGATGAATTATTTTCAGTATATTTAATATATTCGTTTAGAACAAAATATAATGGACATCGTGGGCGAAAACATAAATAAAGCTGAAGAATTGGGGCTCACAATTTGTTCCATAATCATGGACCAGGGACCAGCAAATGTTGGGTTTGCAAACAACATCGGATTGTCAGAAAAGCAAACATTCTTTACGAGCTCAAACGGCAATAAAATCTTTGTTTTATACGACTACTGCCACTTGATCGAATCCGCTCGAAACACTTTTGTGGAACACGAAATAAGCACAAATGATGGGTTTGCAAATTTTGACGTAGTTAAAGCTGTCTCCGAAAAGACAATTACAATTGCGTTCAATGCCTAAACTAACGGATTCTCATTTAGCCCTAACGGGGTTTGAAAAAATTTAAAGTTTCGCGAGCTACTCAACTATTTAGTGGCAGCGACGATTCAACAATAGAGATCCGGTACAAAGTGGGAAATATTTTTAACTCCGATTTATTGGCTAAAGCGCAAACCACAACAAGGTTTATACGTAAGTTCAACAAAATCTTTGACATTTTAAATGCAAAAAAAATTTTAAGAACCGGGACAGACGACCTTTAGAAAAAGAGATAAGGAAATAATTTTATTACATATTTAAAATCTTTTGAGTTTGAGACAATGCATCAATGCAAGTGGGTCCATGGCTTCATTGTTACATTAACCGGCTTAAAAGATATTTCAAAACACTTCTTCAACAGCAAATGCATTTTAAAGTTTTTGCAAACTTAGATAAAACCCTATAAGATAAAGTTTTTTTTTTGTATTGATATTGACCAGAAATTGATAATTTACTTTATTGGAAAGTAACTATATGGAATAAATCTTCTGTCAAATTAATGTGGTTGCTGCTGTTCTTTGATATGACTTACATTGCTAAATCATTCACTTATTAACGACCAAAAAAAAAATGGAATTCAGAAGTCATCTAAGTTTAACAAAATATCAACATTTCACGTAACATCAAACTTTAGTGTGGATATCATGCATGATATTTACGAGAGTGTTGCACAATACGAAATTTGTGCAATTTTTTAGGTAAAAATTATTTACATATATTAGAGAAAATAAATGAAATAAAACAACTGTATAATTATAAAAAGGAGAGATTGGAAATTTATATATTTTACCGATACTTTTGTATAAAATATATCTCTGGAGGATCCAATTTAGAAATTTTTGTTAGTAACGGTCAAGTTAGAAAAATGAAAACCTAAGTTCCATTTATTGACCCATTATCCAACAGTACAAATAGAGGCAAAATGGTATGTTTTGTGGCATCAATTAAACCGCTGAGTTTTTATAGTCGTTATGTACATACATAGTTTTTCGATTAAACTTATGTAAGTTTCTTTCCAAAATTGCAAAAAAAAAAATGCACACAACGGAAAAAAAATTATTTGTTTGTAATTTAAAATGTTGTAGACTTTTATTTTTATATGTATGTGACCATGGCTGTCGCTAAAATAAAAACGGATTTGAATTACATACACCGGAATAAAAATGGAATTTCCTAGTCCCCTAATTTCTTTGTTAGGTCAAGGAATTTCTTTAGACTTGCCAACCGTCCAGTTTTCGTCGGGACAGACCAGTTTTAGAGTGGATTGTCCCGTGTCCCGGCGATACCCTGAACGGGACGCCATTTGTCCCGTTTTGAGAAAATTTTGAGTTTTTTATTTCATTTGTCAGCTTTCAAATGAATTAAAATTTTAACAGAGCGTTAATTTTTGTAGAGGTATTTTTTTATTATTTTAGTTAATAAGTTTAGTTTAGTTTCCAATAAAATATAAAATATTGCAAATTTCAACCAGATCACGGTGTGGTAGAATAAGTTTAACTAAAAGTTCGCTGCATATGAATTTTAATTGCAGATTATGTTAGTTGGCACCCGTAAAAACATTTTAAGCCCAAATTGAAAAAATCTTTAGTGGGGTTTTTGAGATAATAAGATTTTCATGTTATTGGATGCTACAGAAAAACGGTGCAACTTGTGTTAAAGTGTAACATATGATAAATAAAGGTTGATGTCCTGAATCTAAGTTCTTTACCAAAAGTTTATCAATTTTGAGACGTCATAGAAATTTTGGGACGTCGATTTTTGGGAATTTTTTTTATGTTTCTTAGTGGTGTCCCGTTTTGGAAATTTAAAAAGGTGGCAAGTCTAAATTTCTTATGTCATAAAAATATTTGATGTGTACAAAAGTACAAAAAAACCAATAAATAATTGTGTTTTCAAACATTTTTTTTAGTTCTTCAAGGGGGAATTTTTTTGCCCCGTGTGCAATTTTGCCCGTTTGGGAACCAAATTAGCCTATGACCATAAGACATATTCGTGCCAAATTTCAGGGGTCCAGCTTTTTTGGTTTGGACTGCACGAGGTTGAATACACTCTAAACAACGCATGTAAACTTACTAAATTGGGTAAATTATTTGAATAGCAAGCATTTTGTGTTAATATAAGCACAAAATGCGTTAAATTCTGTTAAACCAATTATACACAGCAAATTATACACACACAAATGTGTAAATAAAATTGTCGAACAACATACATACATAATCGTCCGTAGCGTAGCGGTTAAGAAGTTTACTTTCAAATCGGAAGGTGATGAGTTTGATGCTGGCTGGCGCCGTAAGTTTTTTTTTTTGTTATATTTATTCACCTCTTTTTTACAGGGTTGGCAACCGATACCCACCTAGAATAACGGTATTGGGCTATTGAAATGCAACCAATAAAGATATGGACATTTTCAAAAGCAATTATGAAAGCTGATGAAATTTCTAGTATTTTATATGTGTCACTTCGTATTTCTACCGGTTCGTTTTAGTTATATATGCCTATACCGTTATAATACCGTTTCAAACGGTATTATAAAGGTATTGACCTATATTTCCAAAATGAACCGGTAGAAACACGAAGTGACACATTTAAAATACTAGAAATTTCATCAGCTTTCATAATCTTTTTTGAAAATGTCCATATCTTTATTGGTTGCGGTACAATAGCCAAATACCGTTATTCTAGGTGGGTATCGGTTGCCAACCCTGCTTTTTTATTAAAATTGACCACTAGTGGTCAATTTATTTAATTTACACATTCAGAGTAAAATTACCCAATTTATTGTAGGAGTCCAGTTTCCTACTATAAATTGGGTAAATTTCAACAAATTTTGATTAGAGTGTAGTATAAAATTTGTCATATTTTTAAAATGCAACTGCACAAAAACCATACTTTTATTGCAAGTTTGTATAATTCAGTCAAGTTCAGTCATCCAAGGATGATGCAGGATAACTCTTAACTTTTTGACTTCAAACTTTTTTTAATAATTTCATGAAAAAGTGTTCTTCGAACGGCCAAAACTACTTTAATATCCAATGTAATCAAAATGAATGCAAACGTTTTGTGCTAAAATTACCTTTTAATTCATGGTATAGTTCAAACAATTTTGATTGGCTTACCTTTAATTTTGAGTTTTAAACTTAAGGCTATTTAAAATTATTTTTTTTTTTTTTTTTAATTTTAACTAACTTTGACACAGTGCCAAAAAAAGATGAATAGACTAATCAAAAAAGTAAAAATGCCGTAAGGCGTATAAAAGTATATTTCCATATAAAATAAGAAAATTAACATAATCATTGCTTTTTAAAAATTGAATTGTTGCCAAGAAACCCCATATATGTAGCTGCCCCTATGTGCAGTGTTTGTTGAGAATTCTGGACCATTTCAAAATTTTGTTTTAGTTTTGAAAGTAAGTACATGGAGCTCAAAGCTTACACAAATGTAGTAAACAGCAGGAAGTTTAAGTTCCTAAGGTCATTAGTGTTACCAGTATTAATATATTTTTCTGACTTGTGTTCATTTTTAAGGCCTACGAATGTGTTTCAAAGCGTGTTTAGGAGCCTGAAGCAGATTTCATTTAATTTAGTTTCAACTTAAATTCACTTGGGGATACTACAATCCCCATTTCTCCTGTTGATTACAGCCCTAACTAAACTACCTTTCAACACCTCAGACGTTGCAGGTCGCCTAAGACTTCTTAGGTAAAGGTTTCTCGACTGGCGTGCGCAAATTTTACCAGACTTCGATGACTAGACCGAAACAGAGCCTTATTTGTCAAATGTGCATTGCCGAAAGTATGTCCTGTTCTTCAATGACTCCTTTCGCCCATAATAGCGATGCGCTCTCACGTTCTGAGAGCGTCCCTTCATCTCTATGGCTTAGTGTGTTAATTAATTTCAAACAAAGCCTTCTGTGGTTGTGCCTGACGTTTGATGGGATTAAGTTTCTGTTTCTTTTTGCCACCAATGTTGGGCTGACCACCTTTACAATTCAAGGCCGGACTCCAAGGTCACAACCTTAAGACCAGTGCTAGGACCAGCACCAGTCGGTAAGGCAGAGTCTCGAATTAAACCAGTATCATTTGTGTCCATAATTTCCTTGATGTGGGGGCATGTCACAGACTCAATTCCGTTCGGATTTGGAAAAAGTGGTTTGCTCGTAAAACGCAAAGAGAATATTATTTTTTTCGGAATGAAATCACTTTTCAAAGTCAAAGTGGAATTGAATTGCATAAAAGTGGTTTCATTCCGAAAAAAAAATTCGCTTTGCGTTTTGCGACTAAACCACCTTTTCCAAATCCGAACGGAATTGAATCTGTGACATGCCCCGTGGTCATAAAAATATCACGAAAACCTATTACGAACAATTCTATAGATCTTATCAATAGCACGGAGTTAATCTAAAAACACGTCCGCACTTGTCAACAGTTGAACGATAATTCTTAAAACATAATATTACGAAATAACCTAAGAGAAGGGATTGTGAGTAAAAGCACAAATAAAAGATTTTTATTTTATCTTATTTCCTTGGAATTTAATAAATGTTTGAATTTCACAATTCTCTTAAGTTTTTAGAATCAAGAACATGATTTTACATTGTATTTAAAAGGTGAAGGTCGATCCAAAATCACCTATTCTGTAACTGAGTGGAACTTACTATTTATTTAATTAAAATTATATTTTTTGTACTTTTTATTTAATTAAATGTGAACAAAAAATCTTTTCGATAAGGGTAAAGCGAACGAATGACATTTCGAAAGTAAACACCCGATTGAGTACTCGTTATCGAATGTCGTTATCTGAAAAAAGGAAATTACGACCATTTTTACTTGATCACGAATGTGGTAATTTACCCCTGGTCATTTAACTAAAACTTTGTCAATTTACAGTTTTTTTTTGTAAAATGGCAGAGTATATCTGTAATTTAACAGAGTGATTATTTTGAGTGTACCACGTGACAGGTGAAAAATAGATACATCCAAATTGTCCAAGTCCCGAAAAAAATTTCTTAGTCCCAGAAACAATTTGTTTTCGTTTTTGAGTACAGAAATTTATTAAAAATTATTTTAGAAAAAAAGCCCAATTTTGTTAAGGGGGGGTGAAATAAAGCCATAGGCAATAAGGCCATATGGCCTTATTTCTCAATTCAATGGGAAATAAGGCCATATGGCTTTATTACCAACACAATTGAGCAATAAAGTCATATTGATTTTGCAACCAAAGTGGAAATAAAGCCATATCAGTTGAAAATGTGGAAATATATTTCCCCGTAAATCCTGCTACCCAAAAAAAAAAATTATTTAGCGAAGCCGCTTAATTTATTTATGGAGTCTGTAATCCCTAAGCCCGGCCGAGGCCGGCTACGCGAAAAAAAAAAATTTTTTTTTTTGACTATCTTTAAATTAAAAAACAACATTTATCAGGAACCTCGGAACTAAGAGGGGTCTAGAGGCACCAATTTTTTATTGGCAGGGTTTTTAATTTAAAGATTGTTTAACAAAAAAAGATTTTCTGTGTAGCCGGCCTTCGGCCGGGCTTAGGGATTACAAAATCCATGCATTAAACCCACCCTCTCCGCAAAGTAGAGTTTTCTAGGGTAGCAGGCCTTTGCGCTATCAAATTTGTTATGCCTCAAAAAGGCCTGATAACCAAAATAGCTTTGGATTGCAGAGAGGGTGGGTTTAATGCATGGAGTATGTAATCCCTAAGCCCGGCCGAAGGCCGGCTACGCAGAAAACCTTTGTTACAAAAACACAAATCAAAAACATTTGGGATTTTTTAACAATTTTGTTTAGTGAGATATAACATTTTTAGAGCTATCATTTTGGGATATATGTCGCAGCTTGGGCGATATGACATTTACGGTTTTGGGCGATAAGACCTTGGGCACTATGTCCGTACGCCATTTCAAACTCCATAAATTAATTTAGCGGTTTCGCTAAATAATTTTTTTTTTGGGTAAAAGGATTTACGTGGAAATATATTTCCACACTTTCCGCAAAATAATGATGAACATTTTTAAAAAAATTTTAAATGAGTAATAAAACCATATATGGCTTTATTTCCAACAGTGGTTGGTAATAACGCCATATGGCCTTATTTCTCAACTCTTTGGGAAATAAGGCCATATGGCCTTATTGCCTATGGCTTTATTTCACCCCCCCTTTTGTTAATTAAAATTTTTCCTACCCCAAGACACATTTTTTTTTAGGGGGTGGTGAAATAAGGCCATGAGCAATAAGGCCATATGGCCTTATTTCCCAATGAGTTGACTTACCAACTGTTGGAAATAAAGCCATAAATGGCTTTGTTACTCATTTGAAAATTTTCAAAAATGTTCGTCATTATTTTGCACAGAATGTGGGGGAAAATGTGAAAATATATTTCCACGTAAATCTTGCTACCAAAAAAAAAATTATTTAGCGAAGCCGCTAAATTAGTTTATGGAGTTTGTATTCCCTAAGCCCAGCAGAAGGCCAGCCGGCACAAAAAAACTTTTTTTGTTAAACAATCTTTAAATTAAAAATCATGCTACAAAAAAAAATGGTGCCGCTAGGCCTCTCTGAGTTCAGAGGTTCCTGGTATATGTGGGTTTCTAATTTAAAGATTTTTAAACAAAAACGGTTTTTCTGCGTAGCCGGCCTTCGACCGGGCTTAGGGATTACTAACTCTATAAATTAATTTAGCGGCTTCGCTAAACAATTTTTTTTTGGGTAGCAGGATTTACGTGGAAATATATTTCCACATTTTCAAATGGTATGGCTTTATTTCCACTTTGGTTTCAAAATCAATATGACTTTATTACTCAATCGTGTTGGTAATAATACCACATGGCCTAATTTCCCATTAAATTGAGAAAAAAGGCCATATGGCTTTATTTCACCTCCCATTTCATTAAAAATGCTTGCAGGAAACAAATTTTAAGTTTTCTGAGTTCCGGACACAAAAATTTGTTGGTAGTAAAAAAATCATTAAACATGCCATGTTTTCTGTGACATGCCCCTATTGAACCGGCACGGGTTGAGTTTTCAAGGGACGGTTGTTTTTATGCATTTTGGAGTAAAATTATCATTAAAATGCTTTTAGGATTTTTTTTTTGTAAAATTTACTAACAATAAGTCCCGGACAGAAATATATCGAGACAGTAAAAATCATACAAAATGCTTTTAGGAACAAAAAAAACATTTTTAAAGTATTTGACACATTTTTTTTTTTTTTTTGCAAATTGATTTGCATTTTAAAATTTTTTTTCTCAAAATTTTGAACATTTTTCTATGTCCCGAAAAAAAATTCTGATGTGTTCTGTGACATGACACTATTGAACCGACATATGAAAGGTGTCAAGTATGTTATGGTTCCGTGTGACATTTTACGTAACCTGTCAAGGGGAAGGAAAGTTTTAATTGGTTCTCAAAAATGGCAACTAATTGATTATTCAAATATTGCAAAAACCTATTACGAACAATTTTATTACTTTAATTAATAGCACTAGTTAAACTTACAAGTTCACACTTGTCAACAGTTCAACCTTGTAAATTTACAATTTATTGGTAAATATCTTGTAAAATTACAAAAACCCTCGTAATTTTTACTAGAAATTCTTGTAATAATAATGTAAGAAGTAGGAGGTACTACCAAATCTAGTGAAGTCATGAGAAGTCCTTGTAAATTTTATCGCGTCAAAAAGTTGTAAATTTACAATTTTATTGCTAAAAAGCTTGTAAATTGTTTGTAATTTTACAAGCTTTTTACCAATAAAATTGCAATTTTTTCTATGAACTCTCGTAAAGTACACTCAAAATAATAGCTCTGTTAAATATTCTGTAAAATGACTAACTCATTTCGACAGATATTTGACAAAGTTATCCGCCGAAATACAGATTTTAAGAAAATACTTTGTATTTTCGTGTAACCGAAAAACAAAATTTTATCTGTAATTTTAATAACCGCTCTGTAATACAGTTTTCAAATAAAAATCTCTTCAAAAAAAACTTCCAAATATTTCAACCCCTCTTTAAAAAGCGCCTTAAGTTTAAAAATTAAAATTTTGGAAAAATTTAAATTTAAAATTGGAGGTATTCGTAAAAAACTCATAATTTTCACAAAAATAAAAAAGAAAATTAACATTTTGGAAGCATTAAAGCGGGCAAATTTACACGTTGATATATCCCAATTGTCAACACTACTTGCACATTAGGGAAGGATAAATTGATCAGAAATAAAATAGTGACCGTTGTGTTAAATCCATATCAAGCACATTAAACAAATATATAAGAAAGTCAAGGCCAGTGATGCCATTTTAGCACTTTTAGTGCTAGATCTAGCACTTTTTTTTTTTGACTTAGCACTAAATTTTTGGAAAAAAGTGCCAAGTGCTAACTTAGCACTTTTTTAAAATTGTTTAGCATTTTTAGCATTTTTTTCAACATTTTAATTTTTGTTAAATTCTTTTGTAAAAATTTTTAGCCTGCGGCGCTTTCTTCAAATCTTTTCAAAAGAACCATCGACAAAAATTTTATAATTAAGAAGAGCAGACAGATCTAAAGCTAATTTTTCAAAGTCCATTTCGCTTACACTTTAAATAATTTAATGCGCGTGCCCAACTTCCAGGACCATAAAATTTTTTCTTACTAGGTTGTGGGTTTAGTTAGGCATAACATTTTTTTTTTGAAGAGCTCGACATTTTAAGCAATTACTCGCGGTGTGCATTTCGCATTGCAGAAAATGTTATATTTTCTACTGATATTGATATTGTTGTAATTCTGAATAATGATTGTTCTGAATTTATTTACAAAATGGTTCAATAATTTCAAAGTAAATAATTTCTATTTTCATAATTAAAAATTGTTGAGACAAATTGTTAAACAAATTTGGGAGTTATTTCATAATGAAATAACTGTCAAACTTAATGTAATGTAACAACTTTCAAAAAAATTAAATAGGTCTAGTAGATTTGGGAGTTATTTCAAAATAAAATAACTACGAAATCGTATGGATTTTTGGGCCTTATTTCATTTTTTCTTGGGACTTATTTCATGGTGCCCAGTTAAAATTCAGAAAACCCAATTGAAATTCAGAAATGCAAATTGAAATTAATAAAAGACTAATTGAAAAATCCCAATTTGAAATTCAGAAAACCCAATTGAAATTTAGAAATCCCACTAGAAATTCAGAAGATTAAAAAAAATAATTTAAATTTAGGAAACCCAATTAAAAAAAAACCTTTTTGAAATTCAGAAAAACCAATCAAAATTTAGAAGACCATTGGAAATTCAGAAATCCAAATTATTATTATGAAGTGATAATTTGAAATTCAAAAATTTTCAACGAAATTAAGAAAACCCAATTGAAATTAAGAAAACACAATTGTAATTAAAAAAAAAATTGAAATTCAGAAAACCGAACTAAAACTAAGAAAATGTGTGTACAGTTATTAATAAAAAATAATTATTTGTGGATTTTATAAAAGAAAAAATTAAAAAAAATCTAGCACTTTTTTTTTGGTCTGTAGAGCATTTTAGCACTTTTTTTTCTGCTATTTAGCATTTTTTCAAAATTATGTTATGGCAACACTGGTCAAGGCATTCTTAAACGATTTTCCTTTAGTTTTATAAAAGTGCTAATTAGAATGATTCCGCTCTAATGTGTCACTGAAAAAAGTTTATAAAAAATAAACCGTCAGAACATCCACAGATTTTATAAATAATTACTACAAAGTTCAAACATTCGCGAGCGAAACATTTAAGCGGTCGCATTTAAATGATGGCAATTGCCTTTTTTTTTGTGTCAAGTTATTACTTATCCATGCTTCTTGTACATTACAGTCGAAGAAAATTAATAAGAATTCTTGTAGTTGCCATTTAAGAGTGCACTTAAACAAAAAGTTAAAAAAAAAAAACGTTTCGCGTTCGCACCATTAGAGAATAATCACAATTGGAGCGGGAAGCGTTTTTCCGCAACTGTTCACATAGGTTTTATATGACGACAAAATTCCGCCGCGTTTTTCCGCCAAACTAGATTCAATTCTATTTTTATGAGGGCAATTGCGTTTTTCCGCTTCCCGCTCCAATTGTGATCATTCTCTTAAAGTGGGAAATGCATTTAATCAGGCTCATTTAAATTATGAAAGTACTAATAGGAAACATAGCCCTGCTGAAATCGTCATTTATTAATTTATAAAAACCTCGTTAAACAACTACCGCTTAAATGCGTCACTAAATATGTGAGCTTTAATAATTTAAAATATTTGTAGCCCGCAAAGAATAATTATATTGGCTTGTCAGAATGTTAATGTTTTTAAAGCAGGGAAGTTCTGGAGTTCATAGACGCAAAGTTAAACAAAATTACAAACGCCGTTAGAATGACTTTATGTAGTTTTTTTATTATAAATGTGTATGTTGTTTTTGTTCCCAATTATTTCATGTGTTCCAGTTTAAAATCAAATAAATTTAACAAAAACTTTATAAATTTTCAGAAGTTTTTGAAAAACATCTGGTCATATACCAACATTTTACAGATAATTCTGTAAATTTACAGTTTTTTTTTTTGACAAAATAATTTTACAAAGTTTTTACAAATATATGTAAAATTACAGAGTATTTCTCTGTAAAATTGTGATCCCATTTAACTAATATTTTACTAGAAACTATGTGATTTTATTTTTTTTTTTGTCCAAACCATTTTACAGAGTTTCCTTCGTAAAATAATAAAAAATCTTGCTGGTTGGAAATCTATGGTATTTTCTGCTGGCTCAGCAGAATATCTCATATTTGACGAGGTTTTTTTTTGAGTGTACACTCAAAAATTTTTTTTTCTAAAATTACTAAAAAAAAGCCTCGTAAAATAATTGCTACCTTCTACACTCAAAATAATCACTTTGTTAAATTACAGAGTGCAGGAGGTAGCTATTATTTTACGAGGCTTTTTTTTAGTAATTTAAGAAAAAAAAAATTTGAGTGTACACTCAAAAAAGACCTCGTCAAATTTCTAGAAAAAGTCTCGCACTTTTATTTTACCAATATTTACAGTTTTCTTTGTTTTTTAACAAAAAAATTTGTCTTTTGTTTGATCGAAATTAAAATTTTTTTTTTTTTTTTGTAAATTTACAATTATATTGGTAAAAAGCTTGTAAAATTGCAACAAAACAAACGCTTGTAATTTTTACTACACTCAAAATAGTGACTCTGTTAAATTACAGAGATACTCTGCTGAGCCAGCAGAAAATACCATAGATTTCCAACCAGCAAGATTTTGTGTTATTTGACAAAGAAAACTCTGTAAAATGGTTTGAACAAAAAAATCTGTAAAATTACATAGTTTCTAGTAAAATATTAGTTAAATGGGATCACAATTTTACAGATAAATACCCTGTAATTTCACATATATTTGATCAGAATTTTTCCAACTCCCGACACCTTTTTGTTAAGCTTTCAAAGCTCTGTAACCATCTTTTTTTTTTGCATTTTGGGGTGTAAGAAAAAATTAAATAATTATTATAATTTTTAGTCTTAAATTCACTAACCACTTTACTATTTTCAAATTGGTTTGAAAAAGCCCTTTTTTTTAATACTTAAATTTCAAATGTAAAGAAAAATTAAGCTTTTTTTTTCTAGATGTCAAGAAAAATCAAGCTTTTTTTCTTAATGTCAAGCTTTTCACCATTTTCGATCTGGCAAGCCTAAGTCCGACCAAATAATGAGGTTTCGGCCTCTATTCGGTATTCGGAAAAATTTTGGCCCAATATTTGCCAAAAACGAAACTTTTCTATTTTAAACAAGTGAGAGTTAGGGCGTTTCATCAAAAACTTTTTTTTGGATTTTTGCAACTCTTGAAGCGGAATATGAATTCTTATGGCCTAAAAGATTTTTGAGATTTTTGGAATGTCGGGATCAACTCGCTCAAATCGATTTTATCAAAAAAATGAGGTTATGAAACATATTTTTTTTTATTTTTTGTTCTCTGGTGCCTTTTTTTAACAAAACCGGATATAATACTTCTTAATGTTGCTAGCCTCCTAAAAAAAAATATTCGCGGTCAAAATAATAACTTCAAGGGTCACTACACTCAAAATAATCACTCTGTTAAAATACAGAGATACTCTGCTGAGCCAGCAGAAAATACCATAGATTTCCAACCAGCAAGATTTTTTGTTATTTTACGAAGAAAACTCTGTTAAATGATTTCGATAAAAAAAACTGCAGATTTACAGAATTATCTGTAAAATATTGATGAAAACGACCAGAATATTACCAAGAAGCATGGATAGTAATAACTTGACACAAAATAACGGCATGCTATCATTTAAATGCGCCCGATTAAATGTTTCGCACGCGAATGATTAACTTTGTAAAAATTAATTATAAACTCGCTGGATGTTCTCACGGTTTTTTTTTCATAAACTTCTCATTTTCAGTTCCACATTTGAGCGGGGTCATTCCGGTAAACAATTTTCTAAAATTAAAGGGAAATCGTTGAAAAATGCCTTGACTTTTTTATATATCTTTTTAATACGCTGGATATGGCTTTTACACAATGGTCACTATTTGATTCCTGACGAATTTCTCCTACCGTAATGTGCAAGTTCTGTTGACAATTGGGAAATGCCATCGTGTAAATTTGCCCGCTTTAATGCTTCCAAATTGTAAATTTACTTTTTTTATTTTTGTGAAAATTACGAGTTCCTTCAATTTTGAACTACACCTCGTAAAATTTTGCATCTTTTATTGGAATTTAAGACGCTTTTTAAAGAGGGGTTGAAATACTTGGAATTTTTTTCAAGAAATTTTAATTTAAAAACCGTATTACAGAGCAATAGTAAAATGAAAAAAGTAAAATTACAGATAAAATTTTGTTTTTCGATCACAACAAAATACAAAGTATTTTCTTAAAATCTGTATTTCGGCAGATAAATTTGTCAAATATCTGTCGAATTGAGATTACAGTCATTTTACAGAGTATTTAACAGAGTAATTATTTTGAGTGTAAGATGACCTTTAAAGTAAAAATTCAGAATTTCCCGTGTTCCAACCTTAATAATTTGAGAAATATGCAATATATGAACGTAGTGATGAATCCGTTAGATAGGTCTTTTTAATACCTTTAATTTAAAACCAAAATGACATTTGTCACTTTAGTAGAAATATTAAAAAACTAAGATAAACTCATTTTTCCCCCATTTTACAGAAAATCGAAGGGAATCCATTAGTAGTTTTTTTGTAAATTTGAAATAATAAACTTAAAAGAAGTTTTTTTGATTGCAATTAGTGTTTCCAAACCGGAAACCCGGGTTTTTGTCAAACCGGTTTTTTTGACAAAAAACCGGTTTTTTGGTTAACCGGCTTGGAAACACTAACTTCAATCTATAAAAAGCCTTTAAAAGTTATTATTTTAACTTTACAAAAAAAAACTACCTAATGCACCAGTTCAATTTTCGATAAAATGGGGGAGAAAATGAGTTTTTCCCAGTTTTTTAGTTTTTTTAACATTTCTTCAAAAGTGACAATAGTCAGATTGGTTTTAAATGAAAGGTGTTTTAAAGACCTATCTAACGGATTCAACATGACGTTCATACATAGCTTATTTCTCGAATTATTGAGGTTAAAACACGGGAAATTCTGAATTTTTACTTTTAAGGTCATCTTAGTGACCCTTGAACTTATAATTTTGACCGCGAATATTTTTTTTAGGAGGCTAGCAACATTAAGAAGTATTATATCCGGTTTTGTTAAAAAAAGGCACCAGAGAACAAAAAATAAAAAAAATTATGTTTCATAACCTCATTTTTTTGATAAAATCGATTTGAGCGAGTTGATCCCGACATTCCAAAAATCTGAAAAAAATCTCAAAAATCTTTTAGGCCATAAGAATTCATATTCCGCTTCAAGAGTTGCAAAAATCCAAAAAAAAGTTTTTGATGAAACGCCCTAGTGAGAGTGTTAAATTCGGCTGTGCCGAATCTTTTATACCCTCCAACACGTAAAAAAAACAGGGGCGTCTTTTTTTTTTGGGGGGGGGGGGGGGGGGGGTTACGTTGGTGGGAGACAACCTTCCTGGATCCAACTGCAAGACTTTGAACTTCTTTTGACATAAAAATGTTTCGTTTGCTAAGCAAAAGTACAAAAAACCTATAAAAAATGGCTTTTTTTTAGAGGTTTGTTTAGTTCTTAAGAGGGGAACTTTTTTCCCCCTGATCCGATTTTGCCCATGTTCGAACTTAACCAGCCCAATACCATAAGACATATTCGTGTCAAATTTCAGGAGTCTAGCTCTTTTACTTTGGACTGTATCGTGTCTTCCACAGACGGACAGACGGACATCGCTAGAATGTCTTAGAATGGATCACTGATCAATAATATATATACTTTATGGGGTCCTACACCGATATTTCGATGCGTTACACACGGAATGACAAAGTGAGTATACCCCCATACTGTGGTTGGAGGGTATAAAAATATATAAAAAAAAGTCGCTGAATTTAGTTTTAGTTCACTTGAAAGAAATTTAAAAAGGTTGTCGAATAAACGCAATATCCCAATTAGAAATTTTGTCTAAGACAATGTCAGTAATGATTCATCAGGTAGAAGTCAGCAAGTGAATACATTTTACTAAAGGTAACTTAATGACACATCATAATTTTTGTCGAAGCTCCCCAAGTTCTATAAATATACTGACTTGTCATATAAGTTGTCTTATCAATTTAGAAAAATCATGTCTTTAATGCTGACAATTATATAGCAAATCCGACCCATCACTGAAAAATTTTTTTGCAATGTAAAATCGATGTAATTTTGTTTAATCCTTTAAAACTCTTTTAATTTACTTTGTAATTGAAAAAATAAAATTGAATTGGTCTTAAAACAATAAAAAAAATCCGCGACGGGGGTTTAAACCAAGGCCAAAAATCTACAACACGTAAGCTGTCGAACCTGCTAGACAACTAGTCCAACCACAACTTTAAATTGTTTGTAATAAAATATATTTTGAAATCATAATATTTTCAAAACCAAAATAAATTGAATATATCGTCACCTTAATTGTAAAGGGCTCCAAAAATATTTTTTTGGTAAATGATTTTTTGTGTTTTGTATAAATAACAAAAATACGCTTAAATAACTCTAACAAAATCTTGTTAAATAGGATGAAGCCAAATTCCAATTAATATTTAAAAAAGTGTTATATTTGAGGAAGAAAAATTTATATTGTAGCATTTTTCAATTCAGTCGACGAAATATATATAACAGGACAATTCAAATAATAAATTAATTTAAATTTGTTTTTAAATAAACACATTTATTATCAAAGTTTGGCTAAAACGGTAAGGTGAACAGAAGGTTCTGAGTTCGCGGACCAAGTGAGGCAGATAGAAATAGTAAGTTTTAAAAAATTCAATTTAAGAAATGGACAGATAAAAATAGTAAAGTAGTGTAAATTAAAAGACGTGATTAATAATTTTTAAATTTTTTAACGATCTCTGACGTACTATGTACATGTCATAATGTAGTCAGCACTATTGACTACCTGCTTACTTGTAGGCGAGGAATTTTGACAAAATACTTGAAAAAGTCAGGAGGTGTCATGAGGTTTTTTGTATGGTCAGAGATTTTTCAGTCAGCAGGTACACTGACATTGTCTTTGATATGTCTTAACGACATTTCTTATTGGGATTGTTACAGTTCTAATATTTTTTCTCTTAATCAACAAATGAAATGTACATTTTTAAGTTAATTTATATATGATGTTTTTGTGTAAGTTTTTTAAAAAATATATTTTTTTTGATAAATACACTTAAAGAAAAGCTCTGTCAAATAAATCTGTAAATCGACTCTGAATTTGTTGATGTTTTTTATCAAGCTAATAGGGCCTAAATTTCCTTAATATTAATTTGATTTAGCAATCATTCAGCAGATAAAATTGATATTTTTACTATGATGTCTGTCATTAAGTTTTACAAAATAACAAAAATGTTACTGCGTTTTTACTAATTCTGTTTGCTGAATTTTAAAATATTTTTGACCATTTTTTTAGCAGATTTTTTTTAATTATACATATGAAAAAAGTTTGCTGCCATTCTTTTTTTCAAGAAACGTTTTTTTCAGTGTTTTTTTTTTTGTTTTTTATGCAATAAAAATTATATTTTTTAACATATTTTTAGTAGATTATTTTGTAATTTTACAGAAACCGTTTGCTGCCATCAGGGCAAAATTTAAAAAGATAATATCTTTTGTGCAATGAACAAAATTTGTATACGCCTTATATTGACGATGCTTACTTTCAAATCGAAAACATGAAAAGTATCTAAATGGACCCGAATTTTCTAATACTGTAGGATAATGCGTTTAAATGGTGTAACTTTAATTTTAGTGTTTGATAAAAGTAATTTTTTAAACGATCTATTATGTTCAAAAATGTGTTTTAAAAATTATATGTTAAGCCCATTAGCTTTACAAGCATTAAAAATTCCCAAACCACATCAGGAAATATTTTTTTTTATAAATCATTGTCAATAGCTATAAAAATGCCCGGGTCTCACTAGCACTTATATTAAGGTTATTTTTTAATTCTTTTTAAATTAAATGTAGGTGAAATATATCCTACCTTTGTAATAACATCTTTTTTTAAGGTTATTTATTTTACATATACGTATTTTGTCCTTATCTAAAAATGATTTGAAAAATATCGCGCTACACCTTCATAAAAATCGTGCATTACATCAACGCACACTGGTCTATCCCATTGGGCAAAAATAAAAATCAAAAGTTTGTCACCAAATGTGTCATCACTATTTCTAATAAAAACAAAGTTTTAAAATTTTAAGTTATTTTTGTTTTATTCCAACCGCTCTCCTTAAGAACAGCTTCAAAAGAGAGGGCGATTTAACAGTTGGTTTCCTTTGGTATTTACCTAATTGTTTGTAAATTAACAGAGTTTTCTTTGTAAAATTCTGGTTAAATAAAATATATATTTTTATTTGTAAAATTTTTCAATCATAAAATGGATTTAACTAAACCTTTGTAAATTTACAGAGTTCTTTGTAAAATTTTGCACTCATCAAATGCATTTAACTAAAGCTTTGAAAATTTAGTTTTTTTTATAAAATTCTGGTCGCTTTTATCAACATTTTACAGATATTTCGTAAAATAACATGAAAATGTCTGAATGGAATTTCCTGAAAATTTTATCTGCATATTGGCTCGTTTTTGGGACAAATGTCTTCCTTTTTTGAAGTTGACGTCCTCTTTTTGTCAAAATGAAATGGCAACCCTACGTTTATATAAATTCTTATTAATTTTTTTCGACATTAATGGCAAGAAGCATGGATAAGCTATAACTTGATACAAAATAAATGCCATCATTTAAATGCGCCTGTTTAATTGTTTCCAACGCGAATGTTAAACTGGGTAGAAATTATTTATAAACTCTTATAAAATAAAGGGAAAACGTTTAAGAATGTCTTGACTTTCTTATATATTTTTTAATGCGCTTGATATGGCTTTTACACAACGATCACTATTTGATTCCTGATCAATTTCTCCTGCCTTAAGTAGTGTTGACAATTGGAAAATGCCATCATGTTAATTTGCCCGCTTTAATGCTTCCAAATTGTAATTCTATTTTTGTGAAAATTCCTCGTAAAAGTTACTTAAGACGCTTTTTAAAGATAGATTGAAATATTTGGAAGTTTTTTGTAGAGATTTTTGTTTGAGAACTATATTAGAGAGCAATATGTAAAATTACAGATGAAATTTAGTATTTTGGTTACGAGAAAAAAAAAGTATTTTTCTAAAACCAGTATTTTAACAAAAAACTGTTTATTATCTTATCTGTAAAATAGAGATTACAAAGTAAAATAACATTAAAAATTATTTTCTTAAAATTTGTATTTCGGCAGATAACTTTGACAAATATTTGTCGAATTGATATTACAGTAATCTACACTCATAGAAATATCTTAGTAGAAAAATTAGTAAACCCATTGTAGATAAAGTTTTACAGAATAATGCCGTATTCAACAAAAATTAATGTTGATATCGTTGAATAATCAGTATAGTTGATTCAAATGTTACAAAGACGTATACAGAATTCAATAGATAAAACAAAAAAGAAAAAACAACCCTGTTCGTTCGTTTTTTTTTTTTATTATAACGAGTGAACGAGTGAGTTGGTAGCAATGTGAAATGTGTTTTGTCTCTTATAAAATTATTTAATGTGTTTGTTTCTTATAAAATTATTTAATATTATAAAAATAAATAAAATAAGATCTGATCTGTAACTATTTGGTAAGTAACAAAATACATTGATTACTTTATGTATTCATACTATATTAAAACGTTTTTTGTTTTTTTTTTAGGATTTTGTTTTGGTATCATCAGATAACTGGAGAATGTCTAATGAGTGCATAACATGAACAAACGAAGTGTGTGTGAAAATCTTTGTGAAAATCTTCTAATATTGCAGCTTAAAAAGCCGAAAATAAAAAAAAATATTGTGATTTATACTTAATAAAAGAATATTAACAAATAACAACAATCTTTTTTTTAATAATAAAATTTCTTATATTAACAAAAATATGAGTTGAATTTACATAAAATACGAGTTGATTAACAAAAAAACGAGTTGATCAACTTTTACAAAAACTGACAACAATTTTTATTGAAATCAACATAAATATTTGTAGGGTCAAAATCAACAATGATTTCTGTTGAATTTACAACGATTTTCTTTGGGAATACAATGATTTTTGGTTGAGTGTAGTAATTATTTTGAGTGTAGTCTCTCAGCAAAATGTGTTATATAAATACCACAGTTAAATATATCTCCTTGTGTATTTTGTTTCACTTTAAATCTAGCCCATGTTGTATTTTGTACGTATTTTCTTTAATACGAATTCGTACACTCAAAATAATTACACGGACACAAATTTTGGATCAAAATCTACACTCATAATAATAACTCTGTAAAATACTCTGTAAAATGACTGTAATCTCAATTTGACAGATATTTGACAAAGTTATCTGCCGAAATACAGATTTTGAGAAAATACTTTGTATTTTCTTGTGACCGAAAAACTAAGTATTATCTGTAATTTTAATTTTTTCTTTGTAATATTTATTTTACAGATAATAAACAGAGTTTTTTGTTAAAATACAGATTTTTGAAAAATACTCTCGTAACCAAAATATTTATTGCTCTGTAATACAGTTTCCAAATAAAAATCTCTTCAAAAAAACTTCCAGATATTTCAACCCCTTTTTAAAAAGCTTCTTAAATTACAATTAAAGCTGGTAAATTTTCCGAAGATGTGTTGTAAATTGGAAGGTTTTTTTAATTTTCACAAAAATAAAAGTAAATTCAAAATTTGGAAGCATTAAAGCGGGCAAATTTATACGAAGGTATTTCCCAATTGTCAACACTACTTGCACATTAAGGAAGGATAAATTAATCAAATAGTGACCGTTGTGTAAAAGCCATATCAAACGCATTAAAAAAAATATGTAAGAAAGTCAAGGCATTCTTAAACGATTTAGCTTAAATTTTATAAAAGTGTTTATTAGAATGAATCCGCTCAAAGATGGCACTGAAAATGAGAAATTTATGAAAAAAAAAAAAAAACGTGAGAACAAATCGTCATTTATTAGTTTATAAAAACCTCGGTGAATATCTACGCTTAAATGCGTTACTAAATATGTGAGCTTTAATACGCAAAGAATAATTTTGATGGCTTGTCAGACTGTTAATGTTTTTGATGCAGAGAAGTTCTGGAGTTCATGCACGCAGGTAAAACAAAATTAAAAACGCCGTTGGAATGACAACTTTAAGAAGTTTTTTTTATTATAAGTATGGATGTTATTTTTGTTCTCAATTATTTCATGTATTTAAGTTTGAAATCAAATAAATTTAACAAAAATTTTGTAAATTTTAAGAAGTTTTTTTTGAAAAACTTCTAGTCACATAACAACATTTTATAGATAATTCTGTAAATTTTCAGTTTTTTATCGAAATAATTTTACAGAGTTTTTACAAATATACGTAAAGAACTTCTTTGTAAAAATGTGATCCCATTTAACTAATATTTTACTAAAAACATTTTTTTTTTGTCCAAACCATTTTACAGAGTTTTCTTCGTAAAACAACAAAAAATCTTGCTGGTTGGAAATCGATGGTATTTTCTGCTTGCTTAGCAGAGTATCTCTGTAATTTAACAGAGTGATTATTTTGAGTGTAGTGTTAAGCGTATTCTGAGGCTGCTTGAGTGTCTCCAAATGGATTCATACTAATACTGTGTCCTTTAGTGAAAAAAAGTTTTTATTATTATCACATTTCGTTTCAAACTTCAAGCTGGTAAGCCACATGTCTCTATTTTTGTTCTTGTTTATTCGAAGTGTAGCCCAATTCTTTAGTTCAATATAAGTTTCAAAGTGGTTACAATCTTCATGTACTGTATTAATCAAATTGTTCATTTTTACAATGTAATATTTCATTGCACCAGTTTTAACGATTTAAAAAAAACATATTTGTCAATACAAAATTTAAATTGTTCTTGCATTTCAAAAGTAGCATCCGAAACTATTTTGTGTTTATACGATGTACTAGCTTTAAATTTCAAATGAGATATCGTTTATTGAAATTATTTGACCATCAGCACCTAATGGAGTTTTTTGTCTTTTACTTGTAATTTTTTTCGTTTGTGATTTTATATTATTAGTAGCATTCGAAATCTTATAAAAACGCTTAACACTTTTAGTATCTATATTACAATCATTGAATATTTCATCGATGTCAGTTTCATCCAACAGCCATTCTTCTATAATTGGTGAATCATCTAGCCTTTTAATACCGTCCAAAAGCCATTCTTCCGTTTGTGGTGTATCTTCTGGAGTTGAAATGTCTTTTGGCGTACTATTTGTGTATTTTAAATCGTCCAAAAACTGCAATGTTCTTTAAACTTCTCTCATTTTGTTGTCAAACATGCTGTGCTTCAGTTTTTTATTCCATGATTCCTGAAACGTACTTAATTTTCTTTTTGATAAAGATCCTAAAATGGGACTTTGTGGGAGTATTACATTTTCTACTTGTTTTAACAAGATTCATAGGATCGACGATAATGCAAAGCTCTTGGTTTAATAATAGCCCTGTTTTTTGCAGACCGGATTAAGATTAACTCTATTTAGTTAAAAAATGGATCAAATCAAGTCCAGAAATTTTTTTTTATATTTTTTTTCTGAATTTACATCCAATTAGTTAATATAAACAGGAAAAAAATTAAGCGTTGTCCTAAATGTAAAACGGTATAAATAAATATAAGTTAATCCAAGGATTTAACTAAATTTATTTTTCATTATTTGCATTTTGGACAAAGCTTAATTTGTTTTTCTGTTTACATTTACTAATTGTATGTAATTTCAGAAAAAAAATTATAAAAAAAAAATTCTGGACTTGATTTGACCCATTTTTTAACAAAATAAAGTTAATCCAAATCTTAATCCGGTCTGCAAAAAACAGGGCTAATATTTTTGTTTCGTTTTCAGTAAATAAGTTTTTCCATCGTCCTTACAAATCTATTTACTTTTAGTTATTTGCCATGTAGTGCACTGTGATTAACGTCTTACTCTTTTCACATCGTCAGCAAAATCAATATGCATAGTGACTATGTTTGTCCAAATTGGACGGAAAGAAACATATTTGTCCTGAACAACATATTCTGGACAATAGTATTGGTTTTGTTGTCCATTGTTGTTAACACTTAGAGAAATCTCTGAGAAAAAGTATTAACGGAATAGAATTTCGTTTTGACTCTGTTAAATACTCTGTAAAACGACTCTAACCTCAATTAGACAGATATTTGACAAAGTTATATGCCGAATACAGATTTTGAGGAAAAACTTTGTATTTTCTTGTGACCGAAAAAAAATGTATCTGTAATTTTACTTTTAATTTTTATTTTACAGATAATAAACAGTTTTTTGCTAAAATACAGATTTTAGAAGAAAACTTTGTTTGTCTAATATTACAATAAGAGGTGGTAAATCTTACGAGGATGTGTTGTAAAATTGGAGGTACTTGTAAAAAATACGTAATTTTCGCAAATATTAAAAAAATCTATATTTACAAGTTGAAAGCATTAAAGCGGGCTAATTTACACGATGGCATTTTCCAATTGTCTACACTACTTGCACATTAAGGAAGGAAAAATTGAACAGAAATCAAATAGTAAGCATTAAGTAACAGCCATAACAAGCGCAGTTAAAAAAAATATGTAAGAAAATCAAGGCATTCTTAAACTATTTCCCCTTAATTTTATAAAATTGTTTATTGGAATGAGCCCGCTCAAAAGTGGCAAAAGAGAAATTTATGAAAAAAACCGTAAGAACAAGTAGCAAATTTATAAATAATTAGAGCTCCCCATTACCCGGGTTTCGGTCTACCCGGGTAGACCGGTCTTTTTATTCATCGGTCTACCCGGTTAACCGGACTGTCGGTCAACCGGTGTACCCGGGTACACAGGTTTTTAATTTTTTATTTATTGAATTTTTATTAAGAACAACTTTTATAATCAATCAAGGGCGAAAATGAAATATTAAATTAGTTTAGTGTTATTTTCACCAAAACTTAGAAAAAATCTAAATTTTTTATGAGTTTGTGCTGATGTTTGTAACTACCCGAAATATTGGTCCTAGACCCACTTTTAAGTATACCGATCGACTTAGAATCACTTTTTGAGTCGATTTAGCGATGTCCGTCCGTCCGTCCCTCCGTCCGTCTGTCTGTCCATGTAAACGGTGTAAACACGATACAGGTCGCAATTCTTAATCAATTGACTTGAAATTTGAAACTTTTGGCCCAAGGACGAAGCCTATTGAAATTGGAAAAAATCGGTCCATATTTAGACCTAGCCCCCATACAAAGGTCCTCTTTAGTTTTGGCTCAAATGACTAATAGCCGCATTTTAATAGGTATCTTTTTGAAATTTGCCAGGTAATCATGTTTTATCCACACAAACCAACATTCCGAATTTTAAAGAAATCGGACCAGTTCTTCTTGTAGCCCCCATACAAACCACCTTCCCGATTTTCACATAAATCTCTCAAATTTCATGTAAATAGAAAATATTTAATTAAAATTCTGTTTGTGTATGTTAAACGCGTTCTTTAATAACCTTATCAAATCTGATTATCATCGGAACATTTTTGGACTTAGGTCCCATGTGGAAATTTGCCCCGATATTCAGTTGAAGCGATTTATTGTCAACAAAAAGAAGCCTATTCCACTCAAATTTGATTAGTGAGTGCTTTTTACACTTATTAAAGATTTGACAAAATATAGGTCTAATCAGTCCATGTTTGAACTTGGGACCCATTTTCCGGAAAACTCTGGTGTAGGGTATTATATGGCCGGTCTTGACCGACTATAATTTTCTTACTTGTTTTTTACTAAAAATGAAAAATGCTGATATCTCAAAAACTAAGCAAGATAGAGCAAAACGAAGAAAATTTTCAAAAGAAAGACGGTGAAGAAAAGTATGGAACAGCCTTCCTCTATCCATGTGTGGACTCAATAGGTCCGAAATTTTGAATTAAAAATTCGCATTCCGGAAAATTTTAAAAAGCCAATATCTCGGTAAGTATTTTTCACATGATAAAAAGTCCAATGGCGTTTTTGTTGCTCTTTACTTGACCACAGAATATCCGAAAGCCCTGAGATCAAAAGTTTTTGAGCTATTTGATTTTTAATTTTTTTAGGACCCCAAAACTCATTTTTTTATGACTTCAAATGCTGATTTCTCAAAATTTTTGTTCTACGACCTGCACAAAAAGCTGTGAATAGATCGAAAATTATGTCTAGAGTATCCTTGTTTCATATGATGTCATTTGAAGCAACCACAAAAAAGTGCCGTCCTAAAGACCGAAAAAGACCGTCCCAATTTCATGTATATAAATGGAAAACACAAGACTTTACGAGTTTAACAGCCGATTTCTCAAAAATTTTGTTCTACGACCGGCACAAAAAACTGTGAATAGATCCATAGAACCATATGGAGTCATTTGAAGGAACCACAAAAATGTGCCGTCCTAAAGACCGTCGAAATTTTCATGTAATTGTAAAAAAATTGTAATTGTACAAAAGTAACACGCTGCCAAGTGTTCCATAAGCGTTTGGTTATTAAACTGTTCTAAAACAGCTTCAATAGTTACAATCACTTACTATTCTTCTACATATTGGCCACTTTATAACATTTTGAGCAAACATTGTTTTCAGTGCGCTTAAAAAACTTCCAATGTCAGCCAGATAACACTGTATCAGCAGTGCTTCTTTTCCTTTATGTGGCCCACTAATGAATATATGTATGTATATTCTTCTGTCGAGCAGTAGCATCTTTATATAGGAAAATATTTGTTTCTTTGAAATAAAGTTGTTTAATTGCAGGATTTCTATCTGCTTTTTTAACCATATATAGATTTCCAATACATAAGATCCCGCTGCTATTTTTTTAATATAATGGTTGTAAATGGTTCTCCAAATCATACAAACATTAATATATTAACCTTTCTCTGTCGCTTACACCATCAGCTTCTGATTTTATCTGTCTTAAACTCGCCAGATATTTTATCTCTTGATCTTTTTCAACAGTTTGAAGCTCTTCTGACTGGTCTTCGACTCTCTGTTGGTTATACTCGAGAGCGCTTTTATTTGATGGCTCTTCCATTGCCACTATTCTTTGCTTTGTTATCAAGTAAACAAGTCGCAAAATGTCTTGCACATATTTGTTTTCAGAAGCTTTTGTTGTGAATTTATGATGTGATTCCTTCAGAACTTCTTGCTGCTCCGAAACACAAAATGTGGCATCTTTTATTATGCAATTAGAAATTGGTTTTCTTTCCTCGGGAACACAGCTTTCGTCCTCTAACAATAATATGTCTATTTAATTTTCTCGAATAATATTTGTTATATATTTTTCCCGAATGTTTTTTAAAAACGCTATTTTAAAATTGCGATGATGTAATCCTTTAATTATATTTTCATCATTTATGATGCTTTCATTTAAAAAATATGTCACATAACGAGCTGAAAGGCCATCTTCTGGATTTTTTTCTTTATCCCCGAGTAAAAATAATATGACGCAATATATAATTTAATACGGGTTCGTGACTATTTTGATATAGTGTTATACGAAAAATGGTTACATAAGATTTAATCGAATATGATCTAATATCAATTTATATAACGTTATATCGACTTTGAAACGAGTTTCGGTCTCATCCAATTATACTAAAATTTATACAATTTTATAAATCGGATGTTTTTTTTACACTCAAAGTAGTTATTATGTTAGAAACTCTATAAAGTTACTGTAATCTCAATTCGACAGATATTTGACAAAGTTATCTGCCGAATTACAGATTTTAAGAAAATACTTTGTATTTTTTTGTTACCGAAATACAAAATTTTATTTTTAATTTTATTTTGTATTCCCGAGTAAAAATAAACATATCGCTCCTTTACTTGTATAGTGTCACAACTCAAAATATTTGATTTTGCAGAAAACACGTTTAAAGTTTACTATTGAAACTGGCTTTTAATTGAAAAAGGCCGGTACATAGAAAATGTAATAATGGCGTGTACTCTTCTCAAATGGTGAGTTTAAAAGATATTAATACGAATTTTTGACACAATATAAAGCATGATATAACGAAAAATTCTGCATCATTAACTCAAAAAACGCATTTTTTGAGTTATGACACTATACAAGTAAAGGAGCGATATATTACAATATATAACTTGATACAAACATAATAAATTATATATGATTATACAGTGTATCACAAAAGTATTTTGCCTATGCAAATTAAAATGAAATTAAATAAATAAACGCAACAAAAAAATATTTATTTTTAAAAATAAATATATGTTTTATTGAATATTAAATAAGGGAAGACTAAGCATTAATTCTGTATTTTTAAACACTTCATTTTAATTTTTCATGCATGAGATTTTTAAGAAAATATCAAATTGTCACTCATTTTTCAGCTCACAAAAGTATTTTGCTTTTTTAATTTTACTATATAATTTTTTTAATTTATTAAAAAAATTAACAATTTTAATATTTTGAATAGTATTTATTGTTAGCCAGAACTGATTCCAGACGTCTGGGCATTGATTCCACTAAATTCTAAAATTTTTGGAGAGGTATTTGGTACCATTATTCTTCCAATGCTTGTTTTAAAGTAGTTTTTATTGAAATGTTGTGCTACAGGATTTTTTTCGTCCAAATGAGCCCAAAGATTTTTGATAGGATTCATGTCGGGACTTTGGGGTGGTGTTGCCAGATGTTTAATGTTGTATAAAAACCACTTTTTAACGCCAAAAGCTGTGTGTTTTGGCTCATTATCACGTTGGAAGTAGAACCCATTTTGCGATAGCCCCATTTGTAAAGCACTGGCATGTTAATTTTTCCGCAAAAAGGACAAATCTCTACATGACTATCCATAGTTTCATCAATAAACACCAAATGGCCCACTTCAATGCCGACATAAAGTCCTCAACCATCAGAGAACCACTACCATATTTTACCGTTGATTTTATATTTTTTATATTTAACGATTCATTTAGCTTTCGAAAGACCATACGTCGATCATCACACCCAAAAATGTTGAATTTGGTTTCGTCCCTGCACATTTGAGCTTTCCAAAACTTTATTGGGTCAGATGGACGACTTATGGTCTAGCGAAAGCCAAATAAATCCTTAAATATAAAAAATATAAGATTAACTGTAAAACATGATGGTGGTTCTCTGGTGGTGTAGGGCTGTATGTCGGCCTTGAAATGGGCCAGTTGGTGTTTATTGATGAAAATATGGATAGCCATGTAGAGATTTATAATTTTTGAGGAAAAATTAACATGCCAGTGCAGAACAAATGGGGCTATCGCGAAATGGGTTTTACTTCCAACGTGATAATGAATCAAAACACCCAGCTTTCGACGTTAAAAAGTGGTTTTAATACATCACCAGACATCTGGCAGCACCACCACAAAGTCCCGACATTAATCCCTTCGATAATCTTTGGCTCATTTGGACAAAAAAATCATGTAACACAACATTTCAATAAAAACCACTTTAAAACAAGCATCGGAAGCAGAATGGTACAAAATACTTATTCAAAACTATTTGAATTTAGTGGAATCAATGCCCAGACGTCTAGAATTAGTTCTGGCTAACAATAAATACCATTTAAAATATTTAAATTGTTAATTTTTTTAATAAATTTACAAACTGATATATTAAAATTAAAAAAGCAAAATACTTTTGTGAGCTGAAAAATGAGAGACAATTTGACATTTTCTTAAAAATCTCATGCATGAAAAATTAAAATGAAGTGTTTTAAAATACAGAATTAAAGTTTAATCTTCCCTTATTTAATATTCAATAAAACATATATTTAGTTTTAAACATAAATATTTTTTATAGCGTTTTTTATTAAATTTCATTATATTTTGCATATGCAAAATACTTTTGTGATACACTGTATATCCGTGAGATATTTTCTAAATTTTTTTAATGCAGTCATATGTAGTAATATATAATTGAATCATGATTCGGATTAAAAGGTGTACGGTTGATATAATTATATAAAATTACATGAGGGTCAATACAAAATTTGTTTTTCTGTATAATTTAATATAAAATTATATATCTCCTATTCTGTTCCATATATAACACTATATGTTTCCATTTAACCAACAATTTTCTAAGTTTTTAAGGCAAAGTATAAGAAAGTATAAAATGTTCCTAAACATTTCCTTGTTAGGGTTATATATATCACCTATCTGGTTCGAAGCGTACCCGAACATTTTTTGTTTAAGAAAATTATAAGTTTGGTGAATGTATCGTTGACCTGTGGTGTAACTCAACCCAAACCAAAAAACACCAGGATTTTACATGTTTTTATGCAATTAGATCTAATTAGATCCACTAATATATGGCAATGTCTGGTCAAAACTCGGATCAAATCATATTTTATACAAATTGATATTTTTTAATGCAAAAACATCCACCATTTTTCGGATCAAATTGCGTTTAATTATATATTGTATTACATATCAATATATATTGCATCATATAAAAATTTTTACTCGGGTTGTAATCTCTATTCTACAGATAATAAACAGAGTTTTTTGTTAAAATACAGATATTAGAAAAATACTTGTTTTTTCTCGTAACCAAAATACTAAATTTCAACTGTAATTTTACTTATTACTCTGTAATACAGTTTTCAAATAAAAAACCTCTTCAATAAACTTCCAAATATTTTAACCGCTCTTTAAAAAGCGTCTTAAATTACAATAAAATCTGGTAAATTTTACAAGGTAAAATTAGAGATACTCGTAAAAAAACTCGTAATTATCACAAAAATAAAAAAAAGTATATTTACAATTTGGAAGCATTAAAGCGGGCAAATTTATCTGAGGCATTTCCAAATAGTCAACTTTGCTTGTACATTAAGGAAAGTAGACTTGTGCTTAATCGTTCAATTGAGTGAGCCCTCATTCTCGTTCATTTCTGGTAAAAGTCCTAGTTCGTTCATCTAGTTCAATCGCTCTTTCGTTCAACAGTTTGTGAACGAATCATTTTGATCATGTCTGTTTGTCGTTCATATAGTTCAAATCGGTCAATTTTGGTTTTCGTTCAACAGTTCGTGATCGAATCATTTCGATCATGTCTGTTGTTTTGATTTTAGTTAAAAAAATACAAAAATGTTAAATAAAAACATTAAAAATAGAAAACAAAAATAAATATAACATATAACATATAATTACAAATCATATACTTATTTTACCTAACCGAGAACTGGTAACAATGACCTTCGTCTCGTTGTAGCGAAACAGACCAAGGCCTCTGGTGGGAATCGAACCCACGACCCCCAGACTCATAGGCTAGCACGCTACCAACTAGCCTACTGGGGCGCCTAAGTATGTATATAAATTAAAAAAAAAAAAAAAACATATATGATGAGAAATCGTGCCAAAAGAGGAGAAAAAACTAACGCCTAATGACAAAATTAACAAAAAAAATTTAACGACCAAACTGAAAGATCAAAATGAAGCTGAATAAACGAAAAGACCTAAAAGAGCTGAAATGAACGAACTAGATAAACCGCTCAGTTAAGTGAATAGTTTAATTGAACTAGTTCGTTCGTGAACGACACAACTCTAAAGGAAAGTGAAATTAATCAGAAATCAAATAACAAATAAAATAGTTAGGTTAGGTTGTAAGTGACTGCTGATGTTTTACGTCAACACACGTAGACTCTGAGGTCCATTGTGATACCACGGTTAAATTGTGGTAGCTTTTTATCAATATTTTACAGATAATTCTGTAAATTTACAGTTTTTTTATCAAAATCATTTTACAACAGAGTTTTGTTCGTAAAATAACAAAAAATCTTGCTGGTTGGGAACCTATGGTATTTTCTGCTCGCTCAACAAAGTATCTCTGCAATTTAACAGATTAATTATTTTGAGTGTAGAAAATATTTCTCAAACTGTGAATTTACACCAGCACTGTGCATTTCATAGAAAAATTGTACCCACTAACAATTGTAGCATTGTGCAACTACATTTTTCTTTTGCACAGCAATAATTTATACTCAAAATAATCACTGTGTTAAATTACAGAGATACTCTGCTGCGCCAGCAGAATACCATAGAATTCGAACCAGCAAGAATTTTTTGTTATTATACGGAGAAAATTCTCTAAAATGATTTCGATAAAAAAACTGTAAATTTATAGAATTATCTGAAAAATGTTGATAAAAGCGACCAGAATTTTACTATAAGAATTATTTTCTTCGTCTGTAATGTGCAAGAAGCATTTTTAAGTAATAACTTGACACAAAATAAAGACAAATGCCACCATTTAAATGCACCCGCTTAAATGTTTCGCACGCGAATGTTGAATTTTGTAGAAATTATTTATGAACTCGCTAGATGTTCTCACAGTTTTTTTTTTCATAATCGCTTTATAGCAATGGTTCTCAAACGGTGGGTCGCGACCCCCTAGGGGGTCGTGGAAGAGTTTTAGAGGGGTCGCGAACAAATCCTTAAAAATTGGTAAATTTTAAACAAATTTTTTTATTGTTGTATTAGAAAAATATACAAATACTTTTATTAATGAAAAAAAAAAAAAAATTCCAACGCTTAAGGTCCCTCCGTAATCACTGTGCAGTTGTTAATTTCTCGGGATTCTTATTAACTATTCGATGCTGATTCCGAATCTGGGTTCCAAATTTTTCTAGTACGTTAGGTTTTTGAGAAAATCAAAGGCAAAGTTCACAAAAACGTATTCTTGTGCATTTTTAAGACCTTTGTTTGTGAAATTTTCGGATGCGTCTGGGATCTGACCACTTTTTTCGATTAACTTTTTAATGCTGATTCCAAATCGAATAAAATTTCGATCAATACCAAACGTTGGTGCATAATATTGAAAAAAGAACAATCATTACTTTCTTGGTAAACATTTCTCATTTCTGATCAGGTTTAACTGGTGTTTTTCTTTTATTTTCTGAAATAAAAAATCGATGAAGATAGTAAGTTTCTATATAAAATGCCGTAGTTCGGGACCTGGTTTCCAAATTTTTGAGAAAATTGAGGTCAAAGTTCACAAAAATTGTGTTTTTGTTTTATTTTTTAGAAGTTTTTTACTTGAAATTTTTGGTATGCGTCTGGGATCTGACCACGCGGTTTCGATTAATATTTCAATGCTGTTTCTGAATTTGGTTGCCAAATTTTTCCATTACTTTAAAGTATCACGTTCATAATATTTTATGTGGGGGGGGGGGGTCGCGAAATATTGAAAAGGGGTCGCAAAGCAAAAGTTAGTGAGAAGCTCTGCTTTATAGGCTGGTTAAGTTCGGAAATGGGCAAAATCGGATCCAGGGGGAGAAAGTTCCCCCTTAGAGAACTAAACAAACCTCAGAAAAATATATGTTTTTTTCAGGGTTTTTAGTACTTTTGTTAAGCAAATCCAACATTTTTATGCCAAAGGAAGTTCAAAACCCTCCCCCCTTTGTGGGCGTGGATATAAAAAATTTATTTTATTTATGATTAATTTGCCTAAATAATTGCAAGAACCATAATAAATATATTTGATAATATCTATCGCAAGGGGAACGGGCCCCCCAAAGTATCCCACCAAACTCCGCCCCCAAAAAAAAACTCCTCAGAGTTTTTTTACATGCTGGAGGGTATAACAGATTCGGCACAGCCGAATATAACACTCTTACTTGTTTTTATACACGACATCCTCTCGTTAAAGTATTTGGAAGTTTTTTAAAGAGATTTTTATTTAAAAACTGTATTACAGAGCAATAAGTAAAATTGCAGATGAAATTTAGTATTTGGTTACGAGAAAAAAACAAAATATTTTTCTAATATCTGTATTTCAACAAAAAAACTCAGTTTATTATCTGTAAAATAAAGATTACAAAGTAAAATTACAGATAAAATTTCGTCTCTCGGCCACAAGAAAATACAAAGTAATTTCTTAAAATATGTATTTCGGCAGATAACTTTGTCAAATATCAGTCGAATTGAGATTACAGCCATTTTACATTTTAATTATTTTGAGTGTACAAAGTACACATTGTGCTTCTGCTGGTTTAATGATAGTCGAAATTAATTGAGCATCTAACGATTTAATTGCCCCCACAAAATCGTTAATGTTAGACACAACACAATGTCCAGTATACATGAACCGAACTACTTCTTTGAGTAAGTGACCCTTCACGCCAGACACAATAATGTAGCACATTTGGTTGTGTTGGACCACGCTTAGTAAAGCCCTGAACAAAGTGATCCAAAGGGCCAAAACTATTTTGTGGCATTTGACGCTCTGGCCTTCAGACTGAAGCACTTCATCCGCGGATTTAAAATCTTTTAGCAAAGCTTGCACTATCGTCAGGATGTAACCAAAATTATTATGTCTAAATATAGGCATTGTTATTTAAAATCTACAAATAAAAAAAATCTTTAAAACGTATTGAAGGACAGATCAAAGTTTTTATGACGTCATATTTTAATCGTGTAAATGTAGACGTTTTTAGTTGTTCCGCTACGCTCCGCTTCACTACGCTGTTCAAAATATTCGAAATAATAAATATTGAAATCAAATAAAAATTTTACTTCTGTATTAAAACGGAGGACCTTAAACCTCATACCACAAAATAAAAAAACTGGAATTGAATTGCCTGAAAGTGATTTCATTTTTCAGGAGCCCCTCTGGGCCCTAAGGTCCCTGGTGTGTGTTGGTACCAGCGTTGCCAGTTTTTGTTGCAATTTGTCCCCAAAAAAATCGCCAAATCGATTTAATCTTATCATAACTTTCTAAATAAATGCCGGATATCTTTTATTTTGGTCAAATTGGGTTCGCGAACATTTTTTCTATAAGACTGATTTATAAAAAGAGTTCCAGCGTGTAATTGTTCATTGTAATATAACTTTAAATGTGTTGACTACTTAAAAAAAAGATGCACACTTTTCTATTCAACATTTTGCTACATAATTTTGTTGTACGTGGATCTGGACTTTGTTTAATTGGTCAGACTTACAGACAACATGTTCACGAATCCAATTTGACCAATATTTTTATGTAATAATCTCTATTATGATTAAGCCTAGACATTAAAAAAAAAAAAAATCACAATAGTTTTTTTTTTTTTTTTAATATTTTAATTATTTTTTTATTTTAAGGGGGGTGTAATATTATTTTTTTAATTTAATAAACTGCAAATTTTAAATAAATTTAATAAACCTTTACACTCAAAATAATTACTCAGTTAAATACTCTGTAAAATGACTGTAATCTCAAATCGACAGATATTTGACAAAGTTATCTGCCAAAATACAGATTTTAAGAAAGTACTTTGCATTTTCTTGTGACCAAAAAACAAAAGTTTAACTATAATTTTACTTTGTGATCTCTATTTTACAGATAATAAACAGATTTTTTGTTAAAACACAGATTTTAGAAAAATACTGTTTTTTTTCGTAACTTATACTTACTTATTGCTCTGTAATTATTTGTAGTTTTCAAATAAAAATTTCGTCAAGAAACATCTAAATATTTCTCTCCTCTTTTAAAAGCATCTTAAATTACAAAAGCTGGTAATTTTCACGAGGATGTCGTTTAAAATTGGTGGTACTCGTTAAAAACTGGTAATTTTCACAAAAATAATACAAATGTAAATTCACAATCTGGAAGCATTAAAGCGGGCAAATTTACACGATGGCATTGCCTAATTTTCAACACTACTTGTACATTAAGGGAGGAGAAATGGAACTGGAGTCAAATAGTGACCGTTGCGTAAAAGCCATATCAAGCGGATTAAAAACAAGTAGAAAAATTAAATTCGACTTGGTCGAATCTATGAATACCCTCCACAATGCTATCTGATAGTAATTTTCTAAAAAAAATTCAAAAAATTGCATTACAAATTTTTTATTAGAAATATATTAATTTGAGTAAAACTTTTTTTTTAATCAATTTTTTTTTGAGTGTAACATTTTTTTGACTGTCAACATTTTTTTGAGTGTGACATTTCATTTAAAAAAAATTTATGTGTACATTTTTTTGATTGTAAAAATTTTTTTAGTGTACAATTTCTTTGAGTAACAAGATTACTTTGTTAAATATTTTTGTTGTGTTATACGTATATGTAATACAAAAAAAACTATTTCACATTTTCCCTCTTTTTATTTTACCATCCTCTTCTTTAAAAACCAAAAACAAACTAACATTGAATCATTTAAATCCCACTTCATTTGACTTTTTTTTTCCAAAAATACTTACTATACACCGTTACATACAGTTACAAAAACAATAACAAAAAATAACAAATATTTACTTGTCTCACAACTAAACTGCACCCCACAACAGGAAAACAAACAACAACAAGTTAAAAAAAAAAAACTGGTATTTCACCATGCTGTTAAAACTTGTCAACTGTTTAAGGTGAAACCAATCTGAAATTCAGGGCTTTGCTTATAACTTTTGAACCACTGGACCGATTTTGCTGAAATTCAAAACCAAACAGACTTGGGGAACGACAAATATATGCTAAGCTTCAGCACCCGCAGAATTTTCTTTTGAAAGTTAGAGTGGTTTTAATCTCGTAAATTCGCAAAATACCCTTGCCGAAATTTACTCTTTTGCTCATAACTTTTGAACCACTTGACCGATTTCGCTGGATTGCAATACCAACCTGACCCGGTAAATGGCCATCATATATGCCAAACTTCAGGAGCCTCTGTAAAGTCTTTCAAAAGTTAAGGCCTAGGCACTTGAGCGCTACTGTAGCGGTGCTGTAGCGTGACGGGCTGTTGTATCGGTTTAGCAATTACTGATTCCGTTTCAACGTGTCATATTAATTTACAAATTTTATTTTAAAAAGTGGTTATTTGTGATTTTTTTTTAATTTATATTTACAGAAAAAAAATTTTTTTTTCGTTTATTTATATTTATTTTTCAATTCTGCCACACAAAATAAAATCAGCTGACACGTAAAACGTACGGAAAATCAAAATTTTTTAGGTTCGGCCGCTACAGCACCGTCACGTATTCGTTTAAGTACCTATTTCTATTTATTTTAATACAAGCTAACGTATCAGCCGACACGTCTCCGAACCGTATTCGCTAAATCGACTTAAAATCGATCAAGGATCATGAATATATATACTTTATGGGGTCCTAGACCAATATTTCGATGTGTTGCAAACGGAATGACAAACTTATATATACCCTCTATCACTAGAGTGGAGGGTATAAACAAATATAAGAAAGTCAAGGCATTCTTAAACGATGTCCCTTTAATTTTATAAAAGTGTTTTTTTAAATGACCATACTCAAATGTGGCATTGAAAATACGAAGTTCATAGAAAATAAACCGTGAGAACATCTACCGAGTTTATAAATAATAGCTGTGTTCGCGAACTCAATCATTTGTACGAATTTGTACAAATTATTACGAATTTTGTCTAAAAGTCGTTCGCGTACTTTAAAACCCCAGTAACGAGAGAGAAAATGAGAGAAAAAAGTGACAGTTCTATTTAAGAAACTTGCAAGTTTTTACTGGATAAATTTTTGCCAGCAAGAATTATCAAGCAGAAAAAACATCTGTTTTAAAAACAAATGATTATATTTTTGTAAACGATACACAAAAATATTTTGCAGTTACATTTTTGTGCATAAAATATGATTAAATATCAACTAATTAATAAAAAATTACATTCCAAAATTAAATTTCTTTTATTAACAAGTTAAAAAATAAATACCAACAAACTAAAAATTTACAAATGAATGCAAAATTTTTTATAAACTGATTTAAATCAGCTGTTTATCTAACTTGCAAATTTTCACGGATTTCTGTTCGCGTACTTTTTACAATTTTTCCTTTTTGAGAGCGATTTCTTTTTTACTCTCTAACATTTTTTTGCTTGATAATTTTTACTGGGAAAGTACGCAAACAGACTTAATTTTTACAAAGTTAAACATTCGCGTGCGAAACATTTATGCGGGCGCATTTAAGTGATGGCAATTGCATTTTTGTATGTCAAGTTATTACTTATCCATGCGTCTTGCACATTACAGTCGAAGAAAATTAATAAGAATTCTTATAGTTGCCTCTTAAAAAGTGAACTTAAACAAGAAATTAAAATATAACGTTTCGCGTTCGCACCATTAAAGTGGGAAATGCATTTAATAATCAGGCTCATTTAAATTATGAAAGTACTAATAGGAAACACAATTAAAAATAGCCCCTGCTCAAATCGTCAGTTATTAATTTATAAAAACCATATACACCATTTACAGATGTAAGTCGAAAAAGATCAATTGTAATTCGAAGATTATACTTGTAATTCGAAGACTCCATTTGTAATTCGAAGATTCCATTTGTAATTCGAAAATTCCATTTGTAATTCGAAGATTATACTTGTAATTCGAAGATTCTATTTGTAATTCGAAGATTCCATTTGTAATTCGAAGATTCCAATTGTAATTCGAAAAATATGAACTGAATTTCCATTGTTATTTTTCGAATTACAATTGGAATCTTCGAATTACAAATGGAATCTTCGAATTACAAATAGAATCTTCGAATTACAAGTATAATCTTCGAATTACAAATGGAATTTTCGAATTACAAATGGAATCTTCGAATTACAAATGGAATCTTCGAATTACAAGTATAATCTTCGAATTACATCTGTAAATGGTGTAAATCACTAAATATGTGAGCTTTAATAATTTAAAATATTTGTAACCCGCAAAGAATAATTTTATTGGCTTGTCAGACTGTTAATGTTTTTAAAGCAGAGAAGTTCTGGAGTTCATGCATGCAAAGTTAAACAAAATTAAAAACGCCGTTGGAATCAGTGCTGCCAGGCTTTTTTGGTGAAAAATCGTCAAAATTTGGAAAAAGTCGTCAAAAAATCGTCACTTTAAAAAATTCGGCACATTTTTTGATATATTAAAATTTTAAAACACACAATAAAATTCTATAGAAAAAGTATCAGATTCTAATATGGAGTTCACACTAGCGACCTTAAACAAGTTGTTTAACAAAAGGCGACACGAAATAACTCCCACATGAAATAACTCCCACCTAAAAAATGAAATAAGTCCCAAAAAAAACTCCATACAAAGTTGGGAGTTATTTCATATGAAATAACTCCCAATTTAGTGGGACTTTTATCATTTTTGTTGGGAGTTATTTCATAATTTTTTCGGTGGGAGTTCTTTCATACGAAAGAACTCCCACTACAATAGCGATGAAATAACTCCCACTATTGTTTCATTGTTGGTGAAAGTATCTGGAACATTTTGACTTATAGAATATTATAATTAATAAATTAAAATTTGTTGTGATTATGGTACCAAATTTTAGGACGAAGTGCTTTTTAACAAATTTGTATGTTTTAGAAATTTTGCTACCAAAACTGGCAAGGATTTTTGTGGTAAGAGCGCACTGCAGCCGAAAATGTTTTCGTTAGAATACAAAATTGTTATAAAATAGACGGAGAACGCGAAAGTTATCCAACGTGTTGTGTTTTCGATAACATAGAAAGTTTTTCGATAACATACAAGATTGTTGAAAAAAGCAGCGCAGATGAAAATTTAAAAGATTTAATTAGAACTTGATGTAAAAAACCCCGCAGGCGAAAATTTGGTACCAAAAATCGCGGCGATTTTTGGTACCAAATTTTCGCCTGCGGCGCTTTTTACAACAAGATCTGATTAAATCTTTTAAATTTTCGGTAACATACAAATTTGTCGCGCCGCATACAAAAATTTGGTACCAAAAATCGCCGCGATTTTTGATACCAAATTTTTGCATGCGGCGCTTTTTACAACAAGTTCTGATTAAATCTTTTAAATTTTCGGTAACATAGAAATTTGTCGCAATAAAGAAAATTTAAAAGATTTAATCAGATCCTGTCGCAATAAGACCTGTCGCAATAAGCGCCGCATGCGAAAATTTGGTACCAAAAATCGCCGCGATTTTTGGTACCAAATTTTCGCCTGCGGCGCCTTTTACAACAAGATCTGGTTAAATCTTTTAAATTTTCGGTAACAAACAAATTTCTCGCAATAAGCGCCGCATGCGAAAAAAAAATCGCGGCGATTTTTGGTACCAAATTTTCGCATGCGGCGCTTATTGCGACAGGTTGTAATTAAATCTTTTAAATTTTCGGTAACATTCAAATTTGTCGCAAAAAGGACCGCACGCGAAAAATTGGTACCAAAAATTGTTGCAAAACATCGCCGCGATGTTTGAATGTAACCGAAGCAAGTCAAATAGAACACTCGATGTATTTTTGCATGTTTTCGAAAAACTCTGAAAAAAAAAACAAATCAGACGTCAAGTTTCGCATTTGGCAGTTATTATAACTTGTTTGTATTGTACCGAAAGTAACAGCAGGATCCTCGTTCTCGACTTAACTGATATATTTTCCCTTATTGTTTGTTTAATTTTTTTGAGATTTATAAATTTTGTTATTGGGAGTTCTTTCATTATTAATGGGAGTTATTTCATTGGCACTTATTTCATTTTGTAGGTGGAAGTTATTTCATTGTGGTTGGGACTTATTTCATTTTTTTCTCCATTGGGACATATTTCATTTTTGGTGGGATTTATTTCATTGGGAGTTATTTCGTGGGAGTTATTTCATGTGGGAGTTATTTCGTGTCGCCTAACAAAACACCAGTAGCAGAATAAAAACGTAATGGACACAGAACAAAGACTTTTTTAAACATCTCACTCTTGAACACTTCAAAACAGCAAGTGTGAACGCCGTATAAGACATTCTGAAAAAATTTTCCAAAATAGTTAAATATACGTTAGACTACCAACATTTTTAAGATTTAAGATATTTTTCCTATTCCTGTGTAGTTAGGGTTGCCATTCGTACTGTTTTAAACAGTACATGTACTGTTTTTTATAAAAAGTACTGTTTTATGCACAGCACCTAAAACAGTACGCAAAAGTACTGTTTTTATAGTTTTTTTATACTCATCACCAAAATGTAACGTTTTTCGAAAAATGTTTCATATTTAACAAAATTTTAATTCAATTTTAAAAAGGATCTAAATGCAATTTAATTTTATACCACACTCAAAAAGAAAAATTATTTAAAAAGTGGAAAACTTAACTAAATTCAATAATGATTTAGCTCCATTGCCATGTTTTCCTTCTTTTAATCTAAATTTTTCTGAAAAATAAGAAAAAGAAAAAACTAGAAAATGGGAAAAAATTGATTTTATTGAGTACACTCATTTAAAGTTCCGATTGCGGGCAGACCCCATTATGTTCGAAACCCATGGGTCCAGACCACCTTAGACCCAGTCCCATTGGGTCTATTAAGGATCGTCATTGATTTTGATTCAACATCTTTGCCCTTTTCGCTCTATCTTGCTTAGTTTTTAGGATACGGGAATTTAAGGGTCCAAAAGGGTCTTTAGAATCTTAACGGGATAACTAAAAAACTTTTACACGGAGGGATTAAGATGGTCGTGTAAAGAACTACAAAAATGTATTTGGCATTTTTTTTGTTTCGCAATATTTTCTGAGAAATGAGGAACGCCCAAATTTTTAGATTCAAATTGAGGAGTCCATACATTGAAAGAGGACCGGAGATTCTTTAGAGATTTTTAGAATCGAAAATGAACACTTTTTTGCTCTTTCTGACTTAGTTTTTGAAATTTTTGAAACATTTTTTGAAAAAAAAAATTTCTTTAAATTCCATAAGATAAATATGATGAACTAATTGGTTGCAAATTATGTCAAAGAAATTTCAAAATTTTTATTAAATTTTGCTAAATTGTGAAAAAAAAACATTTTTCCAAAATTTAGTTAGGCCTTTGTTTGAGTGCAATAATACCGTTTTCGCGTTTGCTTTTTAAAGTCGTGTTTTAATTAAAACACTTTTATGGATTTTTTCATATGTTTTTGATAGGAAGATCGGTGTTTTAGTTAAGCGAAAGCATAGACTACAAAAGCTTTTCAAGTAAGATATCGCGGCAACTAAGACAAATGCTCCAAAAAGTCAATCGCAAATTTTTTCAACACTGATAAAAAAAAATTAAATAAATTTGAGACGGTTTACCTAAAATATTCCACCGTTCTGTTAACAACCTTTTATGCTCGTTTTGGCTGAAATCTGTTTGAAATCAGGGTTAAAGGGCTAAGTTTTTGTAGTTTGATATAAAATAAGACTTTTAAAAAGTACTGTTTTTATTTGCAATGTACTGTTTTTTGAGACCAAATGTACTGTTATTCCATCGTTCCATTATTCCCGCGCATGCTCTATATGTTTATTACTCTATGGCACCACAGCGTCCATAGCCAACATCACCGCGCCCATAGCCACCACCGTTACCGCGCCCATAGCCGTCTCTACAGCGCACTGTGGGCCAGGATTTCCATTTTTTGGCCAATAAGGTCTGTAAGGCAACACATATTTACAAATATTTTTTCGGAATGTCGACATCTTGAATTTTGTTCATCTTTAATATCTTTTTATTATAGCTTAAAGTTTTTTATTTGCATGAGGTTAAAGTCAAAGTTTGAGATTTTTTTTATATTTTTTATTTATGAAACAAATAATTTTTTTTTGTACTTCGACACAATATTTTTTCAAATTTTTGGTGAAGTTCTCCTAAAGACATACCTGTTTGTTCAACACATGATATAAACCGCCAAAAAGTAAGCTATAAACATATATTTTATTAAATAAATTATGGAAATTCATACTTTTGTTGAAATCCGCCTATTTTCAACACCAAAGTCCAAACGATATTGACAAACCTCGAATTACAATCTGTCTCTGACAATGTATTCTATTCACATTTTTGCGACCGTTCATAAACTTATGATCTAGAGACAATAAACCAAAATATGAATTTTAGAAATGCCCTAAAATGGAACTTCAACATTTTTTGAAATTTTTGTTTCTATTGATTTCTAATAAAAAATGTCTCACTTTGACAACATTGGCGTGATAACTGGTGATGGGCACGTGAGTGAATTTTGACTCACGTTAACTCACGCTTACCCGAAAAAAACATAATTTACTCAATCGTTTTTTTTCTCACACTTACTCACTATTTACGTGAGTAAACAAAACACCAGTCACGTGTAACTCACGCTCACTCGTAACTCACGCTAACATTTAAAATACGAAAACAATTTTAAAAACTGAATCAATACAATTAAATAGTTTTGACTCACGCAAAAAATTTGCACTCACTAAGAATCACTCACGCAAAAAATTGTCTCACTCACTTATCACTCACGAACAAAAAATTTTAATCACGCTCACTTTCGATCACGCGTAATTCACGTGACCAGCGTCCATCTCTAGTGCTAAACATTAAAGCTGGTAACGCATTTAAGCGGGCATATTTTGACATTAGCATTTTTAATATTTTTTACGAGATTGTAAGCTTGTAGCATTATTTCTATATTTAGGATGGCAAATGCTTATTGGAAATAAAAAAGTTTTCTCTTAAATGAGCAACTAAATATATACATATGAACTTTTTGACGAATTTAAAAGAGAAATATTTTATTAAAATCTTCTGATAAAAGCAAAAAGAGGGATGTATAAAAACTTAGAAATTTAAACGTTGTACATTTTTTTAAAAAGCTATGTCCTAAATTTTGGATCCGCCATTTTGATTTCAAGAAATCTGAGCTCGTATTCGTGTTGTGCAATCATTTCCTAGCAATGATGGGTACCAATACCTTTTCGATACCAATACCCGTTAATACCAATTCAAATTGAAAACCAATACCAATTAAAAACCAATACCTTTATTTGTGCGATACCAATACCGATAAAAAACCAATACTGATTCCCCACTACCAATACCAATTAAAAACCAATACTTTTATTCTCCAAAACCAATACCAATAAAAAACCAATACCAATTCATTTTTTTCTACTTTCGTATCGGTTTTGTTTCGGTTTTTTGAATTCTTATTTTCGTTTGTTTTAATTGTGACGTCAAACCAGGGATGTTAAAGTTGGTACAATTGTACTTTTTTTGGTACATTTTGACCTTCAAAAGTACCGTGGTACTACCGCGACTCATTTGGTACAATTTAAAAATTTCCAATTTTTTTTTTTTTTTGAGAATGTTTATTCTGGCTCGAGGTCATTATTTTCTTAACTAAGAAAATTATTTTTTGTTTTAAATTTATTTATGTTAGTCATTTTTGCAAGACTTAATCGACACGTGTTTCGGAATTTGTCAAATTCCATTGTCAAGATTATTTAGCAAAAACGATTTATAGAAACGATTTACTACAAAGTAGCAAACGAGTCTAATGACAAATTGTTTGTGCACAAACTAAAGTATTAATACTTCAGTGTTAATACGATTTATCATTAGATTCGTTTGCTACTTTGTAGTAAATCGTTTCTATTTTTGCTAAATAATCTTGACAATGGAATCTGACAAACTCCGAAACACGTGTAGATTAAGTCTTGCAAAAATGACCAACAAAAATAAATTTAAAACAAAAAACAATTTTCTTAAAAATTATGCTATGAGAATATCATGGTTTTAATTAGTAAAGAAAAAAATGACCTCGAGCCAGAATAAACATCCTCAAAATATAATATTTTAAAGGTCGAATAAAACTATTTTTATTTTTTAATAAAAATTAATCAGAATTTGAATTTCCAAGTTCTTTATAACTCATCGAAATATCGGAAAAAGACCCCAACATTTTTCTTTACTTTAAAAAAGTGCTCACAAAAGTACTAATGCTAGACCATTTTACACCATAAATGAGACACTTTTTTTAATTGTTTTAAAACAGTTTAAAGTGGTTATCAAATAAAAAAAGAAAAGTTATCAAAATTAGACACTTGGGAAAAAATTCTTACTCTCTTTTTTCAAACAAAAAGTCTCAGAATTTTCCACAGAAGAATCAGTCTGTTATTTATAGACAATTAATGAAGATATTATTGATTGCAGATTTTGACACCTTTTATCTTTAGAAGAATTCTGAGATCTTGATACTTTTTCGTGTTTACGTACATTTTTCGTGTCGAAAAATTCTAGAATTCTGAGAATTTTGCCTATAGATAAAGTATCGGACAATGAGACATTTTTCTGCAGAATAGATTTCAAGAAATTGTACATAAACGCCCCTGATTTTTTTTTTGGGGGGGGGGGGGGGGGGGGTGTATACAAGATTTAGTACAACCGAATTTACACTCTCATTTGTTTTAGTTAAGTTTTTAATACCTTAAAAAAAGATACCGTAAGGGTCCAAAAAGTACAATTTTTTTTGAAAGTTGGTACAAAATTGAAAGCCCCATTTAACATCCCTGCGTCAAACATTTTCTTTCCATCACATTATTAGGTTTTACCTGACTAACGAATTGCTACAGATGTTCACAAAAGATGTTACATCGATCAGTAATCGTTTGCATGCAAAGTCATATCGTTTGTTTATTTTTGGTATGACCCAAAGACCATTTTTGGGAAAATGGAGTTAGGAATCAATTGCATATGATTAATATGTCCTCTTTCCAAATCCGTAATCTATTTTTTTATATATCGTATAAATTAGAAGATATCCGGCCCTAACTTTGCTTCATATCCCCAATATTAACATTGTCTTAACATTGGTTTGCTGCATACGCCAATTTTCTGCACATGCAGCAAATTTTACACCTAAAAGGTAAAATATTTTTCTCTACTTTTGTTTTGATGCATATAACGTTGAAAGGGTGCATATCAAAACAAACTAAAAATTGACGCTTGGTTATTGGTGTGACCCATAAACCATTTGCCAAATGGAATTAGAAATCAATTGTTTATGATTGTTATGCACTTTATTTTCATCCGGAATGAATTTATTGTAAGAATTTAAAGATATCCAGCCCCAACTTAGCTAATTATAGCCAAAATTAAAGATAATTTAATAAGGTAAACTCAGGTTGACTTTGACCCACGTGAAAGAAAATTAAATTTGTTTAAGAAAATATTCATTTAAACGGGATATGGAGCAAAACGCGACCAAGTCTTTTTTTGTTAAAATCATAATAACTTTCGATATCTTGTGCAAAAACGTATAAAAATGTATATTTTTTCTTAAAACATTTTAAGCAATCGATACCAAAAGTAAAAAACAAATCTATCGTGTAGATTTTTAATAAAGTTGATGAGAAGTTTCTTTTTCGTTTTTCTCAAAACAAAGTAAATGGTCTTTGGGTCATACCAAAAATAAGCAAACGATATAACAAAAAGGAGTTAGCTACTTGAATTTTAAAAGCCATAAAAACATAAAACAAATATTTTTTTGTCACGTTACTTGATTTTTATGACCTCTAATAAAATTAGATCTTAAAAAATTTAGACCTTTTCTGTAATGAAATTTTTTCTTTTGCAAACATTGTTAATATGTGATACACATGTATTGAATGTCACTGCACTGTTCTTTGCGTTGTAAAAAAAAAATGCTAATGTCCTTTTTTGGAAATCCCAAAATTTTAATCAAGCATTCGTTACAAAATTATATGTCACAACACCAGAATCCAGAAAAAAAATTTTGTTTGTTTTATTAGAGGCACAGTCATATCACAGACTAACTACAGACTCGACAGTAGAGTTTTATAAGAAACAAGTAAAAAAGTTAAATTCGGCCTTGCCGAATGTAGGGATACCCTTCACAATTTCAAAAGGATTATTGCAAAAAACTTTATTTAAAAGGAAATTACTTAAAAAAAAAAAAAAAAATTTTGAAAAAAAAATTTCCGCGAAAAAAAATTTTGATAAAAAAAAAATCCGCGATTTTTTTATTTTTTTGTCAAAAAATATGTTCGTACTTGTTTAAATACCATTTGGTGTTCAATTATGTTCACATATGTCAACCAGAAGACGAATTAAAGCATTTTGTATTTTTAGTTTATGTTGAATGTACTGAAATTTTTGAGGTGTGCTTACATTTTCGTTCATAACTTTTGAACTGCTGAACCGATATCGCTCAAATGCAATACCAAACTTCTCGGGAGAACTTCCAATAAATATGTTAAGTTTCAGTCATCTCTGTGCAATATTTTGTCCGCGACAGCATTTTCCACAGATAGACAGACGGACAGACGGACATCGCTAGAATGTCTTAAAATCGATCGGGCATCATGAACATATATACTTTATGGGGTCCCAGATCGATATTTCGATGAGTTACAAACGGAATGACAAACTTATATATACCCTCTATCACTAAGTGGAGGGTATAAAAATGGGGAAAAACTAAGCGATTTTAGGAGAAAACACAGCGGTTTTTAGTCCGTTTTACGCTAACATGGCAACACTTTCTACGACTTAGGAGTGAGTGAAACAACAAAAACCGATCTGGCATCCATTTTTCTAATGGCGCGTTATATTAGCTTTCTCTTTCTAACCTAATTCGTAGAATAATTTGAAAAAATTAACCATACACGCAAAAAAAAAATCTGTGTCAGATTGAGCAATCCTACTTGGTAAAATTTTTTTCATACCAAAAAAAATTTTTTACCAAATTTTTGCTAAAATTATGCTTGTCGATGTTAAAGTAACATAATTAGTTTTTTATGTAAAATTACCAAGTAGCTTGCACAATAACGCAAATTACTTGCACAAAAATTTATCGAAAGAAAACAACAACAAAAACGAAAACAAATGCAGACCGCCATTTTCATTTTGCATTTTTGTGTGCGTTGTTTATTTTTTGTGTTATAAAAACGTAAATAGGAAATTGATAAATTAAATTAAAATAAATTAATAAATTAAAATAAAGAATTAGTTTTTAAAAGATAAATAAATGTAAGATACAAAAATGCTAAAGTTAATTTTGCTGTCATAACTTAAAACACCATCCATTCAGCAAAACCAATGGAGTGCCAGACGTATGTTTCGATGAACTACAAATGGAATGATAAAGTGAGTATACCCCCATTGCGAAGATACCAATAAGGTTTAATAGATTTTTAGTTAAAAATTAGTGTTTGGTAATAATTTTCTATTTTTACAGGGTACTGGTAAATAAATTTTTAAATCCATGGCGAATCCATCACTACAATAAAGAGCGTGGGCACCAGTCCTGCCTTTAGTTATAAAATTAAAAACGCAAAGCCAAGGGAGTCCAGACCTGTTTTGATGAGTTACAAATGGAATGACCAAGTAAGTGTTCCTCCATAACAAGAGTCAAATAGGGTTTACCAGTTTTTTAAACTAAAAATTTATGTTTTGTAATAATTTTTTATTTTTACAGGATGCTTTTAAATAAATTCGTGAAGCTATAGCGGATCCTTCACTTCAAGAAAAAGCGTAGGCAGCAGTCACTGGAGAAAATTGTACATAAAGGGTCAGTTGGTCGGTGGTAAATTAAATTCTACACAACATTTATTATATTAATATGGATTTATTCTGTGAAAATTTTAAATTCAATAAATATAAAAATTTTTACAAAAATTTATTTTAGCATAAATATGCTAATTTTCAGCATTATTTTTAGTCACCTTTTCTAATCAGTTTGGTATATTTCACCATATTTCTTTTGGTATATTTTACCAAGTTTTTGCTTAAATAGCATTAGCATTTTCTTCAAAATTTTTTACATAAGCGTTTTGGCTAAATTACGAAAACTACTTCGTCGGTTGTAGTTTTAGCATATTTTTGGTAAAATTATGCCAGATTTTTGCTCACTCCGACACAGATTTTTTTTGCGTGTATGGTTAAGAACTACTTTTTTGACACCTGTCACTTATGTCGAGTCTGTATTAGTCTGTGGTCATATTATAAAAGAATTTAAGAACGCATAATGTGCGGTTCACACTTGCTATTTTTGAGAGTTTAAGGGATAGAGAATAATCACAATTGGAGCGGGAAGCGGAAAAACGCAATTGTCCTCATAAAAATAGAATTGAATCTAGTTTGGCGGAAAAACGCGGCGGAATTTTGTTGTCATATAAAACGTATGTGAACAGTTGCGGAAAAACGCTTCCCGCTCCAATTGTGATTATTCTCTTACGTGTTTAAAAAATTATTTGTTCTGTATCCATTACATTTTTATTCAGTAACTGGTGTTTGGTTAAACAACTTGTTTAAGGTCGAAAGTGTGAACTCCATATAAGAAAAACAATTTGCCCGTGTAATTACAAAAAGATCTAAAATTGAAAAAGGGGCCCCTGCACGATAACCAACGATAACACATTTCAATCACCTTAAAAAAAAATTATGTATGAAAGGATGGATTTCAGGTATATTTTGTTACAAATGTTAAGTGTCATCTTTCTGCAATTAAAAACAAGTAAGAAAATTATAGTCGGTCAAGACCGACCATATAATACCCTACACTACAGTTTCCCGGAAAATTAGATCTATATTTTGTCAAATCTTTAACACGTGTAAAAAACACTCACAAATCAAATTTGAGTGAAATAGGCTATTTGTTGACAATAAACTGCTTTAACTGAATATAGGGCGAAATTTTCACAAGGAGCCTAAGTCCAAAACTGGTCCGATGATAATCAGATTTAATAAGGTTATTTAAGTACGCGTTTAACATACACAAACAAAATTTTAATTAAATATTTTTTATTTTCATGAAATTTGAGAGATTTATGTGAAAATCGGGAAGGTGGTTTGTATGGGGGCTACAAGAAGGACAGGTCCGATTTCTATAAAATTCGGAATGGTGATTTGTGTAGATGAAACATGACTACCTGCCAAATTTCGAAAAGATACCTATTAAAATACGGCTATTAGAGTTATTTTAGCCAAATTAAAGAGGACCTTTGTATGGGGGCTAGGTCTAAATATGGACCGATTTTTTACAATTTCAATAGGCTTCGTCCTTGGGCAAAAAGAGGCTTAAGTTTTAAATTTCAAGTCAATTGGTTAAAAATTGCGACCTGTATCGTGTTTACACCGTTTACATGGACAGACAGACGGACGGACGGACATCGCTAAATCGACTTAAAAAGTAATTCTGAGTCGATCGGTATACTTAAAGGTGGACCAATATTTCGGGTAGTTACAAACATCAGCACAAACTCATTATACCCTGTACCATAGTGTGGTGTAGGGTATAAATATCTCCCTTACCACCGCAATTTATATGTACATTAAATGCAATGTGAATCAGCGCAGAAATTGTTTCAAGCATAAAATATTGAAATACAGGCTTTTCTGGAATAGCGGAATATTAAAAATTTTTTTGACAAGATTTTTAAGATCTGCCGGTGCTAATTTCACTAAAAAAGTACCTTTTTACAAAAAAGGAAAAATAAAATTGAATCTTATACCCAATTCACACCTGAGGTGAAATCTTGTTCGAACGAGATTTCGATCATATAGTTGTGTATAAAATGATACAGACCATATGATCGAAATCTCGTTCGAACGAGATTTCACCTCAGGTGTGAATAGGCCTTTAGTTTTATAAAATTTCCTTTTTTTAATTTTTCTCAAAAGAGATAAAATTAAAACGCCTTAAAATATATATTTTTGTAAACCACTTTTGATTTAGTTGGCTTTAACTTTAATTTTATCATTATTATTTAAAAAAGAAGCGAAAAATAAGTTCTTCTCGCATTGGTACAGTGGACCTAAATGGAGTAAAAACTGACCAATAAAAATTAGATAATTTGTTACTCATTTGAGATTATCGAAAATCAAGGAAATTTTTATTTTTTATACCCTCCCTCTTCTTTTCCACAATGGAGCATTGTCAGGCTTAAAGGACGACGCAATATTATGTACAATATACAATTTTATTGATCGTGTGTGGGTAAGATTGACGATTGTACAATGGTCAATCTAACCCACACACCATCAATATAATAGGACATTGAACATAATATTGCATTTTATAAATTTTATTTTAGTTCCATTTTTGAAAACGGACACAAGCGGTCAAATTTTTTGGAAAGTTGGGATAGAAAGGATTATTCTGGCCCAGAAAGTTTTTTGAAAGGACGTAGAACTTCTGATAACGATGAGTTTAAAAATGAGGTTTCCACAATTTTTTTTTTATTTTTTTTAAAGGGATTTTTCAAAAAAACTTCACGCAAAAATTCGACCCACTCTCTAGACACTCACTCAGAATTTTTCAACTCAACATCACGTGATTTAAGATGTTATTTAAAATGAAGTGTCCATTCTTGAAAAAGTTTCCTTGTAGGTCTGAATCCAAAAAAGTTTCAAGGCACTTATTTATTATCCTAGGTTACGTTAGGTTAACCTACCCTAATACAGTCACTTAATTTAAATGCAAATCGCTCAATAATCACGTGATTTAAATAAAAATCGCTCACGCCTGAATCACGTGGTTTTTTGAGTCACGCAAATTACGGGACCACAGACCATCTCTAATTCAAATACATATTCAAAAGACAAGTGTCTCTTCATTTGATTCATCTATAACATCTGTAAATTTGATTAAAAATGAAGTGTCCACCCTGAAATAGTTTCCTTGTAGGTCCGATTTCAAAAACTTTCAAGGCACTTATTAATTACCTTAATATAGGCTTATTTTCTGAATTTCCAAAAAATCGGTTAACATTTACGACCTGTAGAGACTTTTGACCAAAAAATCTAACATAACGCCCCAGTGTGCACTGTGGGGCGGACAGAAGGACGACGTTAGTTAAATTAATTAATATTAACGACAAAACCTTTTGCATACAAATACCAAAACCGATATAAGATAAATACCAATACTTATTAAAAACCGATACCAATTCGAGGCTAAAACCAATACCAATACCCAATACCTAAATAATTCAAAACCAATACCGAAACCTATACCAATTCAACAAAAAATGAAAACCAATACCTATACCAATACTAATATAATTTTAAAAACCAATACCAATACTTTTATCGAATTGGTATCCATCCTTGTTTCCTAGTGATATTTAGAAACATTAATCAATTACTTAAATATATTGTTCGCCATATTGGATCCGCTATTTTGAATATTTGATTCTAAAATCAGATTTGGTATTCCAAAAACCATCAAAATCAGACAACATAGAAAAAAAGTTAATATTTTATTTGACGCCATATTGGATCCGCCATTTGGAATTCAAAAAATCGAAGCTCATACTCGTAATTACTGACCCTAAATACATCAAAAATTACTAATTTAAGTACAATTTGATAAGAATTACAAAAGCATATTCGCCATATTGGATCCGCCATTTTGAATTTCAAATCTTAAATTCCAAAATAAGTTTTAACATCCGAAAAACCATTAAAATCGAAGTTTTTGGCCAAATGAGACAACATATAAAAAATTTAAATTTGTCGCCATATTGGATCCGCCATTTTGAATTTTAAAAGTCTGAGCTCATATTCGTTATTAACGACCCCAAATACATCGATAATGATTATATTAAACACAATACACAAAGAATTAAAAAATAATGTCCGCCATTTTGGATCCGCCATTTTGAATTTTGAAAGTTTTTTTCCAGAATCGTGATCAGCGATCCTTTAACACCCATATGCAATACTTTTTTGACATATAGGTTAAGCGGTCTATTTATGGCCAAAATTCAGGGATGCTGGCCCACAGTGCAGCGGCTCCAATTTTTATTGTTTAAAACGCATTAAATAATCTTGAAAAAAAAAACATTTTTTAAAAGCGATATTTGTTTTATTTTTTAAATAAAAATAAAGTTAATATAAATAAAAATATATTTACTGATATGTTCGACATTGTGTCACAATTTTAAATAAAAAAGAGCACTAGATTTAAAAATACTACTTTTTTAAAACAAAAAAAGGAGCAACTAACAATCTGGCCACAACGTGAAATGATTTGAAAAAATGAATGGTATTGCCAATACTCGTTAAAGATACACGTTAATTTTGTAACAAAAATTGTATTTTTGGCAATTTTTTTGTTTAAATTTTAAAGTTTCACGACCCATAACTTCCAAAGTCCAATTTTCTCAGGAATCACCAACTCACTATTGAATTCCTACACCCAAATAATTTTACAGTTACTGGCTACCAAATTTTTTACTAAGTCTCAGTTAAAATACACCTAACTGAGACCCAGTTGATTTTACTCGGTTGTTATTAACTAATTTTGTATAACATTTTGAATTTAACTAAATGGCCAGTTACTGGCAACAAACTTAGTCAGATTATTGAAATTCCCAAAAATAGTTAAAATGGAGAGATTATTTACACTTTTTCTTTATTTTAAGATGAAAAATTAATCATACACTCAAAGCAATTAATCTGTTAAATAATCTGTAAATAGACTGTAATCTCAGTTCGACAGATATTTGACAAAGTTATCTGCTAAAATACAGATTTTAGGAAAATACTTTGTATTTTCTTGTGAGCGACAAACAAAATTTTATCTGTCATTTAAATTTTTACTTTGTAATCTTTATTTTGCAGATAATAAACAGATTTTTTGTTAAAATACAGATTTTAGAAAAATACTTTGTTTTTCTCGTAGCCAAAATACAAAATTTCATCTGTAATTTTACTTATTGCTTTCAGTTTTCAAATAAAAATCTCTCCAAATATTTCAACCCCTCTTTAAAAACCGTCTTAAATTACAATAAAAGCCGGTAAATTTTACAAGGATGTCGTGTAAAATTGGAGCTTTTCGTAAAAAACTCGTAATTTTCATAAAAATAAAAAAAAGTAAATTTACAATTTGGAAGCATTAAAGCGGGCAAATTTACATGATGCTTTTTCCCAATTGTTAACACAACTTGCACATAGAGCTGCAAAACTATCGATAGTCGTCCCATTCGATATTTTCGATAGTTTGTTTTTAAACTATCGATACTATCGATAGTATCGGATATTTTGAAGAATTGTATGATTTTGTGTAAAATTACGTTTTTTTCATTGCAACTTGGTACTTCTGAACACACAAATGACAGTTTTTGCCGTTCACTGCCATTCCAGTCTATTTTAAATCCCTTCGGCGATCTTCCACCATGCCGTGCTTGTTCTGTTCCGACATTAAATTTCGCAATAACATTAACACGAGATTACTATCATTGCTTTAATACTTAAAAAAGTAGAATTATTCCAAAATGCTATAAAGATTTTAAAAACTGTTCACTTTTTGATTAATTTTTTAGCGAGTGACAATCTTTTTGAAGCTTATGTTTTTTCGGCGATAGTATCGCTATCGGGTAAAAACTATCGATAGTCCTTTTAAAATAAAACTATCGATACTATCGATAGTACCATCGATAGTTTTGCAGCTCTACTTGCACATTAAAGGTAGAAACAAAACAAGCACGGCACGGGGGACGGTTGCCGTTGCCGGAGAATATAGGCCCAAAACAATGACGGGGGACGGCGACGGCAAAAAATGTCATTTGTTTGTTCAGTGGTGCCAACTTTTAATAAAATTAGAGTAATTTTACGGAAAAAAATCGCTTATCACATAGTCAATGTGATTAAGTTGGCACTACTGTACGTTTGTTACACCATTGTGAATGAAAAAAATAACAATTGTTGTGAAAATGCGGCAACCCTGGAGTGTGAGAGGGAGGGAGATTGAGAGAACCCGGAGTTAAAATAAAATAAGTTTTAATTTTTTGTCGTGCCGATCACGGTTTTTAACTGTCAAATCGTATGGAAAAAGTCGTGCCGGGCTTGTTCTGTTCACAACTTAAGTAAGGAGAAATTGATCGCATTAAAAAATATACATACATATAAGTCAAAGTATTCTTAAACGATTTCCCTTTAATTTTTATAAAAGTGTTTATTGAAATGTCCCCGCTCGAATGTGGCACTGAAAATGAGAAGTTTATGAAAAAAAACCGTGAGAACATCTAGCGAATTTATGAATAATTTCTAAAAAGTTAAAAATTCGCGTGCTAAGCATTAAAGCGGGCGCATTTAAATGATGGCATTGGCCTTTATTTTGTGTCAAGTTATTACTTAAACATGCTTCTTGGTAAAATTCTGGACGCTTTCATCAACATTTTACAGATAATTCTGTAAATTTACAGTTTTTTATCGAAATCATTTTACAGAGTTTTCTTCGTAAAATAAAAAATCTTGCTGGTTGGAAATCCATGGTATTTTCTGCTGGCTCAGCAGAGTATCTCTGTATTTCAACAGTGATTATTTTGAGTGTAAAGGTTTCTCTTCTGGCGAGCGCAACCTTTACCAGGGGGGTTACCGCGTATTTCGATTCGAAACGGAAACGTTTTCGAACAGAATTTTGTTTTGGCAAATAATTAAAAAGAAAATATTTTTTTCGTTACAAAATTCTTTGGAGCCCGGCAGATCTTCTTCAAATAAGTAATGTAAAAATATAAAAAAGTAAAATTTTGCGTAAACCAATTTATTGTTACGGCATGTTGAAAATTTCCGAATTCGAACGATTTCTTTCGAATAAAGTTACGCGGTAACCCCCCAGACTTCGATGACGAGACCAGTGTTACCGTTGTGCGACTTTAGTTGCAATTTGCAACCTTTTTGACGCTCTGAGACTTTTTGTGCGACTTTTTTAAACTTGTCTAATTGTGCGACTTTCTTCAACTTTGTGCGACTTTTTTCACCTTTTTTGTTATGTGAAATATTTGATTTCTTTTAAAAGACATATAGTCCAAAATTACACATATTATAAATATTTTTTTGAAACTTTTGAAATTTCCAAAATAATTTCTGGAGGTCTCGCTCGCGGATTTTTTACGTAAATATTAGCCCAGGAAAATAAGGAGTCATCTGCGGAAAATCGGATAGGTTCTCTGAAAATTTGCACAGATCTTAGTTTTGGCAATCTAAATAAGGGAAAAAAAGTCCCAAGAAATCACCCGTGTCCTTGCTGAGATATTGAGGTCAAAGGTCACAAAAACCGGGTTTTTTACAGTTTTTTGCTAATATCTCGCTTGATATGCGTCATACGCTTTAAGAGTCTATTTCAAAACTTGTAGAATATAAATTATCTACAATATATTTCTTAATACTTTTTTCGTATCTTTCGCTGTTTCTGAGATATTAAGGCCAAAACTCACAATAACCAGATTTTTTACAGTTTTTTGCTAATATCTCGCTTGATATGAGTCTTACGCTTTGAAAGTGTATTAAAGAACTTATAGAATATAAAATTATGTACAAATTTTTCTCTGAAAGTTTTTTCGTACCACTTATTGTTTTTGAGATATGGGCGAATTTATCTTTAATTTATGAATATAATAAGGACACGAAATAATGACACCAAACATGAAAACTGAAAAAGGCATATCTTTAAGACGAAATCGTGTATTAATAAAAAATAAAAAGTGCTACGTAGATAATTAATCTAGCTTTTATTTGAGTCTGATCTAGAGCAGATTGAGTAATCTATGAATACACTCATGAAAAAAACTCTGTCAAAAAATCTGTAAACAACTTTCAGCTTTAAACTTTAAGAGGATTTTTCTGCTGAAATAGATCTTTTTACTAAGTTTTCAGTCATTTAGTATAGAAAATAACAGAAATCTGCAGGATATTTTTCTAATTTTAAAGAAATATATTGGCTAGCTGAAATCAACAGATTTTTTCTGCTAAAATAAGCTGATTTTTCAAAAAAAAATCAGGGAATTTTCAGCTGAAATCAGGAAATTTTCAGCTGAAATCAGCAGATTTGTCTGCTGTCTCTCATTTAGCTCAAAATGTTTAGATTTTCTTCAGCTTTGACATAGGTTTTATTTTAAGTGTATGCTACGAGAGTCGAGCTAGAAAATAAAATTATATTAAAATATTTTTTGATACAGGTTTCCCAATATGTTTCCCAAAAAAACTCGATTTTTTCTAAGTTAAAAATTTTGTATTTTCAGTAATAATCTTTTTGTTTATCTTCAGGTATCATATAACTTGCCGATCAACAAAAAGTTTCAGACCACACTGAAAAAAATATGGAGGAAACAAATTTGAGTAATCACTTGTTTAAATTTAAAAAGAAAAATTGAGTAATTTTTTAATTGAGGCAATTAAAAATTTACTCAAACATTTTAAAAACAATTTAAGTAAATAATTTAATAACAATTTAATAGTTTTTTTAATTTTTTTTTAACTCATAGTTTTTTGAATTCTCGTTTAGTTTATAGTTTTTTGTATATGTATATTAAAGTTTGTAATCGTCTTTATAAAATTTTCCTATGTCTTTGAGACATAAATATGTTTAGTTAAGTTTGAAAAAACAATTTTTTTGTTTTTTTTGTAAAAATAAATTAAAACTTTTTTAAACTTTTTAAAAAAATAAATTGATAAATTTTGAGTAAATTTTTAATTGTGTCAATTAAAAATTTACTCAAATTTTTTGGCAAACATTTAATAAATTTTTATTAACAATTTACTCAATACTATTAAATCGTATACTGGTGCAAAATTGAGTAATTTTTTACTCAATAGTATTAAAAATTTACTCAAATATTTTTTTTATTTTTTTCTGTGCAGGATTGTGTTGTAAGAGAAACCCGTTTCTCAGGCCATTTAATTTATGACCTCCAACTTTTTTTATAACACACGAAATATTTTTTGTTGCTTTTTTAATTTCTCTACACTAAGTTACCTGCATCTAAAAAATATTTTAAAATAACATAATTTTACAAATCGACCTTCGCAGCATTTTCATTAATTACACAATCAGCTCTAGATCGGACTCAAATAAAAGCTAGATTTATTATCTACGTAGCACTTTTTATTTTTTAGTAATACGCGATTTCGTTTTAAAGATATGCCCTTTTCAGTTTTCATGTTTGGTGTCATTATTTTGTGCCCCCCTATTATATTCATAAATTAAAGATAAATTCGCCCATATCTAAAAAACGGGGAGGAATACGAAAAAAAATATAGAGAGAAATTTGTACATAATTTAATATTCTATAAGTTCATTAATTGACATTTAAAGCGTATCGCTCATATCAAGCAAGCTATTATCAAAAAACTGTAAAAAATCTGGTTTTTGTGAATTTTGGCCTTAATGTCTCAGAAACGGTCAGAGGTACGAAAAAAGTATTAAGGAACATATTGCAGATAATTTTATATTCTACAAGTTTTGTAATAGACTCTTAAAGCGTATTACGCATATCAAGCGAGATATTAGCAAAAAACTGTAAAAAACCCGGTTTTTGTGACCCTTGACCTCAATATCTCAGCAAGGACACGGGTGATTTCTTGGGACTTTTTTTTTTATTATTTATATTGTCAAAACAAAGGTCTGTGGAAATTTTCAGAGAACCTATCCGATTTTCCGCAGATTGCCCTTTTTTCTCCTTATTTTCCTGGGCTATATAGGAATTTTAGATGTTAAAATGAATTAAAATGGTCAAATGAAAAAAATTCATCAAAAACAGAATTGCGCTAAAATTACATAGCTCCAAAAAAAATAAAAAAGTTCTGACCCAGGAACTAGACTATTTTGAAATTCTGAATTCGATTCCCTTATCAGAATTGAATTCTATTGTTGGGTTTTCCTGTAATTTACAAGGAAAGTCAGCAAAGTGAACCTACCCGATTTCACGAAATAAAGCCGAATTTATGCTCTTTGGTTCAAATGCATGTTACTTCTTCAATTTTTGACGGATATTATTAAAAAACTCCTTATTTAATTCAAAATAAATCAGACCTGAACTTCACATACAGAAATAAAATTTAAAATTTGTTTACTCGGACAAATTTAAAAATGATGTAGGTTCACTTTTCGGACTTTCCATGTACACAGAAAAAAAAACGAATTGTTATATTGAACCCCATATTTGTGAATACAATTAATTTTTTCACTGAAAGTGCTCCTATACGGAAATTTGTAATATCAACAAAAGTTGGTAAATTTTAATTGTTGAAAAAAGAATTTTTTCGTTTTCAACAAAGAAATTCAATAAACACAAACAAAATTTGTTGATCTGACAAAAGTAAAAAAAATCGTAATTTTTTTCAACAAAGAAAATCAACAAACACAATTTGTTGATCTGACAAATGAATTTTTTTTTTTTTAACAAAGAAATTTAACAAACAATATTTATGGACATGATAAAATAATTTTGAAATAAAATTACTTGACTGAGTTTGCTAAAAACAAAATCGAAGTTTTATGTATGAAGTATTATGGACTAACAGGAGGCCGTTTTTCCTAAATGTTTGGTTGATTTACAATTCACGTTTGTTAATTTAAATTTGAAGATTTTATTTTCTCTGTAAATTATGGCGGAATCGAATTCAGGAGGTCAAAATACATAAGAATTAGTCTGGGTCTGGTTTCTGGGTCAGAATCTTCTTATATTTTTGTGGGGCTATGATATCCATATAAGATATTTTAGATATTACCCATTTCATAAGATATATCTTATTCCTTTAGAAATATTCCATACTATAGTGAAATATTGCATGGAAGCACCCTTATGAATAGAGATAGGTTGTTGGTAGGTTCAGTTAAAATATTGGGGGGGGGGGGGGTAAAAATTAATGAGAGTTACTGAATGTCATTCAGATATATAAGATAGACGTCAATAAACATAAATAGTTTAATTGCATATTTTATACTCTTCCATAAACTCTTAAAAAAAATGTGCGACTTGTATTTGGAAAACCGACTTTTTTGTGCGACTTTTTTTGTAAAGAAGGACTTTTTCCGCTACTTTTTCAAAATTATCAACGTTAACACTGGACGAAACCAGCTGCTAATCATTTGTGTCCATATTTTCATTTTCCTTGCTGTGGGCATGAAAATATCACAAAAACCTATTACGAACAATTTTATTAATCCAATTAACAGCACGGAGTCAAACAAAAAACACGTCCACACTAGTCAACAGTTGAATGAATTTTTAATTTACAATGAAACTTTTTTTTCAAAACGGCCTTAAAAAATAATTTCAAAAATAATGAAGCAAAAAATATATAAAAAAAAATATTTTAATTTTGTTCACCAGTAGCTGATTTCTGTAACTCTCGAATCGAAAGATTTCTCGCATGAAACATGTGAAATGAAACGAAAACATTGTAAATCGGCACAAAAAGTGACTTTTCACATTTTACTGTTTCTGTAACTTTGTTGTGCGAAAACTTTTAAACTTATTGGAATGATGCGAGAAAACTGTTTCTGTAAAGTAATTGGTCGAAAACTTTTGTATTTGAAGTGTCAAAAAAACGCACATTTTAAAACGGTGCGAGACTTGGACAAAAAGAAATAAAAACATTAAAAAAATCATAATAAATGAAAAAATGGATAAAAATAGTAAGAAAAATACAAATTACTTGTTTTGTGTTTGTATAAATATCTAGGCTCTTATTCATATGTAATACTTATAACAGACTTATTGTAGGTTTATTTGACAATTATTCCTGCAATATCTGTCAAATAAACCTACTTTAAATATATTTCAGGCTTTATGAATAACCACCCTAATCTATATAAATAAAAATCAATTGTCGTTCGTTGGTAACAGCATCAGTTGAGAACGGCTGGACCGATTTGGACAATTTTTTTATTGAAATGTTCGTCATAGTCCACCTTAGGTTTTTACGTAAAGAAAAATTGACCACGCCCACTTTTACGCCCACTTTTCTCAATATACCTAAAATCGGAAAACGGCTGCACCGATTTAGGTATTTTTTTATTTAAAGGCTCGTAGTAATCTTATTTAAGTTTTTACTGAAAGAAAAATATTCCACGCCCACTTTTTCAATTTATCTAAAATCTGAGAATGGCTGGATCGATTTGACTAAATTTTTTTTAATGAATTTTCATCATATTCCAACTTTGATTTTTACGAAAAAAGAAATGCTCACTTTGGCTAATTTTTGTTGAAAATGTTCGTTATAATTCACCTAAGATTTTTAAGGATAGTAAATTTTCCCACGCCCACTTTTTTATGTATCAAAAGAACTATAACGGCTAAACCGATTTGGTTATACTCCGCAAAAGATTCTTAAGGAAAGAAAAATTGTCCACACCTACTTTTACGCTTACTTTTCCCAATATATATATTTTAAATCATTGAATGGCTGGAACAATTTGTCTATTTTTGTTTTTAATGTTCGTCATATTCCAACTATGGTTTTTTCGAAAGAAAAATTTTCCATGTCTACGCCTACTTTTGAATGGAGGCACCGAGTTGGTTTAATTTAAATAAGGATTTTATGTAAGAAAAGTTGTTTTCGATACATATAAAAACTGCTCTATCTTTATATAAATAAAAATCAATTGTCGTTCGTTGGTAACAGCATCAGTTGAGAACGGCTGGACCGATTTGGACAATTTTTTTTTTTGAAATGTTCGTCATAGTCCAACTTAGGTTTTTACGTAAAAAAAATTGACCACGCCCACTTTTACGCCCACTTTTTTCGATTTATCTAAAATCGGAAAACGGCTGCACCGATTTGTGTAATTTTTTACTTAAATGTTCATAGTAATCCAATTTAAGTTTTTACTGAAAGAAAAATCGACAACGCCCACTTTTACGCCCACTTTTTTAGTTAATCTAAAATCTGAGAATGGATGCACCGATTTGACTAAATTTTTTTTAAATGAATTTTTTATCATTTTCCAACTTTGGTTTTTACGAAAAAAGAAATTGACTACGCCCCCATTGGCTATTTGTTGTTGGAAATGTTCCATAATTAAACTAAGGTTTATACTGATAGTAAAATTTCCCACGCCCACTATTTTCTATGTATCGAAAGAACATATAAAACGATTTTTAAGGAAAGAATAATTGTCCACGCTAACTTTCTCACTTTTCCCGATATATGTATTTTAAATCATGGAATGGCTGGATCAATTTGTCTTATTTTGTTTTCAATGTTTGTTATAGTCCAACTGAGGTTTTCCGGAAAGAACCATTTTCCACTTCTACGCCCACTTTTAAATGGATGGACCGAGTTGGTAAAATTCAAATAAGGTTTTTACGGTAAGACTCTTTTTTCGATATATATTAAATTTTATCTATAAAAAAATAAAATATAGAATATTCTTTGATTTATATTTTTTTATAATATTCTTTTGAATATTATAATAAAATATAAATAAAGATCAAATGTAGTTCGTTGGTAATCGCATCACTTGAGAACTGACCGATGTGGATAATATTTTTTTTAAATGTTCGTCTTAGGCGTTTTCGGAAAACAAATTAATCACGCTCACCTTTACGCGTCCTTTTTTCGATATATCTAAAATCGGAGAACGGTTGAATCGATTTGACTAAACTTTTTTTTTAGTGTTCGTCATAGTCCAATTTAGGTTTAAATGAAAATAAAAACTTTTCACGCCCACTTTTATTTCGATATATCTAAAATAGAAGAACGGCAGGGCCGATTTGGCTATTAGTAGTATTTGTTGACGTTCGTGATAGTACAACTAAAGTTTTTACGGAAAGAAAAATTGTCCACTCCCACTTTTTTTAATACATCTAAAATCGGAGACACAAATTTTAACGAACACTTTTTCTAAATATGTCGACTACTAATGACTGGGCCGATTATTTTATGTTAATTATAATTTTAATTAGGTTTTTAAGGAAATATAAATGAAAAAAGTGTCCCGGAAAAATGAAAAATTTGGAAAAACTATAACGGGTTGTTAAAACTCAAGACAATAGCTCACAATAAGAACGAAGGATATGCGTAATTTATTTTTGTGTTGTTCGTAGTGATATTAAAAAAGTTTTAAATTTGTACAGTTCGCAAAGACAAAGACATATTATTTTTTGTTAGTTCTAAAATATAATTTGAAGATGATTATCTACCTAATCGTGTCTTTAAAACCACGCCCACAAATTTTTCTAAGCCAAGAAATTCATTACATTTTTTGCAAGGCTATATATTTGAAGCAAGACGAAATATAACACTGATCTTATGTTTGGGCCAGCAACGCGGACCGGGCCAGCTAGTAGAAAAATAAAATATAGAATAATAAAATATAAATAAAAATCAAATGTAGTTCGTTGGTTCGGATCACTTGAGAACTGACCGATTTGGAAAATATTTTTTTTTTAAATTGTTCGTCTTATTTTTTTTTAATATTCGTCTCAGATTTTTTCGGAAAACAAATTAATCACTCCCACTTTTACACCTCCTTTTTTAGATATATATAAAATCGAAGAACGGCTGGATCGATTTGATAAACTTTTTTTTTAATGTTCGCCATAGTCCAACTTACGTTAAAACGAAAAATAAACATTTTTCACGCCCACTTTTATTTCGATACATCTAAAACGGAAGCACAACTAAGGTTTCTACGGAAAGAAAAATTGTCCACTCCCAGGTTTTTCAATAAATCTAAAATCGGAAGACGAATGATCTGATTTGATAATTTTTTTCTTTAATAATCATTATAGTCCAAGTAAGGATTTTACGGAAATAATTATTGTCCTCCCCCTTTAAATCCCACATTTTTCAATATCCTTAAAATTAGCAACACTTGAGAACGCCTGGACTGATTTGGTTAGATCTTTTTGTTTGAAATGTTCGTAATAGTCGATATAATTGGTCGGAAAGAAAAATTGTCTCGCCCACTTTTTTTTTCGATATATCTAAAATTAATTTTTACTCCAATTCGATCTATTAAAAAAAATATTTCTTAATAGATTCCGCATAAACTTGGTACAAATGACAATTTTAACTTACCACACAAATTTTAACGCCAACTTTTGTCTAAATAAGTCGACTACAAATGACCGGACCGATTTTTTTATGTTAATTATAGTTCAAATTAGGTATTTAAGGAAATATTAAATGAGAAAAGTGTCCTGAAAAAATAGAAAATTCAGGAAAACTGTAAAGGGTTGTTTGAACTCACAGTAAGAACGAAGGATATGTGTGATTCATTTTTGTGTTGTTCATAATGATACTAAAGAAGTTTTAAATTTGTACAGTTCGCAAAGTCGAAGACATGGTAATTTTTTTTTTGTTCTTAAAATAAATTTTGAAGATGATTATCTGCCTAATCGGGTCTTTAAAACCACTCCCACAAATGTTTCTAAGCCAAGAAATTCATTACATTTTTTGCAGGGCTATAAATATGAAGCGAGACGAAATATTACACTGAGCTTATATTTGGGCCAGCAACGCGGACCGGGCCAGCTAGTGATTATTAAAGAAACAAATTATCAAATCAGATCATTCGTCTTCCGATTTCAGATTTATTGAAAAACCTGGGAGTGGACAATTTTTCTTTCCGTAGAAACCTTAGTTGTGCTTCCGTTTTAGATGTATCGAAATAAAAGTGGGCGTGAAAAATGTTTATTTTTCGTTTTAACGTAAGTTGGACTATGGCGAACATTAAAAAAAAAGTTTATCAAATCGATCCAGCCGTTCTTCGATTTTATATATATCTAAAAAAGGAGGTGTAAAAGTGGGAGTGATTAATTTGTTTTCCGAAAAAATCTGAGACGAATATTAAAAAAAAATAAGACGAACAATTTAAAAAAAAAATATTTTCCAAATCGGTCAGTTCTCAAGTGATCCGAACCAACGAACTACATTTGATTTTTATTTATATTTTATTATTCTATATTTTATTTTTCTACTAGCTGGCCCGGTCCGCGTTGCTGGCCCAAACATAAGATCAGTGTTATATTTCGTCTTGCTTCAAATATATAGCCTTGCAAAAAATGTAATGAATTTCTTGGCTTAGAAAAATTTGTGGGCGTGGTTTTAAAGACACGATTAGGTAGATAATCATCTTCAAATTATATTTTAGAACTAACAAAAAATAATATGTCTTTGTCTTTGCGAACTGTACAAATTTAAAACTTTTTTAATATCACTACGAACAACACAAAAATAAATTACGCATATCCTTCGTTCTTATTGTGAGCTATTGTCTTGAGTTTTAACAACCCGTTATAGTTTTTCCAAATTTTTCATTTTTCCGGGACACTTTTCTCATTTATATTTCCTTAAAAACCTAATTAAAATTATAATTAACATAAAATAATCGGCCCAGTCATTAGTAGTCGACATATTTAGAAAAAGTGTTCGTTAAAATTTGTGCCTCCGATTTTAGATGTATTAAAAAAAGTGGGAGTGGACAATTTTTCTTTCCGTAAAAACCTTAGTTGTACTATCACGAACGTCAACAAATACTACTAATAGCCAAATCGGCCCTGCCGTTCTTCTATTTTAGATATATCGAAATAAAAGTGGGCGTGAAAAGTTTTTATTTTCATTTAAACCTAAATTGGACTATGACGAACACTAAAAAAAAAGTTTAGTCAAATCGATTCAACCGTTCTCCGATTTTAGATATATCGAAAAAAGGACGCGTAAAGGTGAGCGTGATTAATTTGTTTTCCGAAAACGCCTAAGACGAACATTTAAAAAAAATATTATCCACATCGGTCAGTTCTCAAGTGATGCGATTACCAACGAACTACATTTGATCTTTATTTATATTTTA